>PVIA01001689.1:0-257933 GCA_004024845.1 Tonatia bakeri | reverse complement strand
GCTACACCAGCCAGGGCTAGTTTTCATTTTAAAGATTTTATAATAAAATAACATCATATGCACTTTTTCTGTTGTGGTCTGGATTCTTTCATTGAATGTAATTATGTGAGATTCATTTATATTCTTGCATGTATCAATATTTTATCTTTTTATGTCTGGTTGTATTCAACTCTATGACTATACAAAAATATGTCTGTTCATCGACCTGTTGATAGACATTTGGGTTGTTTCCAGTTTGGAGCTATTGCAAATAAAGATGGTACAGATACGTATACACAAATCTATTTACAGACATATGCTTTCATTTCTACTTAGAACCAACAAATGGAATGACCATGTTACATAGCAGGTGAATATTAACCTTGTAAGAAACTGCCAACTGTTTTCCAAGTGTTTCTACCATTTTACATTTCCATCAGCTGCATATGAGAGTTCCAGTTGCTTCACATTTTTGACATACTTGGAATGGTTAGATTTTTAGACATTCCAGTAGATGTGTAGTAGTATCTCATTACAGTTTAAATTTGCATTTTGCTAATAACTAATGAAGGTGTCTTCTCTCTTTTTTTTCTGATCAATTGAGCTAGAAATTTATCAGTTTTGCAATCTTCTTAAAGAACCAGCTCTTGGTTTCATTGGTTTTTCTCTATTGTTTTCTGTTTTCTATTTCATTGATTTCTATTCTGATTTTTATTATTTATTTTCTTCTACCTTCTTTAGCTTTCATTTATTTTTTGTTTTCTCCTTTCTTAAGGTGGAAGCTGAGGCCATTGACTTAAGACCATTCTTTTCAAGATAGGAGTTTTGTGTTATACATTTCCCTGTATCTTATACTTTTGATATGGTGCATTTTCATTTACATTAGTGTCAAAAATATTTTCTAATTTCCTTGTTCTTTTTTATCTTTGAGCTATGGGTTACTTAAAGTGTGTTATCCAACTTCCAAATATTTGGAGATTTTCCATGTATCTTTCTGTTATTGGCTTCTAATTTAATTCAATTGTGCTGTGAGAGTTGTTTTGAGGTTCAAAATATGGTCTATCATGGTGAATGTTTTACAAACACTTGAAAAGAATGTATATTCTTTTGCTATTGGGGGGAATGTTCTATAAATGTCAATGAGTTGGTTGATAGTACTGTGCAAGTCTTCTGTATCTTAATTGACTTTTATGTCTATTGTTCTAACAATTATTGAGAGAGGAGTACTAAATTCTTTGTTATTGTAGATTTGTCTATCTCTCCTCAAAATCCTATCAGTTTTTATTTTAAATGTTTTGTTGCTTTGTTATCAAGTGCATAAGCATTGAGGATTGTAATGTCTCCTTGATAAATTGCCTCTTTTATCATTTTGAAATAATGCTCTTTATTTCTGGGAATATTTTTTGCTCTGAAATGTACTTTGATATTAATATAGCCACTCCAAGTTTCTATTACTGATAGCATGGTCTATCTTTCCCTATCCTTTTATTTTTAATCCGTTTGTGTCTTTATATTTAAAGTGGTTTTTCTATAGGCAGCATAAAGTTGGATCTTATTTTTTTAATCGAATCTGATCATATCTGCTTTTTAATTAGAGTGTGTAGACTGTTTATAAATTCAGTATTTTTATTTGCATGATTGGGTTTAAATCTATCATCTATTTTGTTTTCTATTTGTCTCAACTCTTTTTTATTCTCTCATTTCACTTTTTGTGCTTTCTTTTGAATTAATTATGTTTTTACGATCCCCTTTATCTCCTTTGTTGTCTTATTAGCTGCAAGTCTTTGTTGCTTTAGAGTTTATAGCATACCTCTTTAACTTATCACATTCTACTTTCAAAAGGTGTATGACTACCTGTATAGTAGAAGAACCTTAGAAATATACTTCAAATTCTCCCCTTTCAGCTTTTGTGCTACTCTTGTTATATATCCGACTTCTATACCACACTTCATGATACATTATTGTTTTTTTCTTTAAAAAGTCAATGATCTTTTAATCATACTTAAATAATAATAGTTATTGATTGCCACCTCTTACTAGAGCTTCCTCTTATGTCACCTTCTACTATTCTGTAGCTCTTCCTCTGTGCTGCTCTGAGCTGTTCTTCACTGCTTTGCCCCAAGCCTGTATACAAAACCTTCCATTAATTCTCCCAGAGAATACTCAACACAGTAACAGTGAGGGGAGAGGTGGTGGGAGTAGGGAGAAACACGTGTGAAGCTAACAAAAGAAAAGGAAAAACTAAAACTGGAGAGCAGATGTACAGGTTCCTAGGGTCTATCAGTTGTGTCCCCCACTGAAGCCTTTCCTAGCCATCTCTGGCTTCTCACTCTAGAAGTACCGCCATGTTGCTGGGCTACCTCTCCTCCACAGACGGGGGGCTCCTTTGACTATGCCTGTCTCCATGGACTGCAGGTCCCAGAAAGACTGAGAGTTCCTCCTTTCTCCCAATTCGAGGCTCACCTCGTTTCCTTCCCAGGAGACTAACAGTGAGGATTTCTAACATATAGACTAGATACCCTCCCTCCATCCCCAGGGCAAAGCTGGGCCCTATGGCCTGACAGGCAGTCACATGGTCAACAGTATCTTTCCTAAAGACTATGCAATATCCCCTCCAGTTCCACTTCACAGTCCTTCAGCTCCGGTGTGAGATGAAAAGAATGTCAGACATGTACATTCCCCCTTATTAAATATATGCTCTCAATCACATACATATAGTATTAAAAAAATATTCACACATCTCCCAAGAAATGAGTGAAGGCATTGCTGGATAGTCTTTTTAAAATTTATTTTAGAAAAATAATCTCTTCCAAGGCCCTGTTTCTGCTAGAGATATAGCATCCTAGGGAACACTCAACATCCCAGAGCTGATTTGGATGATGTCTCCAGTTCAATGAAGAACAGTGAGCATGCCTACTAACTTTACACCTGCAATACACTGTGTGGTTAAGAAAATAGACTGAAATGCTGCCTCTTAAGGGCTCTTCTCAGAATGAAAGGAGGGTCTTCTCCATAAAAAAATTCCTGTTTCCCTCTAGAAGCAGACACTTTCCATATCCCTCCAAATAAAAGTTTTCTAGCTCCACCAATTTAAACCTAGAACTAACTTTAGGTAAACTTTTCTGTTAGCAACTTTAAAATAACTGGGTGTCTCCACTGTGTGGAGGTTTGAGAGAAAATACTATAAAACCTCTAACAGCTACTACCTCCAAAGGTGCATAACCAGAGTGTGTCATTATGGGCATGCCCAACTTCAATAAAGTCACCCCATGTTCTGCATATTCATGCTTTCCCTTTTTCCCCATTTATTTGGACCAGAGCTGGACACTTGTCCCATGGCCGGCCATGGACCAACTAAAGCATCGTATTCCAGAATTTAAATAGGAGTCAGCACTTGGTAGGTAGTAACGGGAATTTGAGATGAGATGCTCAGCTGAGGGCAGAGTAGGTTCCATGCACAATATCCCATGCACACTGAAGTTACAGGGAGCAGAAATTACAGGCTCGTGGGAGAGGGGCACAAAGCAAGAACCACGTGTCCCCTGGAAAGGGGGAGAAGAGAGCTAGGCTGCCTCCATCCTAACATCACTGACCCTAGCTGCAGACCCAGCAGTGCTCTTGCCCTGGCTGCTGTGACATCCCTCCATGTGGCGGAGACTGATTTTCCCATTCAAACCTCACTTGTCCCTTCTTGGTTTTATTCTGCATGGTAATGTGCACAATAAAAAGATTACATCTCCCTTCTCCCTTTACAGTAGGAATAGCCTTAGTCCTGGACAGAAAGACTTAACTGGAAGTTGTTGAGTGGAACTTCCTAGAAAGTTCTTCAATTAGGAGAAGGCAGCTGGGATGTACTTTTTTGCCCTCCTCACCCTCCTTCTAACTGGAGTGCAGAATTGATGACTAAATCCTCAGTTTAAGGATGAATTGTTTGGTTAAGGATGGAGGAACAGAAATATCAAAGACAAGGTCTCAGTCCCTGATGACAATCAAGCCACCATCCTAGCCAGGGATTGCCTACTTCTCAATTCTTGTAATAAGAGAAAGACAAACTCTTCCTATCAACTTTGCTCTGTTGAGAGCTAGAGGCATTCAGCAGCACTAAACCTTCCAAGAGCCAGAGGTCACTCGGCAAATGTTGCATGCTAACACATGTGGGCAATCTATGAGCTAAGACATGGGCCTCCCTGATAGTGGTCACAGGGCCCCTGGTCTGTGGAGGAGGTGAAAGAGCAGATGCTGGCCACCTGGAACAAGAACAGAGCTACTTTGTGGAGCAGCTACCCAACAACGCGAAGGTGCTATGTGGGACACCCCTCTTTGGAGCCTCCAGGTGGTCGTGTGAAGAGTCCCTTCTTGGGGCCTCAAGCTGGCATCCATGCTTATGAGCAACAGCACCATTATTCATGAGCTTTTTTTAGTGCATCTGGGAACAGTTTTCTCTAATGGTGGCCAGGCCTTCCTTCACTGGTTTATAGGAGAAAGGATGGATGGGGTGAGATTCCCAGAAGTAGAAAATGACATGATGATCTGGTGTTAGAATACCAGCAGTGTGAGGAAGCTATAGTTAACGACAGAGAAGAAACTTTTGAAGATGGTGAGGAAAAGCCTAGTGAATAAAGGAGATTGACTCCCTGCCTTCAGTTTAAAACAAAACAAAACAAAAACAAAAAACCACAATATTTCCTTTACCCTTTATTATGGAAGGTTTGTGTATCTTCATACTTAATGCTGCTGGGCCTAATGGTTCCCATGGTTCTAAATAAGTTTATATAGGAGTCTCAAAGGCATGACAAATTCGTGATAGCAACCACCTGGAATATCAAATGTATACTATAATAGCCAGGATTGGCAATCCCACCAAACAGATCAGATGGTGAGGACTTTATAACACAGAGTTGAAAAAACTGGTGAGCCATAAAGAACTAAGTAAATAAACCTGATTTTTCCTTCACAGTTCAGCCATGTCTGAGATTTCTCATGGAGTGTAGTTAGAATAATTAGTAGTTTTTCATCCCCTTTGATGTAAAACTTTGAAATGTTTTAAAATAAAATACCAAAAATTATATTAAAAGTTTTGCTGACAAAAATGATGCTATCTGGTAGGACTGAAAGTATGCAACCCTGTTATTGTCTGCTCCTTCGTAAGCATATGCCCTCAAGCAGAGGCCAGCAAACTTTTTACGAAAAGGGCCAGAGAGTAAATATTGTCAGCTTTGCATGCCATGTGGTCTCTGTCACAACTACTCGACCCTGCATTCATACATAAACACAGCCATCGACAATGTCTGAACAAATGGGCATGCCTGTGTCCCAATAGAACTTTACCAAAACAAGTGATGGGCCAGATTTAGCCCAAGGGTCAAAGGTTGTTAACTTCGGCTAGAGAAATTCATGCAGGCATGTACCAAAATATGGGTACAAAAATATTATCACCATATTATTTGTAATAGCCTCAAACTGAAGACTACCCAGATGTCCATCAGCAAGAAATTCAATAAATAAATTGTGGTATATATATCGATGGAATAGCAAACAACAAATCAAATGATCTCGGTACACATACAGCAATGTTCTTCTAAGATTCAGGGGTGAATTTTAAAAACAAAATGCTGAGTGTATGCAGCCAGACAGAAAGGAATGCAACCTGCATGATGTTTGGTTCGATAAAAGTAAACTATATCGTCTCCGAATGCTATCGAATCAAGCAAACAAGCCACTAGGTGAACGCTGGAAGGCGAGGAGCAATGGTGACCAGGGACGGGTTCGTAGTGAGGCTCTGGGTGCTTGCAACACCCCTATTTCTTGGGTGATGGTTACAGGGATAGTCAGTGTTTAATAGTTTACAGAAATTGTACATGTGGGTTTTTATGCAAACCAAACCTATGTGTTTTTATATGTGTATGAGTTTCATAAGAAAAAATGTGAGTTTTTTAGTACTTTTCATCTTTAAAGTACTACAGACATGACAGATGTTAATGATATGATGCCTGGGTCTCTGGAATGAAAGGTGCCTTGTGGGTTTTATTGTCTGTGTACGAGCAGGGGCCTGTCGTGGCCTGTAGCCTGGAAGGTGCGGTTGACCAGCAGTATGAACCAATCAGGAGCATATTAGCCAGGGCTCTGTTTCCATATACTTTTACGTGCAGGGAACATAATTTCTTAGTAGTTCATATGCCTTATATTTTGTAATCTGCAAAATACTAACGTGCAAACCCTTGAGAAAACGTCTGCGTTGTTCCTATAAGTGAAATCAGATATTGACGACGTGGTATTCTGGAGTAGTTGAGGTCTGCAGCTGTCTTCCCTCTTTTACTCTGAAAAATATTATGAAATTGAGAAGTGCTATCTTTGATAGTGTCTCCTGGGAGCAGAGCACGTGATGAACAGACTTCCACCGTGGAAGAGATGGGTGAGGAGGTTAAGTAAATTTCCTTTGTGTAGTTCCCATTAAACTTCAATCAGAGTTACAGAAAGAAATTTCCTCCAGGCGGCTGCGAATACAGGTATTGGTTTGACTTTAATAAAAGTCATAACTGATCTCTCTGAGGTCTCTCGTGAAATGAGCTCAGCAGAATTCAGGCAGGTCCTTGAGAGGGAAAGCACCCACTTAAACATCGCATTATCCTAATAATCCCATTCCAGAGCTGCCATCCCATTATTTTAAAGGTCTTCATTTGCAAATTGTGGTATTTGAAAGTTTTCTTTTTTACATTATTTCAGAAAGTGGGATGGATCTTTCTGAGGGCCCCATACCTATTTGCATAGTCTCTCTTCTCCAGGCCCACATAAGCCAGCATTGTGGGTAATCCAGGCTGCCCAGAACCTCTGCATCCTCACTTTAATTAAACCACCTGTTTAAAGCAACACCTACTTTGGAGGCAAGACTTATTTTAATGAGATTTGTTGTTGTTGTTGTTTAAAGGGGGGGAACAAAAAATTCTTCCATTGCTAAGAATAGCCTTGGTCAGGATGGAGATTGGGAATAACATCATCCCAAGATGTGAAATCTCATTCAGTAGTTATTTAACAAATCTTTTCAGGACATCTACTATGTGTTAGGCACTATACTAGGTGCTGGAATAAAGTGGGTATCAAGGTAGACAAGGGGTTCACAAGCTAGTAAGGAAGACAGAGAGAACAGCAAAATGTTAGTAAGATGATTTCAGATAGTAAGAAGATATAAAAAAGTTAGACTGGAAAACAGGTGATGGTTTGAATGAGGGCATCAGTGTAGACAGGGCAGCCCCATCCAGAAGGCAGCATGTGAGGTAACAAGTCATTGAGGAGAAGGAGCCATCCATGCAAATACTTTAGGGGAAGGGTACAGCCAGTGTCAAATACTGAAGGGAAGACAGGAAGGAACTTACAAATGCAGCAGTATCCTGAATGGGGAAGGAGGGAAAAGAGATGCATTTGGAAAGCTGAGCAGAGGCCTTGTGGGCCATGATAAGGTTTCGGATTTTACTGTACTTTTTGTTTTTTTAATGTATAAATAGTATTTCTTAGGATAGTGTCCGACTTTCTTTCCAAGCTGTAGAGGTGTCTGGGAGAGTGTGAGGGAAAATGCAAGTGGCTCTGAGTCCTGGCTTTGCCTCTTTTGCAGGACCCTGAGCCAGGCCCCCAGCCTCTCTAAGCACCATCTGCAGAATGGCAATAACCCCACCAGTTCAGAGCCATGGTGATTATTGAACTTCTGCGGAAAAGCCTCACCAGTGTCCATACTCAGCAGGTACTTGAGATTCTACATTGCAGTAGAATTTCAATCTGAATAAGCCCAGGAGAAGCCTTCTTTTTCATACAAGCTCATTGTCTCAAATGAGTTCAAGCCCAGCAGTATCTAAAAGCCTAGATATGTCAGCAGGTCCTGAGCAGGCTGCCTTGGTGTGGTGGGGTGGTGCCAATTCTGGTCCTAGCTCCTCCTTCACTAACCAAATGATCTCAGGAAACGGGGCCTCGGTTTCCAGATCCAGGAAACAGGAATAACCATCATTATAATTCTGGTCCTGCCTACCTCATAGAGCTATGAGGGCTGCTAACACAATGATGGATGTGATGGATGCAAGCCATGAGGGTTTTGCCTGGGAGAAGTTAGCCCCCTGGGCTCTCGTGTTAATGCTTTCTTCTCCATCCTGGGAGATGGAGGACGAAGAGCTAAGACCTCTGAACAAGTTTCACTCAATGCTGTGAGTCGGAGGAGGGAGCAGGTGGTCGCCTTCAGGACTTCCCTCAGCCTGATTCTCTACTGGAATGAAAGGAATTTCATGTATGAGTTTCTTAGGATGTTCTATGATTTACACTCTTCATCGGGTTTAGAATGACTTAGCCTAATTCTTTGGTCACATGTCCCTGCTCTTTGAGAGGGTAAGGTGACCCATCTTAATGCAGGAGCTTCCTGAAGCCCATCCTCTCCCCTCTCTACTCCCTGGTCCCTGTCCTTTCTCCTGCTGTAGCTGAGCCAATAGACCAACTTTCACTCTGGGCCCACCCAGGAGTCTCGCCAGGAGTCTGACCCTGGTTAGCAGAGTTTGCAAAGCAAGCCAAACAGTGCCACAGGGATTCCCATCTCTCTGTTTAGAAGGGGTACCCCCTAGGTTCAGGATTGCATTAGAAACGTTAGCCTCTCTTCACTTCCGCCACTTGCCTAAGCAAAGGGATGCCAATAAGAAAGGCATGGCTAGGGCAGGTGTGAATGAGGGGTTGTTGGGAGTGGGCAAGGCTGGGTTCAGACTGACACAGAAGGAGTGGAAAGGGGGTCCTGTGACAGCACTGAAAACTGGAGAAAGTAGGAACAGCTCCAACATCACATGATCAGACAAATGTGTTTTCCCTAAAATGAGACGGGAGCCAAAAGGAACAAACACAATGGGCCAGGGGCGCTTGGGTGTGCGAGGCAGGAGGAGGAGAAGAGGAGTGTAAATATAGAATCGGCTGGGCTTAGGCTTATTTTTGTTTGTTTTTTTCAACTCTTGCTGGCTTGAGTACAAGTCTGTTTCTAGAAGTTATGAGAATGAAGATGGGGAGTGGGGAGGGAGGATTGTGGAGAGGGGTGGGGGCCTCTCCACCAGAAGCCTGATCATCCCCATTCTCCCATTTAATAGTCATTGTCAGTTCTGTGAACAGGGTAAGACGGACCATTATTCCCATTTACAGGTGAGAAAACTGAGTCCAAAGGGATTAAGAACTCGTCCTTGGAGACAGTTTATAAAAGGCAGTGCCTCACTGTGGTTGGAGCATAGTTCCTTCCACCAAAATCTTCGATGCCCAGTCGGGACACATACTTCGGTGAAGGGTTTGATCCCCGTTAGGGTGTGTGCAGAAGGCAGCTGATGGACGTTTCTGTCTGTCTATCTGTCTCTCTCTCTCAGATCAATAACCATATCCCGGAGTGAGGATTTAAACAAACAAACAAATAATAAAAAATAAAAGGCAGTGACCATTAAGTCAGCTGGCTCCAGTGTTGATCCTGAAAGCTAGCGGCTAGAACTTTCACCAGACGCCTTCTCACCCAAGTGCAACGCCAACCCCACCGCCTCCACCACCCTCGCCCTGCAGCCCCGCGAGGAGAATGAGTCCAGACCCCCAGAAACGATGCTGACCGCTCGCTAACTGGAAGCAGAAAGGACTCACAGCTCTCTCCTGCTTCAGGGAACAATTTGTACTGATTAGGAAAGGCATTTGTCAAGTCTGCAAACCCTTTTAAAAACCAGAATCAACTTCTGTGCTGAAAAGGCCTGCGCTCAGAGCTTCTAACTGATGATAATTACCAGTCAATTACTCTTTTGTGAAGCCCGCTGGCGCAGCCGAGCACCTTAGAGGGCGGTGCCGGCAGGCCCAGCTCGGCCCGCCCAGCTCCTCCTCCAAGGTCTTCTGTCCGGAGCCGGAGACTACCGTGCTGGGCTCCAAGGCAGACCAGCAACAAGCCCCGGTCTGGTCGGCAGCTCACATGTTTGTGTCATATGAAATACAGGTGTGCTAGATGGGACACGCTTCGCTAAAACAAGTGTGTCATTTGTCCAAAATTAAAATTTAACCGGGCATTCTCTATCTTACTTTGCTTAGTCTGGCAGCCCCGGGTGCTGCCCACCCCTTTCCCATGAACCCTGACGCCTGGCCCTTTCAAATCATGAAAGATCACTCGGGTCAGAATGCCTTTTCTCCGCTGGGCTCCCCGTGGTTTGGGTTCCCCACACCACCCGTCTACCCCACCCCCTGTCTGTGGCCATCAAGTCAGTACCCTAATGATCCAGGGTGTCTCCGCCGTCCAGCTCAGGTGCAAAATCTCAGCATCGCAACACTCCCAGGAAGCACCTGCTCAGTGGCAGCTGTGCAGGGGGTCGGGGCTGCAGGGGAGGACAGAGATTTTGGGGAAATATATGGAGGATGGCCTTACGGTGCTGGACCGGCTTGACCCAAATGGTCAGGGACCTCTGAAGGAAATTCTTCCCCTCCCCGCCTCCCGCCTCTAGAAACCCTGCTCTCCCCTTTTCCTTCTGGAAGGAACGGGCAGAGCCCTGGCCGCCTCCTCCTCGGCACAGACAGCCCATCACCAAAGGGCCCAGACTATTAATTACCCACCATCATGGCGCCATTTAGCCTTCAATTTCCCTGACTACCACAGGATTAACTCAATCTGCGAGACTTCACTGGGCCATTTAAGGGAGCATCATAACTCTTTCTGTTCCCCAGAAATTGTAACCCGGACTCGGTTTTGTAATGCTAATTGCCTTATCTTCATAAATTCTACAGTCTTACATAATTTACCCGCATTGTAGCAGGATTTCCCAAGAATAAAAAAGCAGGTGCCGTCAATGGTAATTTGAATAAGAAAAGACATGTTAAGTGGTTCTTCTCTCACTAGTAATAGAAATTAATTAGCTTTGAGCGGCTTTGGAGGTTTTTGCATTTTTTGCTGTAACCTGCTATGTTTTCTAATTGTATGGAAAGAAGGTTTGATTTGATCACATTATTTAGTGACGGAGAGGGCTCTGTTTGGAGTCAAAGGTACAGGGAGGGTGGCAGCCAGAAGAGTGGGAAGGCAGTGGAGGCGTGCAGATGCAGTGTGGGCTTCGCGGGGACCTAACCTCAGTTCCCAGCTGGTGTGAGCGCCGTTTGCTAGCTCTGCAACCCTGGCCAAATCACTTTTCCTCTTCGCACTTCAGCTTTCTCATCTGTAAGGGTCACCAAGTCCCACTGCCAGGGAGGACGTACAGACCTCAGCACGCGCTCTGGAGCAGGTCCGCCGCTCGCTTGTCCTGTGATTTTTCCAGTTATGAAGCTTCGACTTCAGGAAACATGAAATGTCATTTAAACTGGCAATGCAGAGATGTATTATTTCACAGGAGAACAGCAGAGCTATTGCAGGCTGCAGGGGTGGTATAACTGATGGACCAATTTCATCAAAGATCTAGGGCTACTATCTTCACTTTGCTTTATTCTAATGCTGGTTCTCCCCTCCCCTGGCAACAAATACAAGTTTCCTGGTTCAGGTCTAGCAGAGGAAGGAGTGAGCCTCTCCCTCTAACTTGTGGTGTAAATCCTTCCCTTCAGTCCAACTGAGCCAATTTGCATACCTGTCCACCCCCGGGGCAGTAATTGACTCCAGGAGAAGGCTCTCATGGATTGCTGTTAGACTAATCAGGATTGGCCTCTATAGAGATAGGATGAGGTCTGCTTGTCTTGTATCACGTGTACACTGCCCAGTGTAGACACACCACACTGTAGTGATAACTACAGTGACCTTGGTGAGTTCCTTCTCTCCTCTGAGCTCAGTTTCCTTGTCTGTAAAATGGGGACAGTAAAAGCACCACCTCCTATCGTTGTGAGGGTTTCCTCATCCAGATCTAATCCATGGTAGGCATCTCCGTGCATTCTGGTTTCTTCCTCCTGCTTTCTTTTACCTTTCCTTAAAATCCCTTCTTTGATTCCTTGAAAGAAATCCTCCAGCAAGTTAATCAAAGCAACTCTCTGGGCTTTGGAAGAACTAAGAGCAAAAGAGAAGAGAGATAGGAGAAACTGTTCTTGTTCCCCAAAGTAGCATCTTTTCAACCACAAGAAAACTGTAATTAAGGAACTATGTTGCCGAAGATATAACCGAGGGAATACGACTACCATGAAAGAAGCTTTATGAAAGCAGGACATCCATCGTGTGAGAAGGTAGTCAAAGGCTGATCTGGTTTTTTTACACATTTGCACCAAGCAACAGCACTAACCCTTTCGCAGTTCACTTCCTTTCGAAGATTCCACCCTGAGGCCTGGCTCCAAATTGTGGCAAGCCAGGTCCCTAGCCAAGGAAAAGACTTGGGGTATCTTTCTCCTGTTGATCCAAGTCACAGAGATGGGAGCCAGAAGGCAAACAATTCTCCAGCCAACTGGTTGAATCCCCTCATTGTGCAGCTTTAGAACACCTGAGGTCCAGTGATGGTCAGCCTGGATAAAAATGCAAGCTCCAGCTGTTTTCTGTCCACACACACGCGCGTATTTTAAATGTAAAGATACAGATAGGCTGAGAGGAAAGGGATGGGGAAAAGATATACCGACTCTTTCTTATGCAAACAGAGAGCATATGAAAGCTGCTGTGGCTGTATTAATATCAGACAAATTAGACTTCAAGATAAGGAACATTATCAGAGATAAGGAGGGATATTTCACAGTGATAAAAGGGATTAATTCATTAGAAAGACATAAGTATCCTAAATGTGTATGCATTTATTAATGGATCCTCAAAAGAAATGAAGCAAACATTGGCTAACGTAGTTACTCTCTCAGTAATTAATAGAACAGCTAGACAAAACAAAACAAGTAAGAATATAGGAAATTTGAATAAGACTATCAATCATCTTTACCTATTCACACTTATAGAATTATAGAACACCATACCTAGCACTTGCAGAATACATATTCTCTACAAGCACGCATGGCGTGCTCACCAAGACAGGCCATGTACTGGACTGTAAAGTATGCTTCAGTGAATTTCAAAAGATTGAAAACTTACGTAGTGTATTCTCTAACAACAGTGGACTTACAAATCAATGACACTAAAATATTTGAAAAAGCTCCAAATAATTGAAAATTTAAAACTACATTTCAAATAACCAATGTGTCAAAGAAGAAATCACAAAGTACATTGTGCAATATTTTGAACTGAATAATAAAAACACAAATCAAAACCTAAGGGACAGAGTCAAAGCAGTATCCAGAAGGGGGTGTGGGGGAAGTATATACTACTAATAATATATACTAATTAGTGTATACTAATAAAGAAAGCCATATACTAATATTTTTATGAATGTGGATGTCAAAATCCTGAATAAAAATTAATAAATTGAATGCAGAAATATATAAAATGCCTAGAAATATATTTAAATGCCTATATTGGAAAAGAAAAAGATTTTTAAATAAAGGTCTAAGTTTCTGCCTTAAGAAACTAGAAAAAAGAAGAAGAAGAAGAAAGAAAATTAAATGAAAGGAAGAAGATAATGAAGATAAGAATGGAAACAGAAATAGAAAACAGTGAAGAAGAGAGAACATTAACAAAGTCAGATTTCATTCTCTGAAAAGATTAATAAAATTGAAAACCCCCCTAGCAGGACTGATCAGAAAGAGATATTGAAAGAAAAGGGGGAAGAATGGCACACTATCAGAAGTAAAGTAATTATCACTGCAGATACTACGGATATCACAGGAAAAATAAAGCAGTATTTTGCAAATGAATTTGACAACTTAGATAAAATGGACAAATCTTTGAATACACACAAGCACAACTTATCAAAATTGACACAAGAAGAATAGATAATTGGCATAGTTCTTTGTTTATTAAATAATTTGAGTTTATAATGAAAACGCCTGCCCATAAAGAAAACTCTAGATCCAGATGATTCCCCGGTGAGTTCTATTAAACATTTAAGAAATAAATAGTACCAATCTTACATGATTTTTTTTTCAGAAAATAGAAGCTGAAACAAGCCCATCTTGTGTCACCAAAGCCAGCATAACCTTGATACCCAAACCAGGCAATGGCATTACAAAAAAAGAAAGCCATGTACTAATATTTTCATGAATGTGGATGTCAAAATCCTGAATAAAAATTAATAAATTGAATGTAGAAATATATAAAAAGATGCTACATCAGAGCCCAAGAACACAAAGTTGATTTAACATTTGAAAATCAATGTAATTCACCACATTACCAAAATAAAGGATAAAAATAATCTTAACAGATGCAGAAAAATCACTTGAGAAATTCAGCACCCATTCAGCTCTCAGAAAACTTCCTCAGTCTGATAAAGGGCATCACAAACAACAGCAACAAAACCTACAGTGAGCATCGCGCTTCGTGAAGAAAATCCTGGACAATTTTCCCTTAATACTGAGCATGAGGCAAGGATGTCTTCTCTCATCACTTCTATTCAACATTGTATTGGAGGTGCTAGCCAACACAATTAAGAAGAAAAAAAAAGAAATATTGGACAAGAAGTAAAACTGTCTTTAATCACCAATGACATGATTATTTATGTAAAAATTCTGAGAAATATTTTTTAAGTTACTTAAATTACTGCATTAATTTAGCAAGATCACCAGTACACATGATACACAAATCAATTGTATTTCTATATACTAAGAGCAAACAATTAGACAGTTTCATTTATAACAGCATAAAAATATAAAATACTTAGGAATAAATTTATTAATGGATGTGTAGGTTCTTTACATTGAGAACACAATATTGTTAAGATATTGATTCTCCCCCAAATATTTATAGATACGATGCAATCTTAATCATAAATTCAATAGGCCATTTTTTAAATGAAATTGATAAGTTGATTCTAAAATATATATATTTAATTAATTGCAAAGGGTCTAGAATAGCCAAAATAATCTTGAAATAAAGAATGTAGTTTTAGAACTGATTTCAAGACTTATAAAAAGCTTAAAAAGCTACAGTAATCAAGGTACTATAGTATACAGATAAGGGTAGACAATCAGGTCAGTGGAACAGAATAGACAGTCCAGAATAAATCCATATTGGCATTTGAATTTTAACAAAATCACCAGGGCAATTCAAAGTGAAAATGAACGTCTTCTCAACAAATGGTGCTACAAACAAATGGAAAGAAACGTATGAAAAAGATGAACTTCGACTCCTGCCTCACACCATACACAAAAGTTAATTTGAATGGATAATAAACCTAAAGGTAACAGCTAAAATATTTTTAAAAATAAGAGAAAATCTTTGTAACACTGGAGAAGGCAAACATTTTAGCATATGAAAAGAACTAATCATAAAACAATTGACAAATTAGACTTCATCAAAATTTCAAAACTGCTCTGTCATCACTAAAGTGGAAATAAGCCACAGAATGGAAGAAAACCTTCTCACTGCACATGTCCGTCAAGCTATGTAAAGAAGTCCTAGAAGTCAATAATAAAAAGACAAATCACTCAATAAAAATGGGGAAAATGCTTGAAATAGATTTCACAAAATAATAAATATGAATGAGTTTAAGCACATGAAAAGTTACTCAGTATCATTAGTCATCAAGGAAATGTGTTAAAGACATGATGTGATGCCATTTTACACCCAGTTAATTGGCTAGAATTAAAAGGATAGAAAATACTAAGTGTTGACAAGGATGTGGAGACACTGGAATTGTTAGTAGGAGTGTCAAATGGAGAACAGTTTGGTAGTAGATAAATATACACCCACTATTTGATCCAGATACACTTTGTGGTAATTACCTGAGGGAAATAAAAACATAGGTCTTCTAAAGGACCCATACATAAATGTCCTTAGCAGCATCATTTATAATAACCCCCAAATGGAGATAACCCAAATATCTATTACCAGGTAAACAGGTAAATAAATAGTGGTATGTTTACACAATAGAATACTACCCAACAATAAACAAGATTGAACTACTGATATATATTATAGCATGGATGAGTCTCTAATGCATGTTGAACAAGAGAATCCTGATACAAAATTAATCTCTGGTAGTGAAAATCAGTGATAGCCTATAGTGGGTAGGGAGATTTACTAAACAAGAAAAATGTGGGAATTTGGGTAGATTTTATACCTTGATTGGGGGGGTGGTCACATGGATATATACATTTGTCAAAGCTTATCAAATTATATCATTAGAATCTGTGCAGGTCACTGTAGGGAGATTTTACCTTCGAAAAAGAAGGATGGTCTGGTTACAGAGAATGAGTTTGAGAAAGAACCGGGTGAATCCTGGAAGAGCAGCCAGGAAGTTCCTTAGTAGACAGGTAAGAGGTGATGGCACCCGGAGTACAACGGGGGCATGGACCTGAAAAGAGGTGAACAATGTTGACAGATGTTAAGGAGGCCATAAAGACGGGGTTTGGTGATCGCAGGAAGAAGCTATGTCTTGGATTACTCTCAGACGTTTAGCCTCCTTCACTGAGATAGAGAGAATCCAAAGGAGCGCCCGGTGTGTAAGATACGATCACAATGCACAGGAGTCAACTTTCTAGAATGCAACTCTGACTATGTCCCTTCTCTGCTTGCTCTCTTCAGCAGGTCCTTCTGCCCACAAAATACAGTTCAAGCCTCTTAAACCCACGAGGTTCCATATGATCTGAATGCTGCTGACTCCTCCAACCTCAGGTTGCCTAACTCTCCATCCCTCCCTCCCTTGAATTCTATGCTATATTCATTTCTGGAGGTACTATGTCTTTTCCTGTCCCTGTACATCTACATTAGCTGAACCCTCTGCTTGGAAAACCCCTCAACTGGAGTGCTTTATCAATCCTTTCATTGGGAATCCCAGACTACTCAGTGCGTGCCTTCGTATAGTAATCTTTTGCTGCAGTTTTTGCTTTACGCATTTTTCTTTCTCAATAGATTGTGGTTGCCTTAAGGGTAAGGCTAACTCTTACTTAACTCTGGTACTCCCTATGCCTAGTGTCAATAATGTTCAAAGAATGGATAGGGTGGTGAAGGGGCAAGATTTCTGTCTTTGCACTTACCATTTACTCTATAAGATGTTATTAAGGTCCAAGTAAGTTCTCTGAAGAATGGGAGAAATGCTAAATTATTTAAATGGTGGCAGGGATGTGGTAAGTGGCATTTGACCAGAAAGACCCCTTGGAAATGATTTCACTGAAGCCATTCTCTGAGGCCGTGTAAAATGAAAATATTCACAGCTGCCCCTGAGATAGCGAGAATGCAACGCGGCATGCTTGGGGAAAGAAGGAGGCCCCAAAACACAGAACCTCTTTACAGCAATATCACTAATAAAGCAATGCCGAAACCAAGTTAATGAAGTCACTTAGAGTATTGGACGAAGGGAAAATATGAGCTAAAATATTTCCTTTCCTGAAGATTATCAAGAACAGAAGAACTATTATCTTACTGGATGTTCTCCTTTCTACCTCCAAAACATGAATTACATTTCTCTGTGTCTTCACTGCTTCTACTTTGGTTCAAGTTCTTATCATCTGTTGCCTGAAGTGCTACAATAGTCTGCCAGGTCTCCCTGCCCCTAGTTGATCTCCTAAGCTCTGGACACCAGAGTGCCCTTTCTCTAACACAGATCTTACCATGTCACCCCAGTCTAAAACTCCACCCCACTTATATCCTAACAGGCAAGTCCAACCTGCAGCTCATGAGCTGCAGGCAGATCAAGATGGCTATGAATGTGGCCCAACACAAAAATTTACCTAAAACATTATGAGATTGTGTGTGTGTGCATGATTACATGTTACAATGTATTTAATGTTTAGCCCAAGACAACTCTTCTTCTTTCAGTGTGGCCCACAGGTGCCAAAAGTTTGGACACCCCTGCATTGGGGATATAAGTTCTTAACATGGAGTTCTTAAAATGATCTAAAGGTCCCTCCTGTTGAAGTCTGTCTCCTTTTGCAGCTAAACTTTCTGCATTGCTACCAGTAGCCACTATTTCTGATGGGAAATGTATCACATGGGCAAAACGATTGAAAGTTATTCTAGCTACGCTGCTTTTCCTGCCATTCTTTTTAGATGTTGCATTCATTTTTATTGGTAAGTAGCAAATTGCCACAAATTTAGCAGCTTAAAACAACATACATGTATTATCTTCCAGTGTCTATGGATCAGGAATCCAGGCATGGTTTAGCTAGGTTTTCTGTGTTAGGCTCTCACCAGGCTGCAACCAAGATGTTGGCTGGGCTGCATTCTCATCTTGAAGTATGACTAGGGAAGAGTCCACTTGGAGGCTTGCTAAACTTGCTGACAGACTTCAGTTCCTTGAAGCTGCAAGACTGAGGCCCTCTGCTCTGAGAAGCCCCCTGTAGCTCTTTGCCATGTGGGTCCCTCCACAGCCATTTCACAATGTGGGTGCTTGCTTCTTCAAAGACAGAGTGCAAGACTGCTAGCAAGATGGAGTCTTATACATGTAATGTAAAATAGGAGTGACATCCTATCACTTATGCCATAATCTGCTGGTTAGAAAGGAGTCACCGGCCTCAACCACACTCAGGATCTACACACCAGAAGACGGGAGTCATAGGGATCGTCTGAGGTCTAGCCACCAGATGCCATGGACTTTCAAGCTTCTGAGCTTTTGCTCATGCCTTTCCCTTCTCTAATATGCCCTTCCCCCAACCCCCTGCCACTGATACAGAGACTCAAGCATTGCACTTGAGTTACTCTGTGCTGGTTCCAGACCCACCTCTGCAGGAGGTAAACTGGATGGACAACCTTTGAGAAGAGAGAAGGTAAAACTTCCGTTCAAGTCTGCCTCTGTCACTTATCCTGCACGACTTTTGAAAAGATACTGATCCTCTGCCAGCCTTAGTTGCTTCATCAGTAAATGGAGAAAATGATGCAATCCATCTCATAAGGTGGTGGTGTGGATGAGGTGAGGTAACGAATGTAAAGTGCCTGGCGGAGTGCCTGGCATGCAGGAAGCCCTCACAGGAGTTCTGTTGTGTTGAAGATGATCCCTGGGCTCTGCTGCTCTGAGGCACATCCTGTGTGAGTCCGTGATGCCATGGGAGCTAAGGACACTGTCTCTGGGTGGGGGCTCCCCTTCTCTCTGCAGATCCTGCCCCTGTGGGGTTTACAGAAATGACTTATCCCAGACAGTGTCCTTTTCCTGCAGTCTCTCTCCAGCCAGGCAGGCCATTGTCCAGCCTCAGCGGCGGTCAGTACCACGGACAGGGACCAGGTCCTCACTGGATGCCTCCAGACCTCTTGGAGCTGAGAAGCTGATTTCTTCATAGGGAAGAGAGAGCAGCCAGCGAAGCTCCAGGACAAGTACAGCCTCTGCCACAGCTCTCACAGCCCAGCTCCCTGGGGGCAGGAGGGCGCACCACCCACCTTTTCCATGGCTGCCTCTGAGTACTTTGAATTTCATTAGAGCAATTATTTCAAATGGAATTAAAAGGGTTTAAAATTAGACCCTAAACTCTTAACAATTAGTGACGCAGCGCCTGCCATCCACAGAGCCACAATAGACCTATGCCGATTGGTACGTGCGCACAATGCCAGTCTCCAGAATAGCATTCCCTGTTACAATAAATGGCTTTTAATAAAATGAATATTCTTAATTACCGCTGCATTAATAAGCTGCAAATTAGTCATCATTAAAGGCCCCACAGTCCCTCTCCACCTCTCTGGGAGTCACTGGTGGGCTTCATCAGCTCAGCTGCTTCTGCAAACTCTCAGGTTCTCTTGCAGCTTCTTAGGAGGTGGCCAGTTAGGGGATAAGTCCCATATTGGCCTCAGGACAGAGGTTTGAAGACAGTGTCAGGTCTCTGGGTTCCTTCTGGCTGCCCTAGCTCAATGCTTCCAGTGCTCTCTAAGCCTAGGAAGCACTATACCAGCTTAGGACCGTCAAACACCTTGACTGCATCACTTATTCTCCCCATTACCCATTCATTTATTTGTCAGGTTCCCAGTTGGGGATATTCATGGGAAAGGTATCCGGCATCTGCTTGAATCTCTCTGGGAGCTGGGGCAGACTCTGCTAAAGGTCTTCCTTGTAGGAAGCTGAGATCTGCCTGAACTTGACTTCTGAGGCCCTGGGCTCCACTCCCCCACATGTCTGAGGAAGTTCTGAGGAATCATGAACAACAGCACTACACTCGCAGGTCTAGAATCTGTCCCCAAGTTCCTTGGGAACTTGGGTAAGTCATCTTCTCTCCTGGGCCTCAGGTTCCCCATCTATATGGTGGAGACATTGGTCTAGGCCAGCAGCCAGCACACTTTTCCTGTAAAGTCCCAGGTAGTAAACATTTTAGGTTTTGAGGGCCAACTGGTCTCTGTCACAACTACACAACTATGAGTAACTGGCAGAGACTGAAAATGCCCCAAGGGTTGTAGTTAGCTGATCCCTGGTCTGAGTGAATGATAAATGCCAGTGAATGGCAGCTCTTGTATTCTGTGAATCTATAAAAGGAATGTTCTTCTACTGGGAAGTTTGGAGACACGTTAAGCAAGGTTTCGTGGAGGTCATTTAAACCGAATTACAGGATATTTCACTTGGAAGGTGTGACAGAGAGTGTGTTTTTTCTGGTCCATATCACAACCACCAGCACACACACACACACACACTGCAGAGGTTACATGATGGCCTCATGAGACATCAAATCCTAATTCCTAGAACCTGTGAATGACATCTGTTGGTAAAGTTTTGCAAATGTGATTAAGTTAAGGATCTTGAGATGAGGCTGTTGTGCTAGATTAACTGGGTGGGCCTGAGCGCCACCACAAGCATCCTCCTAAGAGGTGGAGGAAAGTAGACAGAAGAGAAGATGGAGGCAGAGATTAGAGTGATGCAACCACAAGTGCCACCAGAAGCTGGAAGAGACAAGGATCAGGTTTCCTCCTGGAGCCTCCCAGAGAAGTGCAGCTCTTCCGGCACCTTAATTTCAGCCCAATGAAACTGATTCCAGACTTCTGGCCTCCAGAACTATTGGCGAATAAATTTTTGTTGCTTTAAGTCACCAAGTTTTGGTCATTTGTTACAGCCGCCATGAAAAACGAATACACACACTTTTTCTTCTATAGGAGCCACAGATATTCCTTATGCCTCTGTAGCTACATTTTGGCTAAAAGGAGAGATAATAGTAGTGATAATACTTTACATGGGTTCCTGCTCCCCACCAAGTACATACTGTGGTTTATATTGATAAAGTACATCCACAGCATAAGGTAGCCCTATAAGGAAGATGTCAGAGTCTCTCTCTTTCCTAGGGGAAGAACTAGACTCCAAAATGTGAACTGCTTTGCCCAAGGCCACTCTGTGAGTGGGTGTCAGGGCCAGAACTTGGACCTACATCTTCTGATTCCAAGTCTACACTGCAGTCCAAGTTGAAGGCTGTGTTGAACGCACCTGCTGGATAGAAACAAGGAGGATGAGAGAGTTGGAGTCAAATTGCAGTTCAGGGAAGCTGTCTCGTTGGAATGGAATGATACTGCTTGCGTCCTCAGGTAATATCTGGCTCAGCCACAGGCTCTGATGAGGATTTACTGTGTTTCTGTGTCCAAATAGTTGGCAGATTCCATCTGGGAGCAGCTCCTGGGCTGGAGACCAGCAGATCTGCTGGGACATTGGACCCACCCAGGAATCCTGAAGACAGCTCATTGATTTATGTCTTTTCAAGACCTTTGTGAAAGTCTGTACTATAGTAAATGCCAGAGAGAGGGCATCTTTGCAGCTAGCTAGTCTTGCTTTCTTTCTTTCAAAATTTTATTCATTTATTTTTAGAGAAAGGGAGAGAAACATTGATGTGCGAGAGAAACATCAGTTGCGTCTCTCACGCCTCCCAACCAAGGGCCTGGCCCATAACCCAGGCATGTGCCCCAACTGGGATTTGAACTGGTGACCTTTTGGTTTGCTGGC
The DNA here is from genome assembly GCA_004024845.1 of Tonatia bakeri. Taxonomy (NCBI): domain Eukaryota; kingdom Metazoa; phylum Chordata; class Mammalia; order Chiroptera; family Phyllostomidae; genus Tonatia; species Tonatia bakeri. The sequence goes on along the minus strand of PVIA01001689.1, from coordinate 236,103 downwards.
CAGTGCCCAACCCATTGAGCCACACCAGTGAGGGCAGTCCTGCATTCTTTCCACCATACCACAGCCGGAGAACCAGACAACCGATGTGTTAATGCCTTTCAAAGTGCCAGTGTGAAGGGGGCAAACCCATCCTGAAATGTACCTTGTTAAAAAGCAACATCCTGGAAAGGAGGCTGGTTATCTAGTTTGCCAACAAAATCCTGGCTGCTCTAGCAGGGGAGTTCACCCTTCTACATCTTTATTTATTGCGAAATCCAAATGAGTACTTTAACTCAGCAGTCTCAGAAGACCACAACATATCGACTAAGAGTGATTGAACAACCCACACTAGGGAAGGATAATGTATACAATTTATTATACACCTAATTCAAGCACATTTTTTTCCAACAATCACACATGATATACAGTGTGATGTTCTAAAATTAGAGAACTTATACTACCTGATCTAGAGACTGATTATAAAGCTATAGTAGTCCCTACTATAAGTATAGACAGATAAGTCAGTGGAACAAAATGAAGTCAAGAAATAGACCTACGCATATATGTTTGGTTGATTTTTGGCAAAGATACCAAGGTGATTTAAGGCAGAAAAGAACAGTCTTTCAACAAATGGTGGTAGAACAACTGAATACCCTTATGGAGAAAAAATAAACTTTGACTCTACCACACACCATTCAAAAAAAATTAACTTGAATGGTTTATAAACCTAAACATATAACCTAAAACTATAAAACAGAGCACAAAAAGTCCTTTGTCCTTTGTTTTATATATGGTATTAGGGTTCTCCAGAGAAAGAGAACCAAAAGGTATATAGAGATATTTATCTAAGGGGAGATTTATTATAGGAACTGGCTTACACGGTGTTTAAAGCTGGGAAGTTCCACCATCTGCCATCTGAAAACTGGAGAACCAGGCACGCTGCAGGTTGGTATAATTTAGTCTAAATACAAAGGCTTGAGAATCAGGGCTGCTGGAGTCCAAAGACCCAAGAACCAAGTGCTGTGATATCCAAGGTCAGGAAAAGATGGATGTTCCAGCTCAAGAAGACAGACATTTGCCCTTCCTTCATCTTTTTGTTTCATTCAGGGCCCCAAGGGATTGGATAATGCCCACCTGCACTGATGAGGGCAGACCTCTTTCCTCAGTGTACAGACTCACATGCTAATCTCTGCCAGAAACACCTTTACAGGCACACCGAGAACAATGTTTAACTCAATATCTGTGCATCCCTTAGACCAGTCCATAAGTTATCACATATATTTATTTATATTTATATAGCATATTTAAATGTAATATGATAAATAATATATAAAACATAAATAAATATATATTTTAAATGGGAAAAACATTTGATCAGACTTATACAAAAAAAGATATGTGTGTGTGTGTGTGTGTGTGTATAAAGAACAAACACACAAAAAATCTGTGTGACATCATTAGTCACCAAAGAAATGCAAATTAAAACCTCAGTATACTACTTTATACTCACGACAATGGCTAAACTAAAAAGACTAGAATACCAAGTGTTAGTGAGTATGTAGGGTAATTAGACACCCTCTTCATTTCTGGTAGAGGGTATATAATTCTACAGATCCTTTAGAAAAGAATTTTGTGGTTTCCTTTAAGTTTAAGTATACACTTATTGTACGACACAGCAATGCCTAGGTATTTATCCAAGAAAAATACATGGCCACAGAAAGACTTGCACACAAATATTCATAATAGCTTTATTCAAAGGAGCCTAAAACTGGAAGCAACCCAAATGTCTAGCAACAGGTGAATAGATAAAAACTGTGGCACATCTGTACAATGGAATGTTATTCAGCAATGAAAAATAAGAGTCACTAATTCATGCTACAATGTGGATGAATCAGATGCAAAAGAAAACATGTTTGAATTCATGTGTGTGATGGTCTAGAACTGACAAAATTAATCTCTAATGATGGAAATTTCATCAGTGGTTGCCTGGAGGGATTGACAGGGAAGTAGCACATGAGGGCACTTTCTGGGGACAGGGAAATGCTCAGTATATTGACTGGCATGGTGTTGCACAGGTGTATACATTTGTCACAGCTTAAGTGGGTTTGTTTATTGCATGTAGCTTACCTCAAAATTTATTTAAAAAATATATAGTGGGATCTGGTCATTAATTTCCATGTCTTTCCCCAAAGAAACTGGTAAAAATTGACACTCAGATTTGGACATGAAGAAAAATTCATCCCAGATCTTTCTTTTTCTTGAGTTATTCATATTCTCAGGTCCTCCCCTGTCCCTCTCTCCACTTGCATGCCACACGCTTGGATGAGAGCCTTTATCCAACTCTGAAAATCCCCAGCCTCTGCTTAGGACAGAGATTGGTTTGGGGGTAGTTTATACCCTGCTCTGAGTATAGGACCAACTGTAAAGAAGATACTAGAATCAGAGAGACAGAGCTTTGCAAGGACTGATAAAAGTTTAGGTCAGTGGTCAGCTGAGACTCCAAATATTTCTCTTTCATCCAATCACTGGTCTACTAGGCAACCTCAGCCTCTTCCTCTAGGACAGACCTGTCCTTTAAGTGGACCACAGAGAGGAAGAGAAAATGCCCTGGTCCTAAGCATAGTTGCTCCAAAAATTATCTGGAAGGGGCTGAGCAGCAAGCACTCAGTCCTCATTCCGAATTACCCAGACACAGGTGAGTCCTGGGGAGCAGGAGGAGGAATGGGGAGAGGCCACCAGTGGAAGTTCCCACCATCTATAAAATATAAGGAACCGTGGGGGTGCAGGGAGATAAACTAGCAGCCGTGCCTGTGATTACAGTGATCCCACATTTTATTCTTCCGGGGACAATCCCAATTTAAGCCTGCTGTCATGTAGTTACTACAGATGGCACCCTTTCACCCTCAAAAGTGTCTGTTTAGATCATTGATATGGCCAATCAAAGGGAAGGGGGACTGCCCTCTTCCAGTGCCCACTGCAGATGCCTCTGTTTCTCCCTATTACTCTACTTTTGAAGCCCAGCAGCTCTTTCTCCCTGGGCACTCAGTCTACTGCCTCCAGGCCCTGCTCACATTGCGGGGTCAGGAAAGGTTTATAAGTCTTATTTTAACCAAGCTGAAAACTAGTGTCCCATTGGGCAAATTCACAATGGCTCGGAGCCCTGCTCAGGGTTTTGCTGTTTCAGCTTCCCTCTGCTGTGAGTGGCGCTGCTCGGCATGCTAGAAGAGTCACAGAGCTGCGTGTGGCAGGATTCTGTCCTTGCAGAGCTTCTAACTTGGCCTGTTGTGCCAACTGAGTGGTTGTGCCAACTGAGTGAAACTCATATACAGAAGGCCATTCTACAGAGAGCCCGGAGCTCAGAGAAGGAGGGAGATTTCTAACAGTGGATAGAGAGATACAGCATGAGGATACAGCACGTGGGCCGGGCGTGAGAGGTGAGCAGGCTTCTAGAAGCCCAGGCCAAGGAAAGGCCTCTCAGGCCCATACGTGAAACATGGTGGCATCCCTTTGGGTCTTCCCTGCTATCCCCACCCTGCCCAGACTTCAGCCCCTCTCATAGGACATACGTCAACGATCCTATAAAGTTCCACCCTCTCGTCCACCCACTGCACTGCTACCACAGCTATCTCCCTAAAGCACAGTGTTGGTCACTCTACTTCCCAGCTCAAGAACTTGCTTGCAATGGCTCCCCTTGCCTACAAATGGCAAAATGCCTACATCTTGTCCCACCTTCCTCCTCTCAGGCATTTGCCTCTCCAATTAAAGCAGTCCTCATTCTCCGATAATCAGCTCAAACCCTCTCTTCTCTCTGCAGCCTTTTATTCGTCTAGGCTGCAAAAGCCTCACCCTTTCCTGTTCCCTTGTTGCATTTCATTCATACTCAGTTTGGTAATTCTTATCAGTCTGCTTTGCTCGAGAATTCATTGGGGTCATATGCCCGCCCCTACTCCAGACGGCAAGACCCAATAGGGCAGAAACTGTGTCCTTCATCTCTTCATCCTCAGGGGCCATCCCAAGGCAGGGCTCAGAGCAGGTGATTGGGGAGTCCTGCTGCACTGTGTGAAAGGTCCCAGTGGGCCAGATGCCCTCATGTCATTGGCCAGCACGCCACTGCCTGCTTGACCTGCCCTGTCCAGGCTCAGGGCCCCAGAAGGTGCCTTCAACGACCAGCCAGGACTTTCTCCAGAGGAGTTTACAGGAGACCCACCTGGTCCTCCAATCATTATTTTGTCCTTTTGGCTGGAACTGCAAGAGGGAAAAAAAAGAAAAAAGAAGTATATTAGTTTACTGCTTGATCTTTGCTCCCCTTAAGCAGAGCCAAATTTAAAGTGAATATTGATGACTTTACAAAGCCCAGTGTTTGGTATTCACTGAAAACCATTGTGTATTCCCTAAATAGTTCATTTTGTTTTCAAAAGTTCTAAAAAACTCACTGTATTGAAATGCATGTTGTTGCATCGATTTTTCTAAAATACACCTTGTTATCTTTTCTTTGGTAATTGGTGACTGGTAATGACTTTGGCAATTTAACATGTTCTTGCAGACACTTTTCCCATTCCCCTTGATAACTGAAGTCAGGAGCGAGGGCCTGTCTGTCAATCTCTGACGCCTGTCAGCCTGCATGATTGACGGCTTTTGGTCCCACAATAGAGACCATTTTTGCAGCCCCCGTTCTGTTATTTTCCCCTCCTTTAATACTTGTGGGGGATGGTGTTTGCTTTATAATCTGCGTTTAAAATCCAACTTGGAATGAGGCCAGTGCCAGAGAAATTATCACAATGTCTTGTTAGCTTTGCATAAGGAAAATTCTCCAGAGGGTTCCTTAAGCTATGATTCCACCTTCTGAAATTACCTCTGCTCAAAAATCTAAGCTTTTGCCTTCATCCTGATCCTTTCAAATTCCTGGAGAAGGGCCGAGGGGTCTGCCCGGCCGTGCTCTAATAGAGGGCACGACCAGGGGGACCGCGTGCATCTGGAGTGGAGTCAGGCCATCCCTCTCTCCCGGGGCCTCTGTGTATAAGCCCCCACATAATGAGTGTGGGTCTGAGTGGCAGAGCTCAGCAGAAAAGAGAAAGCTCTGGGCCTGCTGGGCAATTAGAATCCTCAAATACCAGGGCAGGCAGGAGCCTCTCCCAACTAAGACAAAGAAGCATTTGGTTCCGCTTGGCACCAGTGGGTCACAGGACTGTCTGGACCTTTGGGAGAAGCATCAGAAAAGCAAAATCAATGAGAGTCAAGGATTTAGTTGATGACATGTCTCTCTGTGGTTGTGAATAGCTTGGGGTTCCCAGATCCGTTTTAGAACCTGATTAAAAAAAAAAAACAAACAAAAAACTATGGCCTAGAGTGCACATCCCTTCATGCTCAAATCTGGCCTGCAGTTTCAGGGGAAGCGGCTCCTCCGCCAGGGTCCACGGCTCTCTCAGGTTAAACTCTGCTCTATGTGAAGGTAGCTGGTGATCCTGAGCAGAGAGCTCACCCCCAGTTCATGACTGTGATGTGGGAAGCCGCTCTGGGGGCTTGGCTGCAGGAGCAGTCTCTATGAGGCTGACTCTTGGAGCCAGTGCCCCTGGTCAGAGGTGCCTGTGTGGCCAGGGAAGCCAGGCCTGCCAGTGTCCGCTGCCAGGCTATTGATCTGTGGAGATTCTGGGCTGGGAGGAGGGCACTACGCAGCAAAGCGTCTAAGATTCTATGCAGCAAAGAAGGAAGACTGGAAATCTGGTCAAACTGAGAGCCAAGCCAGTGTTGGGGAACCAGAGAAGGACAAGGCTGGGTAGATCAGAGGATGGTCAGTTTCTGTGTCAGTTACAGAAAAACAACTTTAGGAAGTAACTCTGCCAACAGCTTCTGGGTCCAGGCCTCCCTCTGTGGGGTTGGGAAGAGGTGGCAAGTTGATCTTAAAGGGACCAAACTTCATTTCTAAAAGAAGTCCAAAATGTAATCTCTTTCCATTTTTCACTCCGCCAGAGGACTATTTACATTGTTGTTCACAGGTGTAAAACCTGGGAGGTTTGTAAGGGAAGTGGGTCCATTTATTCCCATTCTTTTCACAATGAGGCCCTGGCTTCTCGTCGTGAACTTGGAACTCTTTATAAGAACAGTAACATCTGTCATACCTCACAAGTGCCATGTGCCAGGCATTTAATCTTCATAATGTGAGGTAGGTATAGCAGGCAGAATAATGCCCTCCCCAGAGACGTCCATACCCTGACCCCCAAACGTGTGAATGTGTTATCTACCGTACATGACAGGGGACTTTGCAGATGGGATTGCGTTAAAGATTCCGAGATTTTAAAAAATTACCATCGTCTTGGGGGCCCACTGTAACCTCAGCGGTCCTTAGAAGAAACAGGCGGGGGGGCAGAGTCAGAGAAGGAGACAGGGGGATAGAAGCCAAGGTTGGAGTGAAAAGCCAAGGAATGTCAGCCTGGGCAGAGTACGGACTCAGTTTCCTCATCTGTAAAATGAGAAATAATAGAGCCTAATTGTGGGAGTGCTCCACCCACAGGGCCCACCCCCCTGGGCTGCCACAGATAAGAATAAGTCTACCAAGACATGCTCTGCTTGGGGAGGAAAGGTGGCCAATCTCTCAGAGGAGAAGGGCCAGGAGCCTGTTCCTCAATGGGCCTTTATTGGGTTCAGTTTTCACAGGAATACAGGTAAAGCTCATCCATCATTGTTAGGCAGTAAGGATCAAACAATAGATAACATACAAAGAACTACAAGGGCTTATTCTGAGTCTGGGTCTATTAATTAAAGGGCTATAAAACTTTGGGAAACAAACTCATTTCCTGCTTGGATCCTTATTAGAAAATTGAGAGCATTCTTAGCAAAGCAAATTTCATAGGATTTTCTATATTCTTTCTTAGGCCTGATCACCCTGGGAAACCTACCCTTTCCAGCACAGGGCTGCACCGCCTTCTGTCTTTGTTTCAGGTTTAAGTCAGGTAGGGGAAGTAAGGCAGCCAAGAGATTAGGAGACTTCTCACAGACAGAATGAGGACTCTGGGTATGTCAAAGCCAAGGGGAGAGGATCCATCACCCCCTTTAGCTATAGCCCCCCAAGTCCTTCCCTGAGGGCCCCCATGACCATGCCTGTCTTAGGTCGTCCCTCCCTTGAGGAATCTTATCCACCATTGATTAACTGGCCAGGCTCAGGGGTCAAGCAGGGTGAAATAAAGGGGGCAGAGGCAATGACCCTCCAGAGAGATAAGCTTTGTCTCCTTCGTGGCTTAAGGTCCCAAGGTCTCTCACTCAGCCTTAGCCATGGGGGGTATAGCTTCTGAAACCAGGCAGGGCAGTTCGCACACCTAATCTTGGGGGAGGGGATGATAGAAGGTTAAACACAAATAAAATGAAAACATGAATCCACAAATCTCTGTGTGCTACATATGTAAGTACTGAAATGTTGCTAGCTTGCTTATCCTGCTTACAATGTGCCCAGCTCTGGGTTGTGCCCTGGGTTACGCCCTGGGTGGGCAGGGCGGGGATACAAATACAGAAGTGTTTCCCATGTCATCATGGGGAGGGCAGGTCCTGTATGTCAGCTGACATCTTACACGTCTAAATACTGAGAGGGTAGAGGCAGAGAGATGGAGTTCCTCTCAACCCCTGATGGCTTCACAGGTCCCAGCTTCAATTTCCATGAAGTCTGGCTATGTTTGGTTTCTATGAGACCTCCATATACTTCCAGTAGGTACTGTCCCCCTTTACTTGAGCTGGTTCAGTGGGTTGCTGCTCCCTTGGTCAGTGACTCCTGAGGAATACTAAAGTGTTAGGTCATCAGCCTGATTAGAGAGTCCCAAGCAAGCTGACATTGATTATTTCCTGTTGCTGCTGGGGGAGATAGTGGGCCAGGAGCTTAAAGCATAGGGAGGAACTGGATCTTGTATGGGGGTGAGATCGTTGCAGCATAAAGAGCATGGCCAAAAGGATGGACACTGAAAAATGCAGGTTATGTTTCCTAAACTGGGAAGTGATACACTCTGCTAGAAATTTGGTACATGGAAAGAGAGTGCAGACCCCCAGGGGAGGAGAGGTAAGCAGGAGCCAGGTCCTACAGTCTCTGGACTGAAGATTGAAGAGATAAGACTTTATTTACAGAAAACAGAGAGTCACACCAATGGCTTTTAAGCACAGGAATGACAGAGTTAAGGCCGACAAGCTGCAGTTGAGGGTGGATGACAGGTGCATAGCTCTGGAGGCAGAGACAACAGCAAGAAGGCTCTGGCAATGGCCGGGGCAAAGGTGAGGAGCCTGGGGCTAGGGCAGGGACCATGGACACAACAGTGGAAACTGATGGGATTATCACCAAGGACAGCAGGAAAGGGTCCTCTGATTGGCCACCCTGGCCATGTGACTCACCCTACCAGTGCCAGAAGGTGGCGTAACATGACAGCCCCCCAGGATCACAGGGAGTAAGAGGGCAGTTTCCCAAAGGAACCAGAAGAAAGACAATGGAAACATGTGCAGGACAGAAAAACCAAACAGAAACTGGAACTCTATCAGACATTTTGCTAGAACAGCAAAACGTAGGGCATGTGGAAGAGAAAGAAGAGTCATAAAAATTCAAGTACTTGTTGAGCTTTGATTTTAGTGGTGAAGATGGAAGGCACTGGAATGTCCAGTAGCAAGGGATTAGTCAAATAAATCATGGACCAGGCGTTCAATGGAGCCAGACCCTACTCTTAAAAAGGAAATGATAGATGTGAATGCATAGGCATGGAACTGTATCCACGATAGCGGGGTGTGAAAAAAAAGTGATTAGCCGAATAATGAGTATAACATGATCCTGTTTATGCCAACGGAGAGATGTAACAACTTTTTTCTTAAAAGTTCCAGGAGGGCTGACTCTCACGAGAACAGCAGTCACGGAAGAGCCGCACATTCTGGGAGCTACACGTGGGGAAGTGGGCTCCCTGCCTGCGGAGTTCAGGGGGGCGCAGCCCGAAGTCGGGAGGCGTGGGCGGGAGGAAGCGAAAAGAGGTTTTTAGCAGCTGCTGTGAGTGAGACGCTTGGGGGAGAAGTCTAAAGCTGACTGTCAACGCTCTGAAAAGCCCCTGCCCCACCTTGTTAAGGAAACCAACAATAAAGATTCACGGTATTCTTCAGGCTCCTGGAGTCCAGCTGGGGTTAGTTTGGATGCACTGTTGGCCCAACGCTGGCCTCAAAGGCTTCTTGGGTATATTTGGATCACATCAGTGTGTAGTTATATACACACTTAAAAAAGTCCAAAAGGGTATGTACCACACTGGCAGCAGTGGTTATCTCTGAGGAAGAAACATCAAGGGACTTTATTTTCTGTGTATTTTTTTTTTAATTTTTTTTAAACTTGATCAGCCCTGGCTTGTGTGGCTCAGTGGACTCAGCACCAGCCTGCAAACCAAAGGGTCGCTGCTTCAGTTTCCAGTCAGGGCACATGCCTGGGTTGCAGGCCAGGTCCCCAGGTGGGGGCATGCGAGGGGAAACCATTTGACATTTCTCTCCCTCTTTCTCCCTCCCTTTTCCTCTCTCTAAAAATAAGTAAACAAAAATTAAAAAAAAAAAAACCAACCTGATCATACCTTAAGAGAATAAACAACACAGATACAGAGAAAGGAGAAGGGAAAAAATCACTAAAATCAAAGTGCACAATAAATAAATACATGTTAGCTACAAGCATACTCAGTAAACAGTAATTAAGTGACAAATTAAATAAAGCTAGTAACAGATTAAAATGTTGAAAACCCAAGACAATGGGAAAGCTCTCTCTTCCACCCTCTACCCCACCCACCAGCAGTGCCATGCAGAGTCCTTCTGGCTGGGAACTGAGGCTGGGGTTCCACTTCCAGGAGCCTAGGATGGAAAGCCTTTAGCCCACAGGCTATGACCCGTTCCACAAACGGGTGCTGGGAGAGGACCCCCAGGACAGATTCCCAGGGCAGAACCAGATGCACTGGATGGTTATGCCTCTACAAAGGCTGAAGTCTCTCCCTCTCCTCCTCCTCCCTTCTCTGTGTTTTCCTCCCCTTCCCTTCCCACTCTCCTCTTCCTTCTCTCGGCTCCCCTCTCCTCCTGTCCTTGCCCCCCTCCCTCTCCATAAATCTCAGTTCAGTTCAGCAAACATTATGGGAGTCAGCTCTGCATGAGACCCCACTGAGCTTTCAGGGTGAGTTGCAGAAGTGGGTGGGGGGTCCCAAGGAAACCAGGAGAACTTGTTTTAAGTAAACTCCCAGTCCAGGAGAGAGAGAGAGAGAGAGAGAGAGAGAGAGAGAGAGAGACCCCGTAAAGGCCCCAGGCAGCCAGATCTGTGGAACAGGGTAAGTGCCTAGAGTAGTCTAAGAGCAAAGGCAGGTCCGTGTCTCTTCCTGAAAGGCCAAGGCAACACTTGAGCAAAGGGGGAGAACGCAGGCAAATTCACAGCAGACAGAGAGCACAGCTGAGACCAAAGTTCAGGGGGCTGTTGGCCCCACATTCAAGATGATGTGGGGTGACCTGGGGTGGCAGGCATGTAGGACATGTGGCAAGGAAGAACAGGATCCAAGTCCTGAGGGAACAGCCTTGAATGCAATGCTAAAGGTCCGAGACCTTATTTTCAAAGCCTGGGAGAGTCAGCAACAGATTTAAATGGAGCAGTGAGAGAGCCCAGTGTGCATTTTGGAACAATGTCTGGAAATGAGGTGGCGGATGGGTTGGAGAGCAATCAGCTGAAGCAGGTGGAGAGTAGCAGGGCTACAGAACAGACCAGGGTTGACATGATGAGGTCCCAGGTGAATGCAACAACAGTGGGGATGAGAAGACACTGAGAGAACCAGGCACACCCTCGGGCAGTGCCAGCTGTGGTCTGGGGCAGGGACCGGCATACTCCCTATTTTTGGTTCACACAGAGAACAACTCCTTATTGTGTCTGGTTCGTTCATCCTACTGCTAATCATTCATTCATTCTGAAAGACGCCTTTCTCATCACCCAGCCTGGGCCAGTCACCAAGATAGAGACATAAACGGGACATGTGCCGGTTATTTAGGAGCTCAGGGTCCAGTAGGAAAGGCAAACATGATAAGTTGATTATGAAAATAACCCCAATCATTCCTCTCCCTGTGTACAAAGTCTGTCCAGGAGGTATCCAGCCACCGTGGGCTGGGTGGAGGAGGGCAAAGGGGGAAAACTGGGACAACTGTAATAGAATAACAGTGTTTTTTTAAAGGAGCTTATAGGAAGCAACGTGTGCCCTAACACTCAAACTGAACACATTTTGAGACTTTTTTTTTGATGGTTTAAGCAACATCAACACAAAAGATTATCTTTTCTATGTCTGGAATGCTTGTTACAAGACAAAAATCAAGACTGTCAGATCAATTAATGTTTTGTATGTTTTAAAAACGTCACTTAACGATAAAAAACTTTAAATATTACAAAAAAGATAGAAAAATAGAGACATTTATTAAGAAGATACAAGATAGATTGTACATAGGACAATGACACCTCAGTCCCCTTCAAAGTAGACACCTCAGGACCTCACACAGTTCTCCCAATCGCTATCAGCTGCCCATCATATTTTCCTGAATCTCATCGATGGTCTGAAATCTCTTCCATTTCAATGGTGATTATAGTTTTGGGAAAAGCCAGAAGTCATAGGGCACCAAATCTGGGCTGTAGGGGGCTGAGTCACCTGGGTGACTTGATGTTTCACAAAAAAACTCTGCATGAGACATAATGCATGAGTGGGCACACTGCCATGATGAAGCTGCCAATCACCAGTTGCCTCTAGCTGTGGCCTTCTGAATCATCCAAATAGTTTCTGTGGAGGAATGTTCAAGTTTAACGAAAAAATTGATGCAGCTTCATTGTACTACTCGCTCAGTCATTTTGAATGTGATAGCTACACAGTGCACATGCTCACTCAACAGCATCTACCACCCCCACTGACTAGTACAGTGAAGTCATCATTGTTCACACATGCGCATTCCAGTCCACTCTCCTTGGCTGCCAGGTTACATCAAGGTCACGCAAACCACTCTCATTATATTAGCAGTAGCTGGACTTTTTCCGAACAGACCTTGTATACGTGCCTTTGCAAAGTGGCTTTGGAATTCCTCTCATAAGAGGTGGAATCTATTTACTATGCCATAAATTTGGTCTGTCTTGTGATTTACATTGGCCAGGAGAAGGTGGCAGTTCCAAGCCTAGACCTGAGGAGGCCTGGGGCCTTGCTGCTCAGGCTCCTGGAACCCTGGCATGCCATGAAACACCGTGTGGAGCAGAGCCAAGTCTCCTCAGTGGCCCAGTGGGGGGTGAGGAGATGTAAATGAGCACAGCCAAGATCAGCCCAGCCGAGACCAACTCAGCAGAACCTCCCAGATGGCTCAGATTCATGAGCAATAATAAGTCATTTTTATTTTAAGCTCCAAGTTTTGTGTGGGTTGTTATACAGCAATAGGTGATATAGCACATGATAAACTAGTTCTTTTCAAAAGCATAAAACTTCAAAACCCAGATGTCACTAGCATTTCCGGTCTCATTGCACACCTACCTCGAAGCAGGGATCAGCATTTCACTTTCTCTGGGGAGACAATTCTCCATGGATCTCTTGCATTTTGCACATTTTACAAGCCAAGGTACTGGTCCCTTGACTGGGACTATCCATTAAAGTAGGTTTGTATAGCAAACAGCCCTGGAAACTAGAGGTCTTCTCTCTCCAGAGCAAAGAGACGGTTTGTGTTATGCAACATAAAGATGTGTCTCTCTCCAGGAAAAGTTTTAATTAGACTTGCTACTTATTATAAAAGATCTGGGTTTCCTAAACTTGTAACAAAATCTGCTGCATGTTAGTCTACTCTGTGTCTGTGGGAATTGGGGAACCAGCACAAATACTCATACTCTGGCTGCTGCTGCTGTCGTGAGTCATAACGTCCTCTGTGTCTTACTCAAGAGCCTCCTGCATTCTGCCAGCATCCGTAACACTGTGGCAAGCTAACTTGTTAGCCTGCAAGTAGGGCGAATCTCAGACCCTTCACAGTTCTTGATACTCACCCTTCCAAAACAATCTAATCCAAGTCTACAAACCCTTAATGAATAACAGGTTTTACTGAAGATGTCATTGGGAGACAAAAGAAAGATTTACATAGCATACCACACATGAAACTTACCAACCCCCTCCCCATGAAACATTTATTTCCTCCACATAGGCTCCAAAAGTTCTTCAGCCATCAGCTGCCTCTTCTCCCTATGGGTGCTTCCCTGTCCCTTCCCCCATTCAGCCTCCAGGACATCCACCCCACCCTCGGGTCTTTCTACAGCTCATCCCTTGCTCAAGCAGAGAAATCTGGCACAGACTTCCCCTAGTTGCGCCAGTCCAGCCTCCCCACGCCCATCAGCCAACACAACAAAGGACCCACCCTTCTCCGAAGGTACTGCACAGGATAAACAATAAACAACTTTTTCCTTTCTCAGACTTTTTTTTCTAATGAAGATGTAAGCAATGAAGTTTCAAAGGAGGAAAATAAAAACCTATTTGTGACTGGGAGATCTAGTGAAGTTTTGCAAAAAGGTGACACTGATCCCCGAAGGAGGAGTGGGTTTTCCAAAGCAGGGAAAGCAAGAGTCTGCCCATGGGAATGATTGGTGGAGAGGAGAAAGGGGGAGGGGGGAAGAGAGAGGGAGACAGAGAGAGAGGCAGAGAGAGAGAGGGGGAGAGAGGGGGAGAGAGGGAGAGAGAGGGAGAGAGAGGGAGAGAGAGGGAGAGAGAGGGAGAGAGAGGGAGAGAGAGAGAAGTCTTCTGAGGCTAGAGGCTGGGGTCAAAGATTGAAAGACTGGCTTGGGATGTGATCCCAGGCTTAGGAAACACTGGAATTCACCAAACCGAGCGACCCACTGAAGCCACCATGAAATGTAGTCTGTCTCCGGGTGCTGGGCACATGTGTGAGGTTTTTTAAATTCACACATGAAATATCAAAGCACAAGGGCTCGTAACCAAAGGAAACACTCACTAATCATAGTTTTCGCCAGGAACACCCTAACTGACATTTTAATTAACAAGCTGTTCTCCCCCCACTCCGTTTTTAATATAAGGACTTCTTGTTGCTTTAAATCTAAAATTAATTAAGTGCGAGTTCTCCTCCGAAGTGGAGTATACGGCTCATGCTAAATGGACAGGAGTGATAAGGTAAGATATATGGCTGCAGGTGGGGGGGCTGGGGGCCACTGAAAAACTCTGCTTCTGCAGCTGAGGCGAACCTAGCCAGCCACAGCCCACCTACTCACTGAGGGCCTGGGATCCTGGACCTTTTCCAAGAAATATTCTGTTTAGTATTGTAGCTCAGCTAAGACCTAGGATTATGGAAGCTTCCAGCACTGTTACAAAGCCCTGTAAGATCTGGCCCCTGCTTGTCTCTCAAACCTGAATCTCACCGTGTCCCACCTCGTTCATAGGTCCACCACACTGGGGTTGCTCTTCCCCAAACATGACAAGCTCATGTCCACCTGAGGGCATGTGTACCTGCTGTTTCCTACCCTCGGGACACTCTCCTGGCACATTTGCATGGCAGGTCTCAAGTAAGAGGTCACCTCTCTCTTGATGCGTTTTCTAACCACTCACCCTAAATACTACTCAGTCCCTCTCCCCACCATTGCCCTGATTTGCCTTCATAGCACTTACCCCTAACTCACATTGTGTGTCACTTATGTGTTCACTCTCGGCTTCCCTCCACTAGAATGGCAGCCTCAGGAAAGCAGGGATTGGAGCCTTGTTCACCTAGGACACAGCTGATGCTCAGTGACTGTTGAATCGATGGAGGGATGCTATTCCTTCTGCTTACAATGCTCATCCCCCTCTCTTCCTCTTCTCCTCTCTTCCCACCTTTGTCTGGTTGCCTCATGCTCATTCTTTTGCTTTCAGCTTAAAAGACATTTCTTGATCCTTTTAGATTGGGCCAGACCCCTCTAGAACCATAACTAAAATTTAAAATTGTTAGAATTGGTTATTTAATGTCCATCTAGAATACAAGCATCATGAGGGCGAGGAGCTGATAAAACACTGCATAATCAGTAGCTGCTATTTAAATTTTTATCATTATCATAATTTCATCATCATGATGCAGGATCCTTCTGAGCAAGGCAAACAGAGGGAAGATCTTTCAAAACAGCCTCAGACACAGCCATGGTCTCACTGGGACCTGTGACACTATTTGGGGACATCAAGAGGAGGGACCTGTGTGATCTAAGGTCTATAGCAGTGGTCCCCAATATTTGTGGCACCAGGGACCCATTTCGTGGAAGACAATTTTTGCACAGACAGGGGAGGGAAAGGGGGACAGGAAGCAGAGCTGAGGTGGTAATGAAGGTGAAACTTTGCTCACTCACCCACCACTCACTGCCTGTGCAGCCCAGTTCCCAACAGGCCACAGACCGGTGCCAGTCCACGGCTTGGGGGTTGGGGACACCTGGTCTATAGTACAAGGGGGCTTAGCACAAACATCCTTAAGCAAGTGCACCATTGGGGCCCCTTTTTGCTATTGAAATTTTTTCCTCTAGGCAATGCATCAGCTGAAGAGTATCTCATCATTCTGAATATAACATGTTTTAGTTATCTATTCTCTTGATAGACATTTTAGGCTGTTCACAATTTGTTGCTGTGACAAATAATTCTGTAATTATTGCTTCACTCTCCTGCACCATCAGATCTTTTTCTCCCCACTGGACTGTTCCCAGAAGCCAACAAACACATTGTAATTTCTCTCATCTTAGAAAAAATGGTAATAGAAAATCTCCTTGTCCCTACCTCCTATTCCAGCCACCACTCCATTTCTTTGAAAAACTCCCACAAAACTTGCTTTTATTCAATGCCTCCATATTTTCTCCTTCTCATTCTCATCAGGTTCTTGCCCACCACTCCACCAGAACCCCTGGCACGGTTGCCAGTGACTCCACGTGGCCGAGTCCAACAGTGGGTTGTCGTGCTCATTGATATGACATCATCGTCCTTAATCATTGGTATCATTTGGCATATCGGGCCATCACCTCTTGGTTGAAAACTCTGCTCACTTCCTTTTCATTTGGTCCTCTTCATAAAAGAGGGCCACTTCTTCCCAGTCTCACTTTCTGGTTTGTCTTCATCTCCTTGTGCTCCAACAACGGCAGGTACCAGGGCCCCCTCTTTAGACTTCTCTTTATCACGAGGCTGGTTCTCTGGGCAATTCCTCTGCCCCACAGTTCTCAGTGCTGTCTACATGCTGCTGACCCCCAGGTTTCTACCACCCACCTGAATCTCCCCTCCACTCCAGTCATACGTCCGGCTGCCTTCTTGACACCTTCACTTAAATGCCTAGTAAGCTTATGAAATGTAACATGCACACTCACATGCACCAAATCCTATTAAATCCGCAGTCTCCCCCCACCTTCATAAAGGGCAGTCACATTCTTCCAGGTGCTCAGGAGTCAACCAGGACTCTCATTTTTTCCCCCTCACTCTCCATATTTAGTCCTTCGGCCAATCCTGTCACCTTCAATAGTAGCCAGCTTTGAGTCTGGATACATCACCACCAGCACCACTTCACCAAGCCACAGCATTCCTCACCTAAATTATTCTTCTAGTCCCCTCTTCTTGACCTCTTCCAATGTATTTTCAACACAGCCACAGCAGCCAAAGTGGTCTTTGGGAAACACGCGGCGTGATTGTGTCAGTCCTCTGCTCAGCACACTCCAATGGCTTCCCAGCTCACTGAGGATGAAAGCCAGGGGCCAACAGGGCTAAGTATGGCTATCTGTCTGATTTCATCTCTTATGCCTCTAACCTATTAACTGTTTCTCAGGCTCATCATGACTACTCCCCACATTCAGAGCCTTTGCACTGGCTAGTTCCTCTGCCCCTCCACATACAGCCATATCCACGTGCTTTGCTCTGCCCCAGAGTCTCCTCATTACAGGGACCTTTCCTAGCTCTCCTACCTGGAACAGTGGCCTCGCCCCAGGGTCCCTTATCCGCTTACCTTGCCTTACTTTCCTCTGCAGTGCTCATCATCATCTGACATACTCTTAACTTATTTATTCACTTATTGTTTATTGCCCATCTCCCCCCAAGTAGAAGGTAAGCTGTGTGAAGGAAGGGGGGCTACTGTGTATTTTGTTGCCGGTCTCTCTCTAGTACGTAGCACACATAGCAGGTACACAGTAAGTATATGTTGAATGAATGAACATCTGCATCGCATCTGTGCACACCTGGGTTTCTCGGGGTCAGATGCAGGAGCAGGGCTGCTCGTAGGGCTCGTGGGACAAGCAGTTTCAGTGTTCCTACACACCGCCAAGGTGCTGTTTCGAGTGGCTGGCCTGAGCTGCCCATTTTCCCAGATCCCACCAAACTTTGCATTTTTGCCAGACCGATGGGTGAAAGGTAGTTCCATGTTGTTTTAATTTGCATATCCCTGATTATAGGTGAGGCTGAGTGTCTTTTTGTGTTTTCCTATGACTTGCCATTCAACTTCTCTGTTCATTTTTTATTGGATTGGCCTCTCTGGGCCTCGGTGTTCTTCTGACAGTGACGAAGGTCTGCTCAGATCCACTCCAAGGTCCATTCCAGCCACATTCTCTGATGTCGTTCAGCTGACAATTATTGATCGAGCAGCTCTATGGGCCAGGCGCTTTTCTAGGCACTGAGAGTGCTTCTGCAAAACAGACACACAGCCTTGCTCCCAGAAGCTTGTCTTCTAGGACGGCGAGGCAAAAAATGGACAAGCACACAAGCAAATGACATAAATTCAGACCATGCTTAGTGCCATGAAGAAGAGTGATGGGTGGGAGGGGCTGTCACAAAATCCTTTCTGAGGAGATGACATTTAGCTGGCACCTGGAGGATGAGATGGAGCTGGCAACAGAAGGATGTGGGGAAATACATTCCAAGCAGAAGGAACAGAAAGCAGAGAGGCCCCAAGAAAGTTTAGCAGTTGTCAGGAAAAGGAAGAAGACTCAGGAGGCTGGAATGAAGGGGCTGGAGATGCAAATATCTGGGGAAGAACATTCCAGTTGGAAGGGCTAGTGGGTGGCCAGGCTATCAGAAAGGGAAATCCAACAAGGCTGTTTGGAGGGACCTAGAGGAACCATGGACACTGGAGCAGAGGGAAGAAGAGGAGAGGGACGTATGCAGGGTGGGGAGGGAGGGGGGGCCAAAGCTGCAGAGCCTTGGGTGCTGTTGTAAGTGTTCTGGACTTTGCCCTAAAAACAGCATGCAGACGAAGAAGGCTTTTATGTGGGGAGCCAGGTGCTCAGATTTGCTTCTTTAGGAGAAGCCACATGAAGTATGAATTGAAGGAGGACAAATGCATATGTCTATGAACCTCCGACAGCCCTCGTCAGATTTGGGGAGCCACCATTCCAAGAATCCTATAGGGAGACAGGACTAGTTCCACATGCTAGAAGCTAAAATCATAGGGATTTGCTTTTCTTGACCCCTACAGTTAAAGCAAGGGTGAGCTGGGACAGTCACCTAGCTGTGCCTCCCTGGGATTTGTGTCTGGGCTAGTGTCACAGAGCAATCAGACCCATCAGAAGTCATTCCACTGAGGGAGTGGTGGCATACAGCAGTGTGTCCATCAGAGGAGGTCTTCAGGCAGGCTGTGGGCCGGAAGACACTGAGATGCTCAGGAAAGCATAGCCCCACCCAAAGCGACAGCCACTGCCCAACCCCAGTGATCTGGACCAGGCCATAAATCAAGCCCGGTGTGGTCAAATCTTCCAATGTCCCAGAATCTGGAAAGCCAAAATTTTATGTAAATTTCCCAGTTTTTATGCTGATTACAAATTAAAAATTTAAAAAGCTTGCAGGTTGGGGCAGGGAGGTCAGACATAACATGCCATTGTGACCAGTTTGTAACCTCTCCTAATGTTTTATCCTTTTGAGATCGGGAAATCCTTCCTTCCACCTAACAAGGTAAAGGGGGAGCATTTTAGCAGAGGGCTGGGAAAGAATCAGCTGGAGACAGAAATTTCTTAACTGAAAGGAAGCTGCTGCGCTTCCACGGCTCCCTAAAGTACATGAGTCAAAGAGCAGAGGCTTAGCTGAATCCAGAGAAGAGCCAGCGGTGGCACCTTCGGATTAAAGTGCATGGCTGAAGAAGCCAAGGGTGGAAAGAAGAGCAAATACCTAGGGAGACGGCCCTCATCTGTGGATGGTCCTGCCTGTCCCAGGAGCATCGTGCCCGCTCTGGAGAGCAATGAGCAGCATCAGGCAGGAGGAAGCAATAGCCCAAGACACCCGGGCTCTGCCATCAGTACACCAAGTGACCTTGGGCCCTCCCTGGGCTCAGTTTCCCCCTCAGCACCATGACAGGGTGGAGCTAGGTGAGCCCTAAGAGCATACCCAATCCTGCCATCTTATGCTGCGGGCATCCCTCACCCCAACAGTGGCAGGATGGGCAATCTTCCCAGAGATGCCCTATGGGGCATGGGGGCAGCAGATGAACTCAGAACACCCCCACCCATCCAGCACCACCACCATCACCACCACCAGGCACTGAGCAATCATTTCTGGAATAACTTCAGATTCAAGCAGCTTTTGTAAACTGCCCCATTTAAATTAAAACAAATCAATATGCTTTCTAAAATTTAGTCTCAGCTAAACAGCTGTGACAGTTCATAGCAACCTGAACTTGAAATGAACCCACCCTACGTATAAATAAAGCCTTTGATGTCTTCATTAGTTTCTCACATGCCATTTTTTCACAGTCTATCAGGCTAAGTGCTTTGCAACTTATATATATTTTTGCAGGAGGAGTATTTAACCTTCTGATTAGTCACCGCAAGCAGCACAATGACAGAAACCCTGATTTTGCACACAATGAATTTATTGATAGATTTAGCCCATTAGCTGTATTTACCTGTCAGTTCTATGGACACTAATGAGTTGTTTTTCAAGGACTAATGAGAACTGTAATGGCTAATGGATGTTTACAGCTTCACCGCACAGCACCATGTGATGCCGTGAGCACCCGCTCCCGTCCCTCTGAGTCTTTAATTGGCACCATCAGAGGACTCTTTAATTACATTTGAGCAGACAATAAAGATCCCGGCCAAATCAATGAGAGGAAGGCAGCGGGATTCCACAGAAGGCTGGTCACTCCAATGGACACCAGCCCGATGCTCCCTCCAGCACTGTGACTTCCTCGTGACTGCCCTTGGCGGGAGCAAGTGTTGAAGAATGTCCGTGTAGGACCTGTCCCTATAGATCAGCCTCCCAGCTCACCTCCTGGGCTTGCACAGCAGGGCTGGAGGTGATTGTCCTGCCAGGGGAATCCTGTCCGCAAAATATGACCCCTCCAGGCATTGGAAAACAGTACATCCTTGGACTCAGCCTTTTTATTCATCAAGGACATGTCTTGATGACATGTTACATGTTACATCCAAAGGGTAGTTCATCCTGGCTAAGGTAATATTAACCAGATAATCTTAGCATTAACAATGGAGAATTGGCTAATAATGAACTTCTGAAGAAAAACCTGATATTTGTAATACCTATTCACTCATTCATGCATTTATCCATTTATTCAGCATTTATCTAGTACCCACTGAAGGTAAAATGCACCAAAAAAGATAAAAATACAGTAATATCTCAATAAGTCAGTGAGTAAAGGGAAAGAGCACCTAAATTTAGAGAATGCTTTTGAAGAAGTGTAAGTATATTACTTTCAAGTGCATAAAAACTCTTTGCAAAGATAACCTGTCTTTACCAAGGTCCCACACTTGCTGGACCTTCTGTTACAAGTTTCTGGTCAGAGTCACTATGCCAGATGGCTTAAGAACACCTTGATCTTTTTAGCAGACAAAGCTGCTGCTGATCTGTTCTTCACAGAAAGGGCAGAGATCAGCTTGACTGATCGATCAAATCTTCATCAGAAGAGGCTGGTAAGAATGGGAAGGAGTAGATTCTGGGGATGTTAAGGAACTGGAGCTATGAAGCCTGGAAAGAAGTGAACTAATATAACGGGCAGGTTGGGGGGTGCCACCGAGGGAGGTCATTTGTTTATTGACCCAGTGGGATCATGCACAGATCACTGGGTATAAGACACAGGGAGGGCAGGTCACTGAAGGATGACACACCTGCAAGTGAGTCTACCATGGGATGTGCTCTCCCACCAGCCCTGACTTTTCCCAGGACCCTAGATAATCCTGGCGGGGAGGCCTCACCTTTCTCATTGCTTCCTATGGGCCGTGAACACATTCAATTTGGTGATGAGAATGCTGCTCGAGAAATCACAAGAGCAGTTTCCATAGAGAAGTGGGGGCGGAAACCAGATTGCACAAGGAAGAAGGAAGGAGTGGGTGGTGAGGAAGTGGCAGCAGTGACAAGTTGAATGATGGAGAGAGACAGAGCAGTCGCTCAGGGGGTCAGGAGGACCTGAGCACGTTTGTAAGTTTCTGAGAAGATGTCAACTGGGAGAGAAAGACTGGAAATGCAAGGAAGGGGAGGTGACTGATGGAGCAAGGTCTAAGAGGTGGCAGGAGAGAGGAGGAGGGATGGGCCTCAGAACAAGAGAAGGACCCTACTTCCGATAGCAAAGGGGGCACAATGAAGATGCCAGCATTTTTGAAGTGGAAGAGAGAAATGAAGGGCACTTCAGTCTCTCCTTATTTTGTTCTCTGAGAAGACCAGGAAACCTTACTCATCTCATCCCCGTGCCCAGGGGAGAGTGGAGAAGATTTGGAGCGTTCACACTAGGGCTCTCAACCAAGGGTCACTCAGAATAGAGGACGCCACTCAGGATCTTAGGAGACTTAATCTGCAAGACTGCCTGGCTCTGCCCAGGAGGGAAAGGAACCAGCAGAATGGTTATGCCAGAGTTCAGGATTAGCAGGGAGCCGTGGGCAGTCAAGGGCATAAAGGAGACCTCAAGGTTGTGAGACCACTGATGGAAAAGCTGATCATGGGGTCAAGGCTAGGTGTCTAGAAGAGGATGAATAAAGAAAATCAAGAGAAGCAGGGGAGTGAAGAGTCTGTTAAGGGTGAAGACAAAGTTCGGAGGTATTGATTGAACAAGATATGGGAAAGACAAAGGAATTTGGGGGGCAGTGGAATTTCAGGACGGACTGCGGGCTCATATAGTGACTAACATAAGGGTTTTTTCTCCAGAGCTGATTTCCTCTCTTTCTTTGAAATCATCCTAATCAGGGAAGTAAAGCCACAGGCAGGCTTTACCTGTCCCCATAGGAGATAGAGGTCAGGCATGAGGCCCAATATCTGGTGCTCCTCGGGTGAATTCTTGGTTCTGTTGCACCCCCGAGTCTCAGCCTTCCTCCAAGGTATGTCAGGGTTCCCACCTCAGATTCTATGACCAATATGCTGATGGCTGATTCCTTCTTAGAACAGAAGCATTCCCAGATCCAAGCCTATAGGGATAGACCCACTGTGACCCTTTCTTTGAGTGGGCCTTGGGGGTTCTTTCCTCAGGTGGATGGGGCTGCAGTGAGGATGGACAGAGGTAAATAAATTTGAGGGATTTTTAAAAGGTAGAGGCAACAGAAGTCGATGATCTGTCGGACAAGAGAAGAAAGAGGAAATTGGGATAGCACCCAGGTTTTTATGCAGGTACCTGGAGAGATGCTGGTGAGCAGAACATGGAAGGAAGTAGAGATTCAAGGGGAAAATGACAGCTTTTTGGGTTTTTGGGTGTGAGCTGCTGAGTGTCACGGAGGAGCTTTTCTGAGAGGTTGTTTACAGGTCTGAAGCTCAGGAGAAAACCCCGGGTTGCTGAATCCAGCACCACTGGGGGCTGAGGCCACGGAGGGGGGAGGATGAGCATGCTCACGGACAGTGGTTACCGTGCAGAGAGGAGAGCTGAAGACGGGACCTTGAGGATCAGCAACATTGAGGGGTAGGAGGGGCTGAGGCAGAGGAGCCTGGAAAGGCTTACATAAGAGCAGATCCAGGGACATTAGACATGAAGCAGGATAATCATTCAGAGAGGTCCTGAGAAGGCTGGAAATGACCACAAGATTTGGGTAAAGCAACATGGAGGCCTTGTTGCTTTATCCGAGAGGCCCAACAAGATAAGCTTCTGTGAGCATAAATATCAGTGGTGGGGACAGCAAAGAAAGAAAGGTGAGGAAATAGAAATGGGGGCCTACCCTTCCAAGAATCTGATAAGAAAAAGGAAAACAAAATGGCAAGGAGGGTAAGGAATCACTGGGTTCAGGGAGGGAGATTTTATTTTTTAGATTGTTCTACAATGCAGGGAGAAATATCCAGGTAACAGGGAGAGGAAGCAAGAGGTTGGAGCTACGAGACAGAGAAGAGGTGACTGGCTGAGCAGGATGGACAGGAAGCCTGGGTACCCCGATTCAGGGCCTGTGTGAATTGAGCCTGGACAGGCTCGGGGTTGGCCTGGACAGAAGAGCAGGAAGAACAGCTCCGCCTCCTAAGTGAGAGGAAAGAAGACAGACATGGGACTGGGATGAATAGATTTATGATGGGGAAAGTGGAAAGGAGAGACAGGGAAGGTGGTCTTCAGCTACCATGTGGTGAGTGTGGATCTTCAATGGCAAAAGGAGGGACATGGCAGGAGCCCCAGAGTGGCCACATCTGGTGCACCAGGCATCGTGGTGGCAGCCGTGGAGGTACCTTAGGATGGAGTCAGAGCAGAGCAGTACCCCAATGGCCTCTGTGAAGCAAATGGGGTAGGGAAGAAGTGGGGCAGGGTGCTGTGGATGCCTTTGGCATCCTAGAATTCAGCTTCTTATGACTCCTCCTACCTTCTCTCCCCTCTGCCTTTGAAACCCCTGAAGTTCACTGCAGCACCACAGCATCCCACCTGCTGGCAGGAAGCTCCAACTTGCCCTTGCTATAGGGAGAACTGTGGACCAAGGGTTGGCACAGAAACCAAAGATGCCATCTCCAGAGGGAAGCAGCCCATGCCACATCAGTGTGCCCAGGCTATTGTTAGCTGGATGACAAGAGAGTTTTTATTGTGAGGAGGAGAAGAACAAAAGAGAGAGGGTGGGAGGAAAGAGGAGAAAGGAAAAGAAGGAAAGAAATATTTATCTCATTCATATTTATTGTGTGGAATGTATGCCTCATATTTGGGGAATATTCACTTACCTAATTCTCAAACCAATCCTGCAAGATGATATTATTCCTGCTGCAGTGATGAGAAACCAGAGGCTCTAGCTGGTCACTGTAGGGTCTGCAGAGAGCTATGAAGAGCTAAGCTCTCAATCCAGGACTTTTTTCCCTCTGTGGTGGGTGCCCTTCCCACAGCTCACACTGCTTTGAGATTCTGTCTCAGCCACCCCTCTTAGACCTTCCAGGACCTACGTCACAACTGCAATCACGTGCAGTCTCTGTATCACGGTAACTCAGACAAGGGCCTGCTACCCCCAGTGGTCTGGAAGGGAACAGCATTGCAACCACGCATTGCTGGATTTAAAAGTTAAAAAAAAATTTTAAACACTTGACTCGGAGTTGTAAGGCCTGGGTGAGTTTGGTTCTTGGCTCTGAAGCCCATGAGCTACATGACCTGAAATATGGCACTTCACTCTCTAAGCCTCAGCTTCCTGCTCTGTGAAACAAGAACTTGTATCTCCTAGGGTTGTTGAAAGGGTCAAACATGGTGAGGGGGTGTTGGTGAAGTAATGGCCAGCACTCCAAAAAAGAGAAGAAGAGGAAGGACTAAAACAAGAACAAGAATGAGAATGAGAACAAGAACAAGAAGCCACCACCTAGATTTGTAGTGTTGGCTGATTTCTGTGGTGTAAATATTCCCGCCATGGCTGATGTCAAGCCACTACGCTGACACCCCTGAATGGGGAGCTGGCAGGGGATGTGGGGGCACTTCCCTCACACAGCACTTCCTTTGTACAGACAACAACAGACACAAGCAGCCTCTGGGGTACTCTCCAGAGTCAAGCTGGTAATAAAATCATTAGAAAATGATGGCATTTTTAGTGTTTGTTGCATTTGTTTTAAATGTAATTTATTTAATTATAAGTTTATGTAATTTAATCTTTAATGATGGCTGTGTTTAATGACTGGTTCACAAAATTCCTACCATGAAACAAGCACCTTTCATGAGCCAGCCCCAGCATACCCACCACCACCGATAGTGGCTGTACTGGTGCTAAATCAACTCATGGAGTTCGGATTCAAACCAGGTCTGGCTGACCCCTGAGTCTGCACTTCCACCAGCCTCCTGTTCGCCTTACAAGGTGGGGATCTGGCTGCCTAGAATTGCTGGTTGGCCCCTGGGCCTGTCAGGAAAAGGGGGAAGAGATGTTGATCTGTAGGCACCACAATGAAGGAACTTTGTGTGGCCCACTCTCGCCTCTGCTCATCCAAATCAGCAGCGGCCTTTGTAATAAAACTCTAATTCTGGGCACCGGCATTTGTTGGTCTTCCCAAGAGTCAGACCACTGGTCAAGGCCCTCCCTTCAGGCCTCTCAATGTCCCAGGGCCTCAATTTCCTTGTCTATCAAAATGAGTGAGTTGGACCAGCTAACCTGGACAATCCCTTCCAGATCTGACGTCCTCAGACCCGACTTCATACAGAAGTGCTGCTGGAGGCTCTGACAGCTTCAGAGCCAGGGGGTGACATGATCATGGCAGGAACCTGAGGATCTGCTGGAGGGGGATGTTCGGGAGGCAGAAACCAGAAAGGCAGCAACTATGCCAGTGTCCTTAAGAAGCCCCAGTGAAGCAGCTGAAAGGACAAGACACCACTTTTTTTGCACAGCAGAACTACACCCGCTGGGGAGAGAGCACACTCGGGAGCAAAGACACCAAAGGGCTTGGTCCTGCTCCCCGTTCTGGCATCTGTGACAACAGTCACTTCCTTTCCTGAAGGACACCTCTCTCTCCTCCTCTATAAAGTGAGGAGGTTGCTCTGCATCTCATCTGACTTCTGTTTCTTGTAGGGATAAAGACCCAACTGCAGGGGAAGAGGTGGAGAAGAGGGGAAAGGCGTGGGGCTCTGACCACTGACCCAGACAGAGTAAGGGGAGAGGAGGGCCCAGTGGCTCAGTATGCCCAGCCTCAGTGGTGCACAGAGGGCCAGAGGAGTGTGTGTGTGTGTGTGTGTGTTGGGGCTGAGTTTAGCTTTGGAAGCCTGTGTGCACTGTGTTGGCAGTACCGCCGATATCTGAATAGCGCCCCCACCCTGGGATAGCCCTGGGGCCTGGGCCCGAGGATGAGTGCTGACTGGCGATGATAGAAAGAAGCCGGTTGATCTTCTCATTGTTGCCATGGGACCCCAGGAGCATTGCAGGCTGGGAAACGACTTCTGGGGGCAGCTCCCTCTTGAAGGAGCCTACATCACGCTTTTGGCAGAATATTAGGTGGGAGTCTCAGTACACAATGAGCTATTGTTCTTTGAGGCTTAACATGAAATCTGTTTCCAAGGTTTTATGAATCATTTTGCTGCTGATCTTTTAAAAAAATAATATACAAGCCTCAGTGGAGGAAGCCTTCAGCTTATTTTCTCTGAGAGAGAACACGAACTTGGGGAGAATTCTTTCCCACATCTTGCCTGCACAGACACTTGATCTTCCACACAACTGTCAGAAAAGCCTCTTTGAAGGCTGTGATGCTGCCTGTGGCACAGGCCACCGTGGTGTTGAACCTCAGCCTGGGAAGGAAAGCCTGGATCCTGATGGGGGAGCAGAAAAGTACCCAGACTCAGGGGCTGCCAAGGAAAATTAATGATAAGTCACTCTAGCGAAAGCTGAGCAGTTGCTGTGTTACCTGGGCCAGAGCCCTCAGGAAGTCCAGCTCGGCAGGAGAGGCCTCTGCAAGGACAGGGGTTTAGGCCTCCCAGGGGGATGAGCATTTGCCTTGAAGTAATAAAGTTCTGTGTTTGCCAAGAACTCATTTCCTAGAATGTAATGCAGCTCATAGCCAAGCAAAGTTCCCTAGTTTATTCTTCGAGCATCTGCCTTCTTGCTCGCTTGTCCTGCTATCTATCTGCTGCCCGACTGGCTGAAGTTTCTTCTTGAAAACCACACTACAGATGATCATGAAGAAACAGCCTTGGACTCCAGTTCCCAAAGGCTCATTCATTGGCTGTGCCATTTCAGAGGTCCCAGGTCCCAAGCAGGAGGTAGAGCCTTGGGTCCCTCTCAGGCACCTTCTCTGTGCACCTGACGGCAGGTCTTAGCAACTTACTGAATCAACTGCAGAGGACATGGAATCCACACCGGACAGTGGTGTACAGGATGGTCTGTCTGGAGTTTGTTTTTCCAAATGGCCGATGAAGAACTTATCTAGAACTCATCCGGTTCTGCCACGGTCATCAGCGTGGACCCCCATTTCCAGCTCCCCAGCAATGGCTGCATTCCTTTACCTGGTCTGATTCTTGACCTTGACATGCTCTAGCTTTGCTTCCCCCTCCCCTTCTGGACTCACCCTCATCTCAGTTTCTCTTCTCTCCCTACAGCCCCAGCTCTGAACACCCCGCAGCCCAAGCCAAGGCTCCCCTCGCCTCCTGGGCCTCAGTCCCTGCCTCCTCCAACTGCCTGGCTCTTTATTGCAGATGGTTCCAGAGCTGGTTATTATTTAAGCGAGCTGCTTCTGGCTCACATGTTAATTAAAACCCGCTGTCCAAAATCTCTTGGTACAATTTGCAGTGTAATCTGTAGCCTCTAGTGCATCATTGTATCTCTATTAAAAGGGATTCTCTGTAATGATGCGGGGATTTAATTAGTTTCTTTGCCAATGTTGTAAAACACAGTGATAAACGAGCCAACAGGTCCGCGGATCATTATTCTCCTCAAGATGAGCTTATTAGCTGATTATGAATCATTAACAAAGTCTACATGGGATTTTCTTATCTAATTCAACACAATTTTTAACATTCAATGCTCAACATCCATTTCTCTCCACCAGCAACGTTGGGTGGTGATTGCAATCTGTACGTATGGCTTCCTACTCTCTGCTTAGGCTTCCCCTGTCTTAGTATTTAATTTTAGATATGCTGTTGGGGAAGGGTTCCAAATATGACCTCCGACATTAAGATATATATATTATAGTCTCCAATATTTATATGTATATTGGAGACCATATGGTGACTAATTCAGGGTCCCGTTCTATGGAGGAAAACAGCCGCTGTGACCTGAGAGTGTGTGTGTTTGCAGGCCCACACTTGTGTATGTGTGTCCATCTGCAGTAGAGGAGCAGCTTGGGGCTGTATGAGTTCCTGCGTGTCTGGGTGTGTGTGCTCTGTGTAGTCATGTATGTGAGTACATGCCCACAAGCCTGCAGATGGTGCTTACTTGCTCACTATGCATTTTGTGTATCTGTGTGTATTATATGTACTCACAAGTGTGTGCACGTAGAAGGGAGATTAAGGAGAGACGAAATTCTGGACAGGCTTTCAGATGGATGTTATTCAACTACTCCATGAGATGTCAGTATGCTTCAAACACTTCAGTGGGTCTCTTGTATCTTCCCAGCTTGGGTTCATTCTCCTTTCAAGTCACCACCCGTATGGGTCCCAGATGGGAGCCAGGCACAGTTCCTGGCACTACTGGTCCTTACAATAGCTCTGTGAGGTAGGGGGTACTCTCCCTGTTTCACAGATAAGAACCTGGTGTTCAGAGAGGTTAAATGGCTGCCCAAGGTCACAGCTAGCAAGTGGTGGAGTCAGGATCAAATGTAGTCTGCTTCATTCCAAAGCCCTTTCTGCAACACCAGGCTGCCTCTGGGGCGTTGGCTTCCCCTTATCAGAGATCCTTGTGGTTCCTCTGGGACCCATGTGGCCACTGCTCCCCCTGCAGCACCACCTCCAGGCACGTACCCCTTGGCCATGGCCTTCCAACAGGCTGACTGCGGGAAGAATAGTGACTGCATCCAGGACTAGGCCCCCCGGGGAGCACCTCTGTGGACTTGGTCTTAGCCAGCAAGTGGTATCACTTGAGCCATTAGCAACTCTGACCACAACCACTGTTGCTAACAAGTGACAGCCAATAACGTACAAGTGTAAAGAGAAGAATACTGGGCGTGGCCACCTCAGAGCTGCAGTGACCAAGAGATTCTATGTGGGACACAATGTGGACGTGAGCTCAGTTGTCACAGCTCAGGCTGCTTGGAGGCCAGCAAGCTCAGCCCTCAAACACACAGGACAGAGGGAGATAAGGAAAGTTAGATTTGAGTGCAACAGGTATTGGGGAGAATTGTGTCCCCCTAAAATTCATCCGTTGTAGTTCTAACCCCTAGTACTTCAACATGTGACTGTATTTGGAGGTCGGATCTTTAAAGCGGTGATTAAGTTAACGTGAGGTCGTTAGGGTGGGCCTGGACCCACTATGATTGATGTCCTTGTAAGAAGAGGAAATTTGGACGCAGACACACACTGAGAGGAAACACTGTGGAGACACGGGGAGAAGATGGCCATCTAAAAACTGAGGGGAGAGGTCTCAGAGGAAACCAACCCTTGCAACACCTTGATCTCAAACTTCTAGCCTCCGGAATTTTGATAAAATTAATTTCTGTTGTGTAAGCCTCTCTATCTGTGGTACTTTTTCTTATGTCAGCCCTGGCAAACTAATCCAGGAAGCAAACCCTTACAGAGGGTACTTCATCCATCTGCCAAAGTGGTGCCCACAACAAACGGGTATATATGAACAGGTGAATGCCTGAACCAGGGTCCATACCCAAGCAGGCCCAATGGGACCATGTAGGGGAAGCAGTGAAAAGCTCAGTGACAGGAAATGCTCTAGGTGAGGCATAGTGACTCCGACTGATGCATCCATTCAGAGAAAGAACCCATCAAGTGAGGGTCCTGAACGAACTTTGCAGAGGTCAGTCAGTGCCCAGCCAAGCAAGCGGAGCGTGAGAGCAGCTCATATCCCAGTATGGATATGAAGTTCCGGACAAGGACACAGAGGTACAATCTTGGTCATGCCAACAGGACCAGTACAATGGCAAGCAGGAAGAGGCTTTTCAGAGATTTCCCCAAGCCCATGGGAGCAAAGTAGGTGTTTCACAAAGGTTTGTTGAATGACTGAGCATCAGTTAGCTACCATCTCTGTATCAGTTAGCGCTTCTGTGTAATAAAGTATCCCAAACCCTAATAGCTCAAAACAATAACCATTTGTTATTACTAACTCTGCAAATCAGCTAGGCTTTCTGTTGATTTGAATCTACTTTCTGTTAGTCTGGGCAGGCTTAAGTGATCTTGGCTGGGCTTGCTCATGCATCTACTATGATTTGCAGTGGGCCAGGGGCTAGAAGGTGTGGGGTGGCCTCATTGGAATGACACAGTTGTCTTCCGTGTGTCTCTCACATCTTTCCGTCATGGTAGCCCAAGCAGTTTCTCATGTCAGTAGCAGGGGTTAAGTCAAGAGAGATAAGAGAGCTAGTCATGGACAAGGCTCCAAGAGAGAGCTAGTGTGGTTGTCAGGAAGAAGGCAGGAGTGCAGAAGAGGACATGGAAACTTACAAGCACTTCTCCAGCCTGTCTGTATCATATTTACACACAGCACACTGGCCTTAGCAAGGCGTGTGGCCAAGCCCAGAGTAACAATAGGAGAGGACTGCAAAGTTACAGGCAAAGGATGCAGAGAGATCCTTCACTGGGGGCTATTGGTGTAATTTATCTACCACAGAGAGTGAATCAATAAATGCTCAGAGCAGAAGTCAATGGGAGCAAAACTAAACCTAGACTCACTTGCTGGTGGAGTGAGGCCATGTATTCCTCCTGTCCTTGGTCACGATCGGCTCAAAAGCTGTAGGAGCTGAGTTTGACCCTCTGTAGGGCTGCAGGGAAAGACTTCAAATAAACCTCTGTGAGATGATCCCTGAGATTACACCTAGCCCCCATGTCATATGATTAGAGTGCTACTAGATGTTGTGTGGGAATCTGAAAGTAGTGGGGTCTTCAGAGTGCTCCCCTGGGCACACTCTCACTCCGTACACTCCGCCTGGACAGTCACATCCCCTCCCACCATCTCAACCACTTTTCCCTGCCCTGAAACCAATGAGGACCCATCAGGAGTGGTGACTTCATAGGACAGCACCCTGAAATTGGGAATTGAGGGAAAGGGAAAGAAAAATATCTCTTGAAAGGCATTGCCATAGATAGTGGACTCTGAAATATAAAAGATTCTCCCAACAAGTTCTGATAAGTAGCCCAGTACCTCAAAACTGAGAATTACAGGTCTATATAAATAGGTGATTCCCAAATCTAAGTCTCTAGCCCAGATTGTCCTTCTGAGCTCCAGCTTCCTATGCATGCCTTCACTTGGCTGTCCCGTAGGTCACTGCCGCAGAAATGAAGTAGTCATCGAAAGCCGATCCTCCTCCTGTGCTCCTTATCTCGATGAACGGCTTCACCACCCGTCCAGCCACCCGAACCGAAATCTGGAAGTCGCCCCTGATCCCTGTTTTTCCCCCACTAATCCAGCTCCACCCGCATCTCCACAGTCAGCACATTTTTGCCATTTCAGTCATCTACAGTAGCCCAAAGAACATTTCAGAAAATAAAACCTATTCGTTTCACTTTCTTGTTTATGTCTTCGGTGGCTCTCCACTACGCAAACATCCTCACATTACTCATAGCATCTTAAAGGACCTGGTTCCTGCATAGCTTTCCAGGCTCATTTCTCCTTTCTCCCGGGTGAACATCTTCCACAATTCATTCAGTTCTTTAAGTGGCATTTGGACCTCACAGTGAAGCTTTTGCATGTGCTATTTCTTCTGCTGAAAACACTCTCTCACGTCACCCCCTATTGCCAGATTGCTCCCTGTGCTTCGAATCTCAGCCCAGACGTCTCTGTCTCAAAGAAGACACCCTTTACCTCCACAGTTTTGTTCATGTCCTCTCCTATCATATCCCCTACGTAGCACTTCTCACACTGTATTTTATGCGACTTTGCCTCTCTATGTCCCCAACTAGAGTATAATAAGCTTCATGGAAATAGGAACCATGTCTTCATGGCTTGAATCCATAGCTTTGAATCCCAGCTCCACCCCAGTACAGCTCTTGCACTTTGAAGGGCAATTAACACAAAGCAAACCAAAAAATGGTTTAATAAATGAATAAAACCCAGATGAGTCACATAGAATTAATTTACATACCCCAAGGAAACTTCCAAGCTGCTTACATGAAATTTCTTTGTAAGATGCCAATAGTCAATTTTCAGTTAAGGTTTTTGTATCTGTGATTTTATTTAAATAAGAAACTCTCAGTAAGCAGGGGGGCAATTTATTGGGAAGCTCATTTCTTGCTCTCTGCTTAAATAAGAATCCCACTCTGTGTCCAATACCTAAACCAATAGACACTTCTAGAATTGTTGATTACATTTAAATATTAATCTGCTTTTTAAATGTCCCATGACAGTATCTGCATCATAAGAGATAGTATTCACTATAACTGACCTACATCACAATGACCTGTAATTGTGGTGTTTAACCTGAAGAAAGAGAGAAAAAGAGAATCTTTCATCTCTGTGTTCAAATATCTCAAGGGAGTTTTGAAGGCAGATTTGAACGGACATCTTCAGAGACAGACCAAGACTGGGGGAAGACTTCAGCTTAGAGTATTTTCTCACGGACAAAAGCAGAATAATAAGATCAACCTCAGAATGGACACAAAGAGGGAATTAGTGAAAGACAATGCTTAAAATTTTTTTAAGAACATAGAATCAATAGATTTGAAAGTTTAAAAGAGCAGTTTAAAGATATGGAGGCTAGATTAAGAAGGTAATATGAGTTTAATACAGCTTCTGAAAAGAAAAATGGAGATAATGATAGAAATGGCATATTTGAAAACATCAGAACTGAGAATTTTTCAGAATTAAAGAAAATACAGTTCATTACATCAAAAATAGATTAAATGAAAATAGTTCTCCACCTGGAGTCATATCATAGAAAGCCTGTAAAGTATTATAAAAAATAAAATCTTAAAACTACCAAAAGAAGAGAGATAATTTACAAAGAGATGATAACTACGATGACAGCAAAATTCTCAGCAGCAACGATAGACGGCAAGAACAGTAAAGTAGCAGCTCTGAAGTGCTAATGGAAAATAGCTGACAATCCTGAGTTTTATACCCAGATAAATTATCATGCAAAGCGAGGGTAAAAAAGACATTTTCAGAAGTACAAAGACTGTGAGTTTCCCGACTCACTAAAAGAACTATTAGAGATTTACAGTTCATCTCCAACACGTAAAGGTGGAACTCTCATCCCCGCAACAACAAAAAGGCTAAACAAACTGAAAATCAATGACTTCTCTTGGACGCGTTAGAAAGTTAAGGACAAAGGGCAAACCACTCCCCTGAAATCCGGAGAGCTAGGTGAATACAAAGAATCACAGCCAAGGTCAACCTCCCTGGAGCAAATGCTCTAGAACCATAACTGATAGAAACACTTAAGCCCTAACTTTGATGACCTGCTGGGGTGAGGTGTAAAACAGTGTGCATGGGAAACTCTTCAGAGTCGCAGTCACAGGGAACCTCATACTT
Organism: Tonatia bakeri; assembly: GCA_004024845.1. Lineage (NCBI taxonomy): Eukaryota > Metazoa > Chordata > Mammalia > Chiroptera > Phyllostomidae > Tonatia > Tonatia bakeri. The sequence goes on along the minus strand of PVIA01001689.1, from coordinate 202,712 downwards.
TTGTGTGTGTTATCTACGGGAACCCTACTCAGCTGTCATGGTAAAGAGTCAAGAAAAAAAGCCCTGGCTGGGGTGGCTCAGTGGATTGAGCGCCAGACTGTGAAACAAAGGGTCGCTGGTTCAATTCCCAGTCAGGGTACATGCCTGGGTTTTGGGCCAGGTCCCCAGTAGGGGGTGCAGAAGAGGCAACCACACATTGATGTTTCTCTGCCTTTCTTTCTCCCTCCCTCCCCCTCTCTCTAAAAACAAATAAATAAAATATATTTAAAAAGAAAAAAAGTCCCATGTTTCTGTCAGGGGAAGAAAAAGTCACAAGTTTGAATTAATGCTCAGAGCATTCTCTTTAACCCAGTCCTATTCGTCAAAGGAAAATTTTATCAGAGTTTTATCTGATGTGGGGAAAGGGAAGTTATCCAGTTCCAGCTCCCTCTAGCTTCCTGTCTCACTTAAAAGGGAAAAAAATGGTAAGAAACAGGTGTGAAGGTCACAGCTCAAGGACACAGGCCCACTAAAGACTGGGATTGATCATAGAATTATGGAATTCTTCTCCTCTTCCCACACCTTTCCACCACCACGTTGATGGGGCTCCAGTATAACAACAGTGAATTGCAGCTGAAACAGCTCTAAGACTCAGACTCTGTTTAAAAGGAGTTTTTAGTGGAACCCAGAGATAACAGGTTAGACAAAAGTCAAGGATACTAGAGGAAATTAAAGCCTTTGACACTTACAGCTGCAGCTAACATTAAACCCAGCCTGACTCCCAGCCACTGTAAGGTAAAGCCTGACACTGAAGGCCTCGTCATCGCCAGTGTGCCTGCTCCATAAGGAGTGCCTAAAGGAGGTTTTTGGGGAGAGAAAAAATGAAGTGGGTCAGAAATTTACATCTATGCAGGGAAACAAAGACCAGCAGAGAAGAATAATTGATGATAAAATAAAAATATTTTATTTCTTTTCTTAATTTGTCTAATTATCAATTAGAGTATTACTGATTGTTCCAAGTCCTAACAGTAACAATGTATTAGGTGATTATGGTATATGGATAGTGAAATAAAGTAACAGCAGTGTAAGAAGGGACTGGAGCGAAGTACTGGGAATACTCTATTGTCAGGTACCTTTACTACCCATGAAGCAATACAGTGATCCGCCACCTGTCGTGGGAGTTACATTCCAGAGACCCCCCGATAGGTGAAAACCCGTGACATAGCAGTGTTATATTTATTTTATTATTTACATATATATTTTAAGGCTTTATAAACCCTTCCCACACTCCTATATACCTTTCCCACTCTCTTATTAACCTTTCCCACACTCTTATAAACACTTCATATGCTCTTAAACACTTTCCACACTCTTAAACCTACGTAACTGTAACAACATATAAAATTCTATATGGGTACTCACCAGTGAAGTACAGCCGCCCCTCGCTCTATCGCAGTTCACTGATTGCAGCTTCACTGTGTCGCAGGTTAAACCCCAAATAAGCGGACCGCCATATAGCGAGGGATGACTGTATAGTGTTAGTTGAGACTGGACTTAGACAAGGTATAAATGTATATTGCAAACTCTATGGAAACCACTAAATTGTTTGAAAGAAGTATACTTGATACGCTAAAAGAAGAGAGAAAATGACATCATATAAAACACTCAATTAAAACTGGAGAAGACATAATAGTCCTTAATGTGTATGCACCTAATAACAGTACATTAAAATATATGACACAACAACCAATATAACTGCAAGGACCAATAGACAAATCCACTATTATAGTAGGAGAGGAGACTTCCACACCCTCTTTGTGGTAACTGATAGCACAAGCAGGCAGATAATCAGTTAAACTCGACACCATCATCAATCGACTGAATATAATGGACATCCATTGATTACTTCACTCAACAGCAGCAGGGCACACTCTTCTCAAGCTCACATGGAACAGTCGCCAACACAGACCACATCCTGGGCCATAAGATACACCTCAAGAAATTTAAAAGAATAGACTCATACACTCAGATGACAATGGAATTAAACTAGAAACCAGTAATAGAAAGACAGGTAGAAAATCTCCCAAATACTTGGAGATTAAACAATACACTTCTTTTTTTAAAAAAGATTTTATTTATTTTTTAGAGAGAGGGGAAGGGAAAGAGAAAGAGAGGGAGAGAAATGTCAATGTGTGGTTGCTCCTCAAATGCCCCCAACTGGGGACCTGGCCTGCAACTCAGGCATGTGCCCTAATTGGGAATCAAACTGGCGACCCTTTGGTTCACAGGCCCATGTTCAATCCACTGAGCTACACCAGCCAGGGCTAAACAATATACTTCTAAATAACACACAGGTCAAAAAAGAAATCTCAAGACGAATTTTTTAACATTTTAACCAAATAAAAATACAACTCGTCAAAATTGGTGAAATGCAGTAAAAGCAGTGCTTGGAGGGAAAGTTATAGCATTAAGTGCATATATTAAAAAGAAAGATCTAAAAATCAGCAATCTAAGCTTCTGCCTTAGAAAATTAGGAAAAGAAGAGCAAGTGAAGCCTAATGTAAGCATAAGAAAAGTAATAATTACAGTAGAAGTCAGTGAAATGGAAAGCAGGAAAAGAACAAAAATCAACAAACCCAAAAGCTGTGGGTCTTTTTAAAAAATCAATAAAATTGATAAATCTCTGCATCCATATTGGAAGGGAAGACATATATCGTCTCTGTTTGCAGATAACATTGTCTTATATATAAAAACCCCTAAAGACTTCAGAAAAAAAATATTGTTAAGGCTAAAAAAAAGAATTCAGTAAAGTTGCAGGATATAAAAATCAGTTGTGTTTCTATACACTAACAACTGAAAAAAAATTAAGCAAACATTTTTATTAATGGCATCGAAAAGAATAAAGTACTTAGAAATAAATTTAACCAAGGAGGTGAAAGATCTCTATACACTAAAAATTATAAAACATTAATGAAAGAAATTGAAGACAAATGAAAAGATATCCACATTTGCGAATTAAAATAATTAACATTGTTAAAATATTTATTCTACCCAAAGCTATCTACAAATTTAATGCAATCCTTGTGAAAAGCCCAATAGCATTTTTCACAAAAACAGAAAAAAAAACCTAAAATTTATATGGAACTACAAAAGTCCCTGAATAACTAAAGCAATCTCATGTGAGAATAAAGCTGGAGGCATCAGACTTCCTGACTTCAAATTATGTTACAAAGCTATAGTAACCCAAACAGTATGGTACTGGCAGAAAAACAGACATATAAACCAATGGACAGACATAAACCAGTGGAACACAATAGAGAACCCGGAAATAAACCCATGTATATATGGTCAGATAATTTTCAACAAAGACACAAAGAACACACAGTGGAGAAAAGATAGTCTTTTCAATAAATATTATCAGAAAAACTGGATATCCACAGGTGAATGAAGTTGAATCTTTATCTTACACCATATACAAAATCAACTCAAAAATAGATTAAAAACTTAGTAAAGAACTGAAACTGTAAAATTCCTAGAGGACACACAGGAAAAGCTCCTTGACATTGGTCTTGGCAATGATTTTTCAGATTAGTCACCAGTGGAATATTATTTAGCCTTATAAAAGGAAGTCTCTCCATTTGTGACAACATGGATGAACCTGAAGGACATTACACTAAGTGAAATAGCCAGACACAGCAAGACAAATATTGCATTATCCCACTTATATCTGGAATCTTAAAAAAGAAGTCAAACTTGTAGTAACAGAGTATAGAAGTGGGGAATGAGGGAAATTGGGAAATGCTGGTCAAAGAGTACAAACTTTCAGTTATAAGATAAGTTGTGGAGACTTAATGTACAGTATGGTGATTATAGTTAATAATAATGGACTGTATACATGAAATTTGCTAAAAGAATAGATCATAAGTGTTAGCACTACACACACACACACAGAACGACATAAGGTGATAGGTATGGTAATTAGCTTGACTTGGTAATCATTTCATAATATATATATATCGAAACATCACATCATACAACTTAAATATACACAATTCTAACTTGTTGATCATACTCAAAGCTGGAGAAAAACTTTGAGAAACTTAAAAGCTTAGTGTTTTTTCTTAGTGAAAAGTTGAAATATAAATGGTTTATAAATATATTAATGTATGCTCACTTACAATTAAGAAATACAAATTAAAATAATGAGAACAAAGAAAACAGTGATGAAACCCCAACCAGGCTAACTAAGAAAAGAAGAGAAAGAACATAACTTAACCAATATTAGAAATGAAAGAAAAGTCACCACTACTGACTGCATGGACATCAAAGATGATAAAAGGATATTATGCACAACTCTATGCCCACAAATTTGATAACTTACATGAAATGAACAAATTCTTTGAAAAACATGAACTACCTAAGCTCACAAATGACAATCTGAATAGGCCTGTATCTATTAAAGAAACTAAACCAATACTTAATATCTTTCAAAAAAAAAACAAAACAGCAGGCCCAGATGGTTTTATTGCCAAATTCTACCCAACATTAATGAAAGAAATAATATTGATTCTCTACAATGTCCTCCAAAATATAGAAGCTGAAGAAACGCTCCCCAACTCATTCTATGAGGCCAATATTATCCAAGTACTGAAACTGAATAAAGACATTACAAGACCAATTTTCTTGTGACAATAAAACTGAATTAGAAAGCAACCATAAAAGTTAATTTGAAACAAAACAAATATGTTGAAAACTTTAAAATGCATTCTTAAATAATTAATTATGAAAGAGGACAAAACAATAAAAATTACGAAATGTTTAGCAGGACCTGTACTGAAGTTTGCAAATTAAAACTATGTAGCTGGAAGAAAGTTTGTTAACTGCAAATGCACTGATTAAAATTTTTGAAAAGATTTTAAAAATGACCATTAATTAACTTAAGAACAAATAAAATTATCATAAACAGAAACAAGATACAAGAAAGGAAATATTAAAATGAAGAGTAGAAATTAGTGAGATAAAAGAAAAACAATAGAAAGGATCCACAAAGACAAAAGCTGTTTCTTTTTATAAGAAAAACTAATAAAATAGGCTACCAACAGGGCTGATAGAAGAAGGGAACAAACAGAGAAGACATAAATATCTAAAACTAGAGCCAAAGAGGCTTTAACATCACAACAGAATGCAATCAATGTTTTTAAATTTGAAAATCTAAAGACATTTTATATTTCTAGAAAATAAGAATTAACAAAATTAGCTCAGGAAGAAATAGGAAAACTGAATGCATCAAGCCATTAAAAAAATAGTGGTAAACCAAAGTGAACTCTTCTCAATAAAAAGATCTACTCTTAAATGTAAATCTGATATGTAATAGAGATGGTGTCAGAAATCAGTCGGCACTCAGGCAATTGGCCCTTTCTTATTTTGAAAAGTAAAACTCAACGCCTACCTCTTCATCATATATCAAATTTCCGGGCAGATTAAAAACGTAAACAGAAAAGGCAAGACTTTAAAACATTTAGGGAAGAGTGGAAAAATGTCTTCAGGGTAGAGAAAACATTTCTTACACAAGACACTGTAAGAGAAGATAAATATTGATAAATTTGACTGCATTTTAATTAAAAACTTTGTTCAACAATAGCTACCCTAAGCAAAGTGAAAGACAAGCTACAACAGCCACTTTGGCAAACAGTGTGGCGCTCTCCGATGAAGCTGAGGATAAGCCTGCCTGAGGACTGAGGAACCCTCTCCCGCACGGTCCCCGGAGAAAGCCTCGCACATGTGCACCAGGAGAGAGGCGCGAAAATGTTCGTGGTGGTCCTGTTTGAAATACTCAGAACCTGGAAGGAAAAGAAACCAAACCAACAGTAGGATGGACGAATAAATTGTAGACTGTTTATTTGAAAAAATACCACCAGCTGTGAAAATGAGGAACTATAATTGCACATCACAAGAATTAATTTTACAAACATATGTTGAGTCAAATAATAAAACACAGAAGAAAGGCTATGAACAGATTTCACTTACATAAAGCTGAAAGGCAGGAGAAAACTAACCTATAGTGTTTAAGGGTGCCTACGTAGCTGGCTAAACTGTAGAAAAAAAAAAGCAAGAATGTACAAATAAAAATCAAGACAGGTTACCTGCAGGAGAGGAGAATAAATATTATTGGGAAGGGAAACACGGGGGATTTCAGGAGCTGGCAACTTTTTACTTCTTACATCGGTGGTAATTTCCATGAGTATTCTCTTCATAATTATACCAAATGTGGATGTCTTAAACTCGAGCCACACACTGGGAGAAAATTTTTGTAATGCATATGACCAACAAATGATTAGCATTCAAATATATATTCCAAATACACATATATTCCAAATATACATATATTCTGAATATATATATAACATTCAGAATATATATATATATATATATCTTCAAATAAGTAAGAAAAGGGCAAAGATGTGAACAGCAATGTGTTAAAAATATACATACACTATATATATATATATACACACACACACTATATAAGAATCTCAGTCTTATTAGTAAATTGGGGAATTTCAAACTAAAACAATGATGGAATATCATTTATAGCCATCAGAGCAGCAAACATTTAAACACCCGACACCACCCAGTCTCGGCGAAGATTTGGAAAAACAGACCTCTACTGTTACTTCTGGAAGCGAGCTTTGGGGAGCAAGTCGGCTGTGCTTGAAAAAGAGCATACCCTGCCGCCCAGCAAGGCAGTTGCGCACCATGAAGAGGAGTCTCTGTAAGAATATTTACCCGTGCCACTGTGTGCATAGCTAAAAATTAGAAGCAACTTTAGTGTTCCTAAGCAAAAGGAGGAATAAATTGTAGTAACACAATTATGCTGCTCCGTAACACAATGCAATGTCAGATAGCAACTAGAATGAACTAGAGCTTCAAGTATCAAAATGGAAAAGCAAGCTGTAGAATATGCATAATAAGACACCATTTATATAAACTTTGAAAACATGCAAAACAACACCCATATTGTTTATGATACATACATATGTAGCAATCGCATGAAAATATGCATGAGAATGAGAAACTGAATTTGGGGTGGTATTTGCCTCCAGGGAGGGAGGGAACGAATACAGAACTTCAGTGTATCTGAAATACTTCTTTACAAAGAGGCGACGCAAAAAGGAAAACCCATCATCTTAATTCACCAGATTAGCAAATTAAAGCAGAAAAATCATATGATCGTTTCAGGTTTAGAAGAAGCATCTGATAAAATTCAGCGATACTGATTCATGGTTAAAAAAAAGAAAGAAACCCTCTTAACAAGCCAGAAAGAAAACTTTAACCTGATAAGAGTTACCCACCAAAAGTCAATAGCAAATATACATAATGGTGAAATGTTGGAAGTGTTTCTTTCAATGTCGAGAGCAGACAAAGATGTCTAGAGGTCCAAGTAAGCACAATACGGGCGGGTGTGGGGCGGGGAGAGAAAAGAGAAAGAAAAATAAATGTAAGGAACACTGAGATAACTGTTCACGCTTATCAGATTGGCAACAGTTGAAATGGCTGAAAACACCACGTGTTTCAGAGGACTGGAGGAATAAAGAACTCTTTCACTGTTGGTGAGGCTATAAATAGGCACACCACCTTGAGGAGTAAATTGTTCACTATTTGCAAAGTTGAAGGTGTGCACATTATAGGGCCCAGCAAGTCCACCTTTAGATATTTTGATAGCTGAAAAATAATTAGAAAACAACCTAAGTGTCCATGAATGGAGAATAAATAAATCAAGTACAGTTCATTCATACAATGGACTACTATGCAGCTGTGTAAAATAAATGAGCTAAAATGTCATGCATCAACATAGTTAAGTCCCAAAAACATGACGTTAAATGAAAAACAGCAGCTGCAAAAGGACACAGTCAGTATGATGTAAGTGACGACTGCAAAAGCAATACTATACATCGCATATGGTTACGTATATGCATTCAATGTAAAAAAAGTGGTATGGAATGATGAAAAAACCTTCAAATTGACCGTTACTTCTGGAAGGACAGAAAAGGTGGGGACTGTAGCTATGTACGTCGTTTTTCTTCCTTAGAAAAAGAAGAGTGGGTTACAACAGATACAATAAAATGTTAACCTCTTATCTCCGGGTAGTGAGATGTGAGTGTCTCTTACATTATGTTTACCTTCGTGGTGCATGTTTGAAATATTTTATCATTAAAATGATTCGTTTTTAAAAAAATTTTAAACCTGTGGTACATTTAAACAACAGAATACTACTCAGCTATAAAAAGAGAAAGGAATCTTACCCTTTGCGACAGCATGGATGGACCTAGAAGGTATTATGCTAAGTGGAATAAGTCAGTCAGAGAAAGACAAATAGCATATGATCACACTTTCTGTGGAGTCTAAACAACAAAAGTAAACAAACAAAATAGAAACAGTCTCACAGATACAGAGAATAGACTGACAGCTGTTGAAGGGGAGGGGCCTGGGGGCTGAATGAAATAAGTGAAGGGTGTAAGAAAAAAACAACCATGCACACAGACAGCAGCGTGGCGATCATCAGAGGGAGGGGCAGGCGGAGGAGCCGAGCGGGGTGGCTGGTGATGGAGGAGACCGCACTCCACACGGCGCGCACACTGCGGGCGGTGTGCTCCCTAACGGTACCCTGGAAACGGATGCGATGTTACTGACCAATGTACACCCAATAAATTCAATGAAAGGTACGTAAAAATTTAAAAAAGAAAAAGTAAGATATCCTTAACTTGTAATAATTCGCATTTCTTTTCCATTTACACATGTTCTGTATTTTGTCAGTCAGAGTAAAAACGAAAAATTTAAAACCTCCATCCCCAATACAGCCATACCTGGTTCCGCTGCCGTTCTATAAATACTTGGGTGTGTTGGAGGAAAAGCAGTACCAAATCTCAATGCAAAAGAAGGAAATAAAAATAATTTGGAATTTAAAAAATAATTAAAACTTCCTTCAACCTAAAAATAAATAAATAATAAGTTTTATTTGCAAAAAAAAAGAGGAAGATCATAATACAGTGGTATCTCAGAATTGAAAGAAAACTCAGAAGTCAACTAATCTAGCTGCATCATTTCCCAAGAGTCCTCCAGTCTTGGCTTACAGCCCCCTGGTGATGGGGAGCTCACTACCTCTCCATTTTAGTTCTGTCCAGGTTTGCCTATTAAAAGTCATCCTCATATTGAGCTAAAACTCTGCCTCTCACTAATGCCCATGATTCCAGCACAGGGTTGTACTTTGCCCTCACATATTCAATGGGAGTCCAGACCCTTGGACCCTGGCCTTAGTTCTCTCAGGACCCCACGGATAGGACTTTCCTGCCTTGCTACCATCTCTATCAATTTCATGGTTTGAATGCTCATTCCAGCCTCTGAAATCCAAGAATTCCGTAAGATAAATGTATTTCCAAACTTCTGGCTCAGCAGAGCCATTTGTAAAAACATAACTATGTTATTTAATAAAATTTACCTCTAAAAAAAAAACAGCTTAATCCTCTGTCTTAAAACTTGCCCGGCAAGCCTGCACCATTCTGCAAAACTGGGAATTCAGTGACAAACAAAGAGAAGACTTGGCCAGAGCAGCAGAGCGGAGCAACTCAGGACAGTAGCTCCCCACGGCAAGTAAGCCAAGTGCATCCCAGGGCCCAGTGTGGCTGGTGCAGGGGACCCTCCAGCCTCCCCTCAGGGGAAGCCTCATAGCTGGGGGAAGACAGCCTTCAGCCTGCCCCTTCTCCACCTATGGAAGCCCTTGCTGTCATTGGAAACCCAGACAAGTACCACTGCCTCTCTAAGGCTGGTCCCCCTCCTGCAAGAGAATAAACATCTCTCTCCGTTGGCGTTTCCTTATATTTCTGATACAGCTCTGAACATTTCTGTCTAACAATTGCTAACATCTTGCTTACTAGATGCCAGGCACACTTCTAAGCACTTTACGTACGCTGACTTATTTAGGTAGGAGCTGTTATGAACCCCCGTTTTACAGATGAGGAAACGAAGGCACAGAGAGGTTGAGGCACTTGCCTGAGCTTACACAGATCACTTCTGGCTGAGCTGCGGGTCGAATCCAGACAATCTGGTATCAGAGTCTGTGCTTTTTTCTCTCACACGGGCTAGGCTGATCGGAGTCCTTCTGAGCACCCGTGTTTGAGTTGTGTACATACACGTCTAATCGCCTGCGCTGGTTCATCTGTTTTGTAACCCGCTTTTTCTCGCTTAACGTTCAATCATGTACATCTCTCCATGCCATTAAATATTATTTCTTCTGCAACAACGTTTTTAATGACTGTTTAGTAATCTACTGTGATGCGGAACCAGCCCAATTGTCAGGCATTTAAGTTTCTCTCACTTTTTCACTACCATCAACAATGTTTTGGTAAATACACTTATAATTAAATCTCTGTGTACATCCTCAACTGTTTCTTTAGGATCCGTTCCAGAAGGAACTGCTGGATCAAAGCATGTGCAAATTTTTAAAACTTCTGATGCATATTGCCAAATTACCCCTGGAAAGACTCACCTGTGGTGAACAGGGAACCAGTTCCCCAGGGTCTCAGCCAACCCAGAGAGGAAAATAATAAAGGGGAGTGAGTGGTAACATAAAAAAAAAAAGAAAGAAAGAAAAGAAAAGAAGAAATCTGCTTTTGCTGGGGAGGAGGGGTGCATATCATTGTTTTAACTTCTTTCTTTGTCTATAAGTAAAAAAATTTTATGCCCTTATTGATTATTTTTATATCTTCTTCTGTGACTATCCTTTGCCTGTTACTCAAATCAGCAATGCTCTTTTCCTTATTAGTCTGCAAGAAAAGAGAGAGTGAGAAAAACACTTAGAAGATAAAACCTCACATTTTATCCCCTTCCTGTGGGCATAGACAGGAGCTAATCAGCATATAACACATCTTTGCAGAGTTTTTGCAGAAGCTTTAACAAAAATAATGTCTAGCAGATCTCCCACCCCTGCCAGCACCCAGGGTCTGCTGGTGGGGATATCCGAGGCAGCTCTCCTAACTCATCCTGGGTATTTCCTGCCACATCACACAGTGGGCGTGCGCCCAGATGCAGGTGTCAGCCGCATCCAGGTCTAAACCTCAGCTCTACTGCCCACGATCACCGGACCGTGATCAAGTTGGTTAACCTCTCTCTGCCTCCATTTCTCCATCTATAAAATGGTAATAATAATGATAATACTTTACTGGGCTTTGTGAGGATCAAATAAGCTCAGCTAGAGACTCCTAAACCACCTGGCCCATGGTGGGTACCAGGTAAATATTAGCTGTTATTATTATTATTGTTCTGTTTGGGGTTTTCTCTGGATATAGCTATACTCCCCACTCTTTTGTAACTCATGTTGAAGGAGGGTTTTCTCTGGGTATGTTATACATTTTCCTCTGTGGAGAAAAACAATCATGTGAACCTCTTCATTCATTCAATACATTTGAGTCCTCCTATGCATCAGGACTCGTGCTGAGTATTGGGGATAAAATACAGTTCTGATCTTCAAAGAATCCCCCGATTAGACAAAGAAAACAATAAGTGCACACATCCCTAATAGCAGGTGGACTGGGAGGAGGGCCATGTGGCAGATATCTCTTATGTGTCACTTTAAAATATCTTTGTGCCCCTTTCACTCCTGCCATCGCTGAGTGACCAGATCTGCACAGGCTTTGACCGGCTTCTTGCAAGTGCAACCTGACAGAGCCCAGGGTACAGAGGGGAGAAAAGGGGCTTAGATTCTTTGAAGCATTGTGTGGACTCATGAGGAACAAGATGGAAAGGAGAAGCAGGAATTATATCTCGAAGGGCCTTGAATGTTAGGTAAGGAGTGTGAACGTCCCCTGAAGGCAGCAGAAGGCAAAGAGGTCAGTTCTAGGTTTTAGAGGAACCGTGTGGCTGGGCTGTGGGAATTGATGAACACATGGGAAAATGAGTGTTGGCCAGCTCTGGCTGCAGACAAGAGACCAGTCCAGAGGCTCTTGGGCGGTTCTGTTGAGAGACGAGAGGGACTAAGCCAGGGCTGGGCAGTGCAGATGGGGAAGAGACAAGTGGGAAAGCTGGAGGCCAAGTCTATAGGACTTAATGGGAAGAGGGTTAAGGGAGATAGCAAGGCTTACCCTATCTAATGTGCTATGTCAAAGCCATTGTCTGTTTCAATTAAGATGCCATTTCTGTCGATGAATCTTGATGTTGCCCACTGGTACAAGACTCAGTCCATTTAATCTAACCATTTGATGCTTTTCATGATGATGTGAACTGATTCCCAAACTTCTCTCTACAGCCAGACTGTGGGTTCCTGGGCAATGCTGGGTCTGGGAGGCTGTACAGATGTGGTGTGAGGCTGTATGGCCAAGAAACTCCACTTTTAACAAATGCTGGGAGGCAAAGCAGTAGCTTAGCCAACTAATACTAGCTGCTATAACGAGCATCCCCCAAGTACCCGTGGCTTAAAACAATGCGTCTGTTTTACACTCGTGCCAAGTCCAATGCTGGTGTTCCCTTTGGCCGTCCTGGGGAACTCAGGAATTCAGGGTGCTTCCCTCTAGTATCTCCTTGGAGTTCCTCACTAGATCTTTTGTATTTGGTTAAAGAATGAGGAAAGAAAGAGGGTGTGAAGGATTGGGCGCCCCCTACTTAACCTCTTTGATCCAGAAGGGATTCATATCATTTCCACTCATATTCCTCAGCGAAAGGTAGTCACGTGGGCAGTAAGCCTAGAAGAGCCATTTCTGCCTGGGCAGCTGCCTCCCTGTAACAGCTGTGCACTGTGGAAGGGGGGCGTGAGTCCTTGACGCTGGCAGTAAACAAGACAGCATTGTCGCCCTCAAAGAGCTTCCGTCCTGGTGGGGAACACAGACAAGAGGTCACGAAAAGGAATGTGCTAAAGAAAGTGTCATTGGGGTGGGTGTGCCCAGGGGCTTGGGCTCAGGGAAAGCTTTCTGGAACTAGGGGCATCTGATCTGAGACCTATGGGGGTATGGAGTTAACCAGGGAGAGGTGGAAGAGAGTGCTCCAAGCAGAGGCAGCAGAATGGACAAAGGAGGAAAAAACAAAGCCTGCTGTATTCTAGGAACTAAAACAAATTCAGGGAGGACTACAGGGAGAGGGGAGCAAGAGATGATGCTAGAGAGGTAGGCAGAGGCCAGACTATTCAATTCCTCTGCCAACAAATATTTACTAAATGTCTGGTCTATGCCAGACATCGATCTAGGCAATGGGGATAAAGAAGTAGATCAAATGGACAAGTTCCAAGAGCACGAAGGGCTTTGGAGCCAGGAGAAGGAGGCTGGACTTGAGCCTAAGAGGACATGAGCCCCTGAGGGGATTCAGATTTGAGTGCCCCTTGTCAAGGCATTTAGGGCAGGGGCGGGGTGAGCCTGCGCCCAGCCATGCACTGCAGCCCTTAGAGGCACAAGGGAGGCATCGGGCCACAGTCTGGAATTGGCAGCTGTGTGTGGATCCAATTTCCAGCACTTGGGCAGGTGCCCTTTGTTGCAGATGGACTGTTTACTCTGCCATTTGTGGTAATCATTTCTGATCTTTTGCTTATTGTGTCAAAGATAAACACCGCCTGGCAGGTCCCCTGGGAGCAGGATGCCTGTGCCACGGGGCTTTGGGAGCCATCGTTTCCCACTTGAAACAACCTGTTATTTCCTCTCTTGAAAGAGGCTCATAAAATGATAGATGAATCTCCAGTAACTATAATACCTTCCTAATGGTTGGAGAAACTGGAGCCATATAGCGGGAGTGCAGTCTAGAAGAAAAATAGGAGAGTTAGAAAGACAAGCTTTAAAATATAATGGTGTCGTAATGGGCAAAATGAAACACACAGATGCTATTAGAATTCTGCCTGATGCATCTGGAGTGCAACATTAGCTGGAGATCGGCCCCCTCTGCCAAGAGCCTCTTCTTTTCCTGGGGCGGATGCTGTAAGGGCATTTGTTGAACGACTAAACAATGACAGTGTTTGTTGAGTGACAAAATCCACAAATCCTGTTTATATACAAATGATAGATGAGTTCCTAAACACAGTGTTGGGGCCCCTGAAGGCAATGGAGAAATGCATGCTGATTAAACAGGTGATTCTAAATGCTCGCCCCACAGAGAACTCAAAAACCATAGGTATTTGCCATGCCTCAGGCCCTCTGTCCAGTGCTCCGCAAGGAGGAGTTCCTTACCTTCAAAGCCACATAGCTAGCAGGTGGCAGATGTGGTCATCATAATGGATAAACATGAAGATTAAAGACACGGAAACTCCAAATATGTCTATATGCAAATTAACGGTCCGAGGAAGACAAGAGAACCAGCATGGTGTCCTCTGACTGCAGCCAACTCCAGCAGGTCGCATGAGGACGATGGCAAAGGGTCCCTTTGAATTCCATCTAGAATGCATCTTCCAAAGAGATGGCCACAACAGCATTCTGCCCTTCACATGCTCTTTTCCAGCACAGCCTTGTCACTGCCCCATGAAAAGGTGGGTGTAGACCCATCCCTCTCCCCTTGAATCCCAGGAGGTGGGTGCTCATGACTGCTTCAAGCCATAGAGCCCAAGGGAAGTAAGGCTGCAATGATGCCCAAGGCTGGGCCCTAGAAGATGGCACAGCTCCACCTTTCTCCCTAGAACATTTGCTCTCGGAGTCCTGAGTCACCAAGGAAGAAGCCCAACTGCCCCGAGGCTGCCATGCTGGGAGGGAGCCAAGCCACCTGGAAAAGGCACACGTAGGCATTCCAGTGCCGATCTTAGCCTTTGTGTCATCCCAGCCCACGTGCTAGGCTTGTGAGTAAATGAGCCTGCAGAGGATTCTGGCCCCCAGTTTTTGAGTCGTCCTTGCTGAGGTCCCAGATACCGTAGAGCAGAAACAAGCCATCCCTGCAGTGTCCTGTCCAAAGTTCTGACCCACAGGATCCGTCAGCGTAAAAAAAGCTTCAGTTGTCTCAAGCTGCTAAATTGGGTGATTTTGTTACACAGTGTCACAGGCTAAGGGATGCCACCCAAAAGTCATGTGTTGGAGTCCTAATCGCCAGTACCTCGGAATGTGGTTGTATGAAGATTGGATTTCAAAGAGGTGATTAAGATAAAATGAGGTCTTGTGGGTAGGCCCTAATCCAATGTGACTGGTGTCCTTTTAAGAAGAGGAGATTAGGACACAGATATGAACAGAGACAGGGAGAAGATGGCCAGCTACAAGCCAAGGAGAGAGGCCTCAGAAGGACCAACCCTGCCGACAGCCTCCAGAGCCGTGAGACAGTAGACTTCTGTGCTGAAGCCCGCAGCCCTGGCAAATGAGTATACACAGAATTAGCAACCAGAACATCAGTTCACACTTACTGTGCCCTACTGCTGCCAGGCCCAAGACTGGGTTCTGGGGGTGCTTCTCTGACCTCCAGGAGCTCTCGATAGGAAGGGGCAAAGAGACATAAATAGGTAATTAAAGAGCAAAAGATCAGGGGCCTGTCGGAAAGCCCGGATGTTGTCTGGTTGCCAGGAGGAGGGAGTGACTGGCCAGTTTGAAGGGGTTCAGGAATGCTGCAGGGAAGGCTGACGTTTGAGCTGGACCTCAAAGGGATGATGGGAGTTCACCAAGCAGAGAAGGGGAAAGAAAGAGAGTCCCAGGCAGGGGCCAGGCTGAGCAAAAGCAACCAGGTGCGCAGGTCTGGAGACGAGGGCGAAGGGAAGAAAGAAGCTCTGTGTGGTTCCTGGACAGAGCCCGCGAAGAAGCCACGGAAGGAGGCCTGGGTAGTTCACGGGGGGCCTTGAACACCAAGCTTAGGAGTTTTCTGGGTATGTGTGCTGGGTCCCCAGAGCTGGACAGTACAGAGGAAACTAAGGGGAGGGTTGTGAAGGAAATCTTGGGTTTGAAATCCACGAAGGTGGGTGATCAGCCCCAACAGCACCTGTTCCCACTAAGAGGTGAGCAGTGTCAGAACCATGTCCCCAGGACGCCAAACTGCCCCTTGGGCTGGCCAGGCTGGTCAGTGGCTGGCAAGGAGCGGGGGTGGGGCAGTGGCAGACTCCGAGCCTACATGAATATACATGATCCGGCCCTGGAAGCCCGGCTTCCTGCGGAGCAGCGTTTACCAAGCTTTATCTTGACAAGGTGATGTCCTTCAGTAGAGGACATTATATGGCTCTTAGTTCAGCAGTTCTGTCAAGTCCGAGGCAGGCGTTTGATTTCCACTTCATACATATGCTTAGGTGCTTGGAAAAGGCAGCCGGCAGAGGAGCAGAGAGGCCAGGGAGGGAGGTCAGCCCCAAGGAGGACGACGCAGGCTCTCCCCAGGCTGCGCCTGGCTCTGACTTACAGCTGACTTTGGCCACACTGGCCGTGGGCTGCATTTTAACAGCCCTGCCATCGCACAGCGAGGGGGCTCCCGTGCCGGCCCCCGGCCCCCGGCCTGCTGGGGAGCTGTAGCAAAGCCTCTTTCCCTCTCTGGGTCCCAGGTCCCTCCTCTGACAACTAAAGGAACTGCAGCAGCGGTCAGCAATTTTTTTTGTTTGTTTCTGTTTTTTTTTTAGCAGCTCAACCCTGATTTCATGTAAAATTTAAACAGATCACAGTAAAACTGCTCTGACTGAGGATGGGCGGAGTTACCTTCCCCTCCCGCTGTCCTCGGTTTCTGAGGCCCTTAGATGCAGAGCGCAGATGGAGAATCCTGCATGAGGCTCTTTCTTCTCGCTCTAGACCAGCATTTTGAGACCTGAGAACCTCTCCTTAATTTCAAAACATCCCACTGACCCCACACAAACGGGTAGTTGTACTTTTAGCCCTGTTGGTCAGGAACATCAATGTTTCATAAAATAAAAATTAAAAAACAAACTTTGGGTGTTTTACAGTGATTCAAGTAAATTTGTATTTTGTTGATTACAATACCTGTATCAATATTAAAATAGCAATTATGGAAGTTTAAGATATATTCTGTCCACAGCAGAGTTTCCAAAGTGCGTTTCTCAAAACATTAGTCCTGCCAGGGGAGTGTTTCTGAAGGCTTAGTGGGCACCAGAGTCATCTGGTATGCTAGGTCAGGTGGCCCATCTGGGGGGTCTTCTGCTGCAGGATCTGGGGGGTGGGGACCAAAGTCTGCATTTTTAAAAAACCCTCAGGTGGTTCTGAGGTGCAGGTGGTTTTAAGACCTAGGCTTTGAGAAACTCCAAGCTAGATGCTCTGTGGAAGAAAAAAAGAAGAAAAGAAGGGAAGGAAGGAAGGAAGGGGGGAGGGAGGGAGGGGGGGAGAGAGAGAGAAAGAAAGAAAAAACAAAAGAAAGAAAGAAAGAAAGAAAGAAAGAAAGAAAGAAAGAAGGAAGGAAGGAAGGAAGGAAGGAAGGAAGGAAGGAAGGAAGGAAGGAAGGAAAGAAGGAAGGAAGGAAGGAAGGAAGGAAGGAAGGGAGGGAGGGAGGGAGGGAGGGAGAAAGAGAGGAAGAAAGGAAGGATTTCTTGGTTAAATAAGATTAGGAAACTGCACCCTCTGCACCCTTGGAGCTTCATAGTAGCATCCTAAAGGATCTGAGGAGTCCTGCAGTTTCTAAATGTATTTGACTACAGTAGTCCTTTTTCCTAAGTAACACCATTTAATTTTGGAATATGTTTTGAGAAGGGTTAGGATATAAACAGGTTTGATGATATACATGTCAATTTCGGGTCCGTTGCAATAATATCTTGACCCATTCAATACATGTTAATTTTCTCTCTCTTCCCTGTTAGCTTTTTATGGCTCCAAACCAGGACAGTTCATAGTGAAGGGAGAGGGCGCTGGCAAACACGCCTCTTTCCTTTCTCCAGCAAAGAGCAAGAGCTTCTCGCTGAGAACCAGCCCCCCCCTCCTCAACCCCGCACCCACTTAGACATATATGGCATTCACAGATCCTTCCTTATCCCTCATCCAAATTATCTCCCATGAGACAGACACATTAAAGAACCTTTTTCTGGTTTTACAGAGACTGGCAGTGTGTCATAGTGACGGAGCATGAAGACTTTGGAGTCTAATGGATTTGGGTTCAAGTGCACTTAATACCACCTGTGTGACAGTGGGCAAGACTACCCTTCTCAGAGCTTTCATCTCCTTGTCTGTAAAACAGGGATAGTGCCCAGCTCCCAGTTTTGCTGGGAAGATGCAACGAGAGAACAGAAGCAAAGCGTTCGGCACAGTGCCAGTGGGACAGCAAGTACTCGACAACACAGGTGATGTGATTATTACTTACAGCACCAACAACAATACGAGCACAGAGATGTGGGCAGATGACGACGGGCTCTGGCGGAGGTGAACTGAACCAGCCAGAGTCGCCGGATGAATGGATAATGAGATCCGATTTTGTTTCTGCTTCCTGTTTAGGCTGGTCCTTCTCAAACTTGGCTGCACTTTAGATTCACCTCTAGCTAGGACCCTTAAAATCAGGATTTCTGGAGCAGAACCCAAGCACAAGGATTTGTTAAATTTTCAGCCCTAATTTTTCTTTTGAGTTCAAGGCCTATGCATCCATCTATTTCACATCTCTTCTTGGATAGCTCCTCCTCAACATTTTCAAGACTATCTGGTCTTCACTCCACACCCGGACCTCTCCCAGTGCTCCTGCTCCCAATGAATGCATGGCACCAGCCAGCCGGTTCCCAAAGCCAGAGCCATAGAAGTCCTCCTTGACCCCTTCTTCTAATGCCAGCTCCTGTTCAGGGAAGAATATTTCAATATCTTTCTGCCCTCAGCAAGAAACTGTCCTCTCTCAGCTGGACCACTGCCATAGCCTGCTGACTGATTTACACATATCCATTCAAGTCCCCCTCCAACCCATTCTAGCCTCAGACAGATGACCTCAAAACACAAATCCAGTCATGCTATACACACGCGCGCACACACACACACACACACACACACACACACACACTAATTCCCATTTCCCATTGCTTGTAGGAAAAAGGCCAGACTCCTTGTCTCCATGCCCCTCATCACTCCCGCCTACAGGCCATGCTCCCTCCCTCCTCAGAGCCTTTGCAGATGCTGTTTCCTCTGCTTGAAGCGCCTCCATCTTTCCATGGATAGCTTCTACTCAACCTTCAGAAATCAGCTCAGGGAGCCACGTTCACCCCCATGACCAGCTCAAACCCCCTGCCTCCAGGCTCTTCCTAGCGCCTGCCTGCCCTTCACTGCACCTGCCAGAACGGCGGAGTTCATCTGTCTTCCGAGTCATTCATCTCCGTACCCCCACCGGACTGCATGCTCCTTGAAGGCAGGGCCTGTTCCTGTCTCGTTTGCCATCGTTTTAAGTATGTAGTAGGCCCTGAGTAAATATTTGAGTCTCGTTCAAGCAACTCCTTTGCAAATCGTTTTCTGGGGAATTTTCCCATCTGTATTCTTACTGGTGGGTTTTAATGAGGATTCCCAAAGAATGTGGAGTCATAGGTATGAGTTTTAATTAACTCCAATAGGCATTTAATGTAGATTTAATAAGACAGTTATTGTATGTTAATTAAATGTCAACTGATTGCTAAAAGGTTTTTGCAATTATTGAATTTTACTAATTATCTAATAGATAAATAAATCAGTTTCCCATGTAAATAACTAACATCTACATAAGCAATAAATATGCCATTAAATTCTGCACATTAACATATTGAAATCAGAGATTAGCCCCTCCGGGAATTCTTGAAATGGGTGTCCAATCTGGGGAGGGACAGTGCCAATCCCCTCATAGTCATTATACCCTGTCCTTTGGGAGACAATGAGAAATCCGGTTACCAGGACGAGCCTGCTCGAAGCTAGAGTAGTTTCAGGAACGCTGACTGGCCACACTTTTCAGAGGCAGAAAGCTGGCAGCAGGGACGCGTTTACTATAGAAAGGCCCCTTCAGGTCCTTCAGGCTCTGTCTGGTCAATTGTAAAATGGGGGTCTAGAAGGTCCCCTTCCCCCGCCCCAGGGTGTCTGTGAGCCCAGCCTGCCAATATACGAGCAAGCACAGAGCATGTACGCAGTGGATGGAAGCATCTCTCCGTTTTCTCCACCACTGGTGACCCAAACCCCGGCTCTTCCCCGCGTGACTTTGGGAAAAACACTTCCCTCCTCGAGCCTCTGTTTCCCAATCTGGAAAACCCACCTGACAGGGCTGCGCAGTTGAAATGAGGCAAAGCGCCTATAAAGCTGCAAGGGGAGCAGAGAGAGAGAAAGAAGGAAGGACAATGGAAAGAAACATGAGGATGTGCGGTTGTTTTTTAATTAGAAAATTGTCAGCTCTCTACCATGTGCTGGGTACTCTCAGGTGCTATAGCTCTAATTTGATCCTTATTCACCCTCCAGCTTCAGGGAGTTCCTATCGTCTCCACTGTAGAGACCAGGAAACAGACACAGAGAGGCGAAGGCATTCACAAAAGCTTGCACAGCCGGAGAGTGCAGAGCCCTGGAGCTCACCTGCAGTGGTTGGTGTCCCTCCTCTCCTTCTCCCCGGCCACACACACCCTTGTCCTCCCACCTAAGGTCACGTGAGATGCAATTTTATCCTATAAACACAGCCCTGCCTAAATGGTAAGGAAGAAGAAGCAGCAGCAGCTAAACCAAAGTTGGCATTTGTTATGTATCAGGCAGCATTTCTAAGCACTTTCCATGTATGATCTTTTGAAATTCTTGCAAGAACCCTGTGAGGTAGGTGCTGTTACTTCACGGATACAAAACAGGAGTCACAAAGGGACTTAATAACTTACTCGAGGTCACATAGCTGGTAGGAGCCGAACACAGATTTTGAGCCCAAGGCAGGCAGTCTGGCTCTAGACCCTGAGCCAGGGCCAGGCCAGCCCTAACATTTACAGGGCACCAAGCAAGAGCACAAGTAGAAACCCGCATACCATAACCTGAACATTTAAAATGATAAATATGTGGAATAAAGTACCTTAACAAATAAATATTCACAAGGACCTGGAAGGCCAGATTTGCATTTAGATTCCTGGACTCAGCAGAGTTCCAGGCATGCCACAGCCCGCTGCCTTCTTTGTCCACACACAATGTCCCACCATCTGCAAGCAGCTGTCGCTGGACCACACCACACAGTGTGACCGCCCCTGGGAGGACGGACCCATCAGAGAAGCCCACACAGGCCCTGGAAGAGGGGGTGGGACAATCTGGGCAAGGGACGCTAGTATCCCGGGTACCTGGAACATGATCTTCATCTGGAGGAACAGTAGGGCCCCCTTCCCCCTGGATTCCTCACTCCAGAGGACGGCCGGAGCAGCTCCCGTGAGACCACGAGAAGTGGTGGAGTTGGGTTTGAACCCAGGCAGTGGCACTCCAGAGCCTCAGTGCTAGCCATCTTCAAAGGCCCTGGAAGTTCGTCCTTGTCTGAGGGACAAGCCTGCCAGTAGGGCAGTGGCAGCAGTGCAGAGGCCTCTGCCTTTGCAGTCAGACCAGGAGCGCTAACCCTTATAAACAACCAAGATAGTGAGCAACTCAACTCCTGCTACCAGACGTTCAGCTTCCTTATTTGTAAAATGGGATAATTTAGCTACTTTATTCTGAAGAATTGTTGTAGCATAAAATGACAGTGTTTGTAAACACTGAGTACAGTATCAGGCACATAGTAAATTCTCAATAAAGAGCAGAAAGAGAGAGACACAGAGAGGCCTCTCCTAAGTAAGACCATCGAGGGCCTGTCTTTCCGCAGTTGCAAGTTCTCCGGATCCCAATCCTGGGACACTCTGTCTTTATGCCCCAGTCAGGCCTCCCCCAGCACCCTCTCCCCGTCCCCATGGGCTGCAAGCATCCAGCAAGCTGAGGTCCCATGGCCACAGCGTGGCAGCTCCGAAGGCACCTCCCCAACCCTTCAGGGGGGCCTGTCAGAGCCTTGGATCCTAAGGAGCCCATTTGCAGAAATTCTCTTCCCTCCTGAGAAAGGGACTTCTTTGGGAAATTCCCTTCCTTTCAGTGGCCAGGGGGCCAGAGGGGCTTTTGGCCAATGAAAACGCACAGAGTAAATAAAGGGGGGCGAACCCCCCAAAGGGCTCCCAGGACCCCTGGGGTCAGAAGCCAGGCACTGCATTTATGTGCAAATGGCACTGGATTAGGGATTAGGGATTATCAAATACCGAATTACAAGCAGCTGCCAGATCTCTTTGTCCAGAGGGATCAGGGAGATTTCTTGGCGCCCCCCAGCTCCCCGCCACCCAACCCCATGCCATTGGAGGCAGAAAGCTGGAGGGGTAGGGGAGGGGCAGGGAGAGGCAGGCCTCTGATCAATAGGCAGCCCACGTGGCCCCGCATCAGAGGGCAATCGATGGACCATCCTGCTGATTCCTGCACATCCCTTGGGGGTGGGGTGCACAGCGAGCTCAGCACCTCACACAAACTCTGGCTTTTTCCCTCTCAGCACCTGACCCTGGAAGTGGGGCTATTCCAGACACATAGCCTCAGGGGTAGTAGTCCTCATGAAACCTCTCCCTGTATTGACCTATTACAGCAGCTCCCAGTCTGCTCTGTAAACTCCAGAGGGGTCCCTGCCCACAGTGACTCAGCTCCAAGAGTAGGAGTGAGAACGCAGGCCGGTCCAGGCCTTGGTTCTGCACTGGGATGTTTGCATTTTGCAGCCAACGGAAAACAGGCCAGAAATGCAGATGTCACGCAGGTTTGGTTTGTTTGGGGGGGGCGGGTGGTTTGGCACTTATCTCTTCTAACTGCTTATACAGAACCAGAATCTTTTAATATTAAATACTTACAATGTCCCCCACAGGTAGTTAACAGTTATCTCCATTTTAAGGTGGAAAAAGCCGAGGTTCATAGGAGCTTGGTAGCTTACGCAAGGTCACTCAGCATGATGACAGCATCAGGACTATTGCACTTGGACTGACCCCTACTTTCCTGGGCCCGGGTGAGCTCTGCAATCCGACCAACAATGCGGAAGCCTGCTGAGAAGTCAGGACAAGCCCCAGGATGGAAGGGGGTGTGTGTGTGTGTGTGTGTGTGTGTGTGTGTGTGTGTGTGCATGCGCGCACCTGAGACAGCCCTGGGTGTTCCTGCCCCTTGGGAGGTCAGGCCCCCGGACCCTGCTGAGGCCTGTGGGAGGGCAGCTTGGGCCTTCAGTTGGTAATGCTTAAGCTTAGGGAAAATCACCTGCAAAATCACAGGCAGGAAAAGAGAGTACACCAGGAGTCAGCAAAACTGTGATGGAAAGTCACGCTTTGGCCAGACAGTGTTTTAGGTTTTGCAGGCCACATAGAGACTCTGTCACATACTCTTCTTTGTTTTTCCTTACAAGCCTTTAAAAGAGTAAAAGGCATTCTTAGCTCATGAGCCAAGGAAAAGCTAGGATTGGCCCTCGGGCCCCACAGTTTGCTGACCCCTGGTCTAAGCTGTCCCCATCCCCAGGGGCTGAGGCTGAGGTCTGGGCTTATGTCCCAGGAACTTGTGTGTTTATCCTCTTGGCCAGAACTGCTTCACGCCAGCTGCTGTAAATGAAACGGTGTGTGGGGAAGTATTTTTAACTGAGTACACGGCTACTCTGAGCCAAAGACTAGGGTAGGTGCTAGGGCAGGAGCCAGAGCAGGGCTCAATAGGCTGGAGGCAGGAGCCGGGGCAGAGCCAGGGGCTGGGCTGCGAGCAGAGCTGGCAGGGGCTGGGTGCAGCTGTACCAGAGCCAGACCAGATCCCACACTCCCCTCAGTGCGAATCAATAACTATTTGAATTTCTTTCATCTGCGCAGGGATAGCAACACAGGCAAACACGGGAAGGGAAAAGACATTGATCCTTCCCAGCTGCTGCCAACCCCTCCCCACCCTTCTCACCTCCCCCATCTTGCCATCTGGCCTCCCTTCCCCCAGGCCTCTCCACTGGACATCAGCTCACCGTCCCACACTCAGACAACGGAGGGACCTCCAAGGCGGCCAGCATACGAGGATATTTTTGTCCTTACAACAACGGAGCCCGTTCGGTTGGTATACACAACAGGACTCCACCTCTCAGCTCACCCCAAGACTGGACAAGCCTGGGCTTTTCTGGGTGAACCCCCACCTCCCAGAGCAGCCCAGCTCTTATGCCCTGTAGCTAGCCTCCCATCCTGCTAGCTTCAGGAATCCATTTTCATATTCATGAATCGGAGAGACAAAGCAGGTATTTCATGATCGGTTTCTTGTGCAGAGAGTGATTTCAGATTCAGCCAACATTGGAGTGGTTCCCTGAGGTGCTGGATAATGGATTTCACGGGGAGAGACCGGAGGCAGGGAG
Source organism: Tonatia bakeri (assembly GCA_004024845.1). Classification (NCBI taxonomy): domain Eukaryota; kingdom Metazoa; phylum Chordata; class Mammalia; order Chiroptera; family Phyllostomidae; genus Tonatia; species Tonatia bakeri. The sequence continues at coordinate 178,529 of PVIA01001689.1, read as the reverse complement.
CCTGGTTAGAGGCGCGAGGCAGAGGAACTGATGGGACGTGGTGGAGGCCTGGAACAGGGTACAAAGGAGAAGAGGAGGTGGACTGAAACCCGTTTGTGATATAATGATCTGAGGAGGGAGTGGGAGAACCCTAGAAGGATCCCCAGGTTTCTGGCTTGGGTGAGCGGGTGGCAGGTCACTCACTGAGAGACAGTAGGAAGAGAGGTGCGTTTGAGAGAATATGGTGAGCCTGGCCTCGGACACGCTGGGCTGGAAAAGCCTCGGCATCACAGAATGAAAAGGTCTCCAGTGGTTGTTCTGTGAGTCTAAATCTCAAGGGGCAGCCTGCACTATAAACATAAAACGGGCATCCTCACATCTCCCCCACCTTCTCTGAGGCCCTTGCCGTCAGGCTATCCGGCCCTGCTTGTTTCAGTTCTCTTCTGACCACTCTTCCTTTTTTGGGGAAGGCGTCAGACCCTGGATCCTGGTCTTTCTTCTGCCCAACCCATTCCTGACGTCTTCAGTGTCCCGGTGGGGAACCCTTCCCACACCACTCTGTCTTATCACTTCTTGACCTCATCACCTCTAGTTTCCCCTCTGCCACACTCGTCACACTGGAGAGCTGTCACCTCCAGGAAATATGCCACCTCTGAAATCACTTATTAAAGATACCCACTCTCCAGTTGAAATGTATTACCATTCTAGTTTTTATGAGTACCCTACTTTGATCTAATTGAGACTGTAAGCCATTGGCCCCTCCACTTTTTTCCTTTTTTAATATGACTTAGGAATTGTCTTTAGCTGCGTGTAATGGAAATCGACCGACATGGCTTAACCAAATAGGAATCTACTTTTCCCTTCTCTAACAAGATATAGATTTGAGGAGGCCATCAAACTCCTTATGTTTTGAGGGTCACTTTCGTCTCCATTGTAGTAAATAGCATTACTGACCCTAATGTCTTGCCCCTCCTTGTAGCCATGCCTTTTATAGTGTGACTTTACATTTCTTTCTACTAAAGAAGAGAATTGTGTCCCCACCTCATGGCTGTGGGTTAGGCCGTGCTTTGGCCAATAGGATGAGGCAGAAAATGACCATGTGACAGTTAATAGAGACTCTGTGTATTTCCACTTGCTCTCTTGGGCCTCTTTCATTTCCCGTAAGAACATGCCCCATAAGGAAGATAAGAGACACTTTGGAGCTGTACCACCCAAGCTGTCGCAGCCGGAAGCAGAACTGGCCAACCCAGTCTTCCGTAGATCAGCTGAATTACCGACAACCAGGAGTCTCATGAGACTCTAAGTTTGTTTTGTTGCATTATTGTGGCAATGCTTAACAGATATACTCATGATCTGAAGATAGTAGTTTTACCTACAGCCTCTCTATCTCATCCAAAGAAAGAAGGACAAAGAGCAAGAGGTGCATCCCAGATGAGATTTGCCCTCTTTAAAACCCCTCACAGAAGCCACACCCAGCGATTTTTGCTTGAATCTCATTGGCCAGACCTGTTGTGTAAGCTACTTTAAATTGAGAAAGGCTATGCAGAGAAGGAGGTATTTTTAACTCAGCACACTGCTGCCCAAAGACAAATCAAGGTTCTTTTGGTACTTGACTTGACTGTCCTGCTCACCTAGCTTAGATCCCATCGTTTGTCATCACAGTTCGTCTGTTCAAGTGTCCTCAGCTCCCTTGCCCATCCTTTCAGTTGTTACACTCACATGACAGCAGCCCACACCTGAATGAGCCAAACCTTCCCTTCTTTACAACTTGACCCAAGAGGCTACGTGTGCTGAAGAAATCACACAACTGAATAGCGAGAGTCACCGTGAGACAATGATCCCCTACTTCAGAAGGCGATGCCTGGAAACCATACTCCACGTCAGTGCAGTTCTGCGTTCCCCACACGCGGCACCTTCACCTCTCTCTTCACACCACCAGGCTCCCCCCACCCCTTCCATTCTCAGAAGACCAATTTTCCTCACAGTTCATAGAGAGACAGAAACCGTCAGACTGGACATTTCCTCAACTTCCCTCCACCAGATCTTTTAAGTTGCCAGTGTCTGCACTTGACTTACCAACCCCTGCTCATTCTTTATGGTGAAGTCTATATGTGTTTTCTTGTAAGGTTTCCCAGGAGCCCCACTCTCAACTAGATGACGTTTCCTGGATTCGCATACACATGGCACCCTGTATCTCCTTGTCACGGCACTTATTGTCATTATATATAATTATGGAAAGGTCTGTGCAGCTCTTGCTGGTTATCTCTTTACCCCATCTATGCACTCATTCACCAAATATGTGCTGCATGTCTGGCATTGTTTTAGATGTTGGAGAGGCAGCAATGAACATGAGGCTTACATGCTAATCTATGAGTTTCAAGAGGAAAAGGACCATGGATATCTTTCTCATGTGTTTCCCAAGTGCCTGACACTGACCAGGAGCCCCCAAAATAGCTGTTGAATCACATGGCTTTTAAGGAGGTAGTTAAAACCAAAAGGATAGATGAGCAGGTAGTATGTTCCTGCTATGACTGTAGAGAGCACAAATATTTAAAGATAAGGAGAAAGTAGCAATAGCCTACCACTGACAGGAAAAAGGAGCCATTAGACAAATAGAGGAGAGCCAGTCACATGCAATGTCTCAAAAGCCGGAGGAAAGAGTTCATGAGAGGAGGAGTTATCACCTGCAGTAAAGACAACCGCTCTCTTTCCAGTCATGTGAGGACTAAAGCCGCACTTGCCTGAAGGAGAACACAGATTGTTTTTAGAGAGAAAGGTAATAGCAGCCAAAGGTAAGCTGCTGCCAGGTGGGGAATGCATGGGCGTTCAGGAAGTAAACTTCACAAGTGTGGAACAACAGCTCTCTTTAAGACGCTTGTCCAGGTGGTTGAGGGGTCAGTTGGTGAGAGTGTCTCACTCAGGCTCGTAGAATCATAGATCTGAACGCGCTGGTCAGCAACCATTTAATGAGCAACCACACTGTCGTTGCTTATTGATATATGTAGTGGACATTGATCTAGTCTGGCGTGCACAGCAGAGATGGACTCCCTGTCCTTTAGTGGAGAGGTACAGAAAATAAACCCTTACATAAGGGAAAAGATCATATGAAGAAGATAAGAATGATGAGCTAGAGGGTGGCAGGCCTCTGTCAGCTCATCAGAGGGTTAGAGAAGGACTCCTTGTGGGAGTAACACTTGAGGTTAAACTGAGAAAATTCAAAGAAAGCAGACAGTAAAAAAAAAGAAAAAGAAAAAGCAAGTGTGAAGTCCCCAAGGAAAGAATATATTCAGCATGTTTGATAAATAATAAGGAGGCTATAGATCAACTGTTGGTCTACATACTAGCAATGAACAATTAAAATTAAAAAATTAAAGGAATCATTTATAGTAGCATCAAAATACTTAAAATACTGTTAATCTAGCAAGTACTGCAATATCTGTCTGCTAAAAACTACAAAAATGGAATAAAGAATTAAAATATAAGCTAAATAAATGGAGAAATATGTGGTGTTCATGGACTGGAAGAATATTATTAAGATACAAACTCTCCCCAAATTTGATCTATAGATTCAGCAAAATCCCTATCAAAATGTTAGCATTCTTTGAAGAAATCAACAATCTGGTTCTAAACTTTATGTGAAAAAAACAAAGGAACTAGAAAAATCAAAACAATTTTAAAAGAAAAAGATGAAGTTAAAGAAATTACACTACCCAAGGTAAGATTTATTACAAAGCTAGAGTAATTGAGACATTTGGTAACGGTAAAAGGATGGGCACAAGGTCAACAGACCAGGATGCTGTCCAGCAATAAACTCCTACATCTGTGGTCAGTTGATTTTTGACAAAGATGCAAAGGCATCAATGAAGAAAGGATAACTTGACAAATAGGGCTAAAACAATTGCACACCTATATGCTGACAAAAAAAGAAAGAAAATCAGTCTATTCCTTGTACTGTATATAAAAATGAACACAGAATGGATCATAGATCTCATAAGATTTCTTAAAAAAAATTTTAAAAAAACCTTAGGTTAGGAAAAAACTTTGCAGATGTGATACCAAAATAAGGATGCATGAAAGAAAAAATTGAAAAATTGTACTTCAACAAAATTAAAACCTGCTCTTTGAAAGACAGTTAAGAAATTTTAAAAAGCAAGCTTCAGACTGAGAGAAAATATTTACATATTTGCAAAGCATATCTGAGAAAGAAGTAAAGAACTCTTAAAACTCAGGAATAAAAAAATAAATAAACAACCCAATTTTAAAATGGAAAACATTTTTAAGACATTTCACCAAAGAAGACAAATGGATGGAAAAAAAAAAGACCCACAACATATGAAAAGATGTCTAACATTATTAGTCATTAGGGAAATGCAAATTAAACCTAAAATGAGTCCCACCTATTGGAATGACAAAAAATTATTTTGAAACAGGCAAAACCAAGTGCTGACAAGGATGCAGAGCAACTGGAACTCCCATGCTTTGTTGATGGGAGTGCAAAATGGTATAGTGATTTTAGGAAACAGCTTGGCACCTCCTTATGAAATTCAACATAACTTGCCAAATGAATGAGCAATCTCACTCCTATGTATTTGCCCAGGAGAAATTAAAACCTGTGTTCGCACAAAAACCTGTATGAAAATGTTTATGTTAGCTTTATTCGTAATTGTCAAAAAATGGAAATCATGTAGATGTCCTTCAGTAAGTGTGAATGGATGAACAAATTGTGGTCTGTCCATACAAAGGAGCATTACTTTGCAATAAAAATAAACATATTACTGATACATACAGCCACAAGGATGAATCCCAAATGCATTAACCTGAGTTAAAGAAGCCAGATTTAAAAGGTAACATACTGTTTGATTCCATTTATATTATATTCTAGAAAAGGCAAAACTATAAGGAAAGAACACAGATCAGAAGCTATTAAGGAACTGAGGATAACCAGAGGGGTTGACTATGAAGGGGCTCAAGAGATTTGGGGGGACTAGGGTGGTAGAAATGTGTATCTTGATCGTGGCAATGATCAAACAGTCATATGGGATTGTCACAGCTCATCAAACTACATCCTTACGAGGGCAAACCTTACTGCATATAAATTATACTGACTTTTAAAAACTGATTTCTAGGTTTCTAGATCATTTCGACCAAATTCAGGCATCCAGCAGAGGTTGGTTTAATGAGGAAGGGAGGAAGGGAAGAAGTAAATGAATAAGTACATGTTGGAACTGATCGATGAACGGTGGCTGGCTAACCAGCTGACCAGATGGTTGGACAGACAGATGGCCATCATTAGAGTGGAAGGAGGGCCTGGGATGGACAGGACAGGAGGCTGCAGAGGACAAGCAGCCGGTCAATGGCAAGAGCCCTCACCAGACTCGGAGTTAAACGGCTCGGGTTCCAGGCCCAGGTGTGTGACCTGGGCCAATCCCTATTTCTTCTCCTGCAAATGGGAATAATAATCCTCTTCTCCAAATTGACTATATTTATTCACTTAACCAACATTCATTTAGCACTGGCTCTGGGCCAGGCTTCCTTCTAAGTGCTTTCCCTATTTTAGTTCACGCAATCCACACAGCAGTTTCATATTCCTGGTTCACAGACAGGAATGGGGTGACTCACCCAAGGTTACTCAGGGAGCCAGTGTCGAAGGCTGAACACCATCCTACAGCTTCACCCAGACGTGGGATCATCACCGCACTCATATTACATTGAAACAGACAAACTGCTGATATTTAGCCACTTGTGACTTACAAAAATGACATTTTTATCTGGTTCAACCTAATAATAACACTATTAGTAACTGCTGTTTATCGAGTACTTCCTGTGGGCCCACAGTACCCCCCAACTGGCTTGGCATGCGTTATCTTATTTAATGTTCTCAAAGAAACACTCTGAGAAAAGTATTAGTGTTCCTGTTTTACAAAGAGGAAACTGGGGTTTTGAAAGACAAGCCTCTTGTCCATATTCCAGCGGTAACTGGCGGAACTGAGGCTGAGTTCTGTCTGTGACTGCAGAGCGGAGAGCACTTCTTTCCCCGCCAGGGAAAAGGCAGGTGTTGAGCCAGGTTGTCACCTCCTATTCAGCAGTTTCTGGAAGTCCTGGAATCTACCCTAGTCCTTCCATCCTCCCCCCACCAAGCCCTCCTCCCCAGAGGGCTCACCCGGTAAAGGAGAGAAGCCAGGAGGGAGAAGCTATTGTACTCCTTTCCAGAAGTTTAGGAGTCTCTAAGTTCTTTGGCCTAATTAATATTTCAGGGCCTGATAGGTTCAGCACTGTTATCTCCTTCCTTCACCTCCTCACATTCCTTAGCCCTCTCCACCTCTCCCTCCAGGGTTCTGTGGCCCTGCAAGGCCAGACTCCACCTGGTTATGAAAAGTTTAAGCATCGAGGAGGCCCTGTTTCAGCAGCTGGGTCCCAAGCCTTGGCCTCTGCCCCAGCCCCTGGCGGCCCCCCAGCCCAGATTTGGATGATGACAGGAAGGCAGCCTTGACGACTGCCAACTTCTTGTTCCTCCACTGGTGCATTGCTAGGGTCTCGGTGACTCAGACCCCCCACGTACAAGGCTGACCCCTGCTCCCAGCTTCTCAGGGCCTGAGCCCAGGCCACTTGGAAATGGCTGTTGCTGCTATGGTAACAAGGCTTTGTACTGTCTACCCTGAACAAAGAGGGTTTTCTTGTCCTTGTTTAGGTCCCAGAGTAGGGGAGCAGCTGCTGTAGGACGGAGGCTGGGAGGATGCTCCCTGGGGGCTGATAAGCCCTTTGCCCAGCATGCTGTGAGCACCAGGCAGCTCAGAGAAGCCCACTTCATCCCATGCACTTCGGATACTCAGAAGCAGGGAACGGCAAATCCCTAGTTGTCTGCCTTCTCCTGTGGCAGACCTCTGAGCAGCATTTTCCATGCTCATGGGGAAGTCCCCTTAGGTAGACATGTGGAACAGAATGCAGAGTATATAGGATACAGCCCCTTTCTCTTGTCCAGCGAATCAAAGATGTATGTGCTGGAATGTAACCTAGCCCACCCCACTGAACATTCAGAGAGGGTCAGGAATTCTCCTTAGGTCACACAGCCAACTTCAGCTGGGCTGGAGCTAGCAACTATTTGTCTTGACTCTCAGTCCAGCCCCCAGCCCAAGTACCCTACCACCTCCTTCCAGGCACTGAAGCCTGTGCTTCAGTCTCAATGTCCTTCCTTTGATTGTCACAGTAACCAGGTGGCTCCTGGGCATCCACCCTGACAGCAAAGATCTCTGAGGGGCTCCCTGTGCTAGATGTGTAGCCAAAGGATGACCTCTGAACATCTAGCACATGCTCAGCTTTGGAAAGTCATCCAAGTTAGGTAGCAGATCCCATGCACAGGACAGCCAAGAAGTTCTTGGGTCCAAAAGAGTCACAGAGACAGAAGGACCAAAGATATGAATCAAACCTTGAGTTGAGGACCGGTGGCAGGGTAAGACCCAGAAATGGCATAGCAGGTCAGCAGGCCTGGCAGAGGACCGCATTAGCTGAGAACATCCTGCGTCTGAGGCAGGCCCCACCTCCCTCCAGGCCTCACCTGGTTGCACCAGCCGCCCCCCAGCCACTGACGGGCAATGCGGCTTCCTTCTGGCACCAATCAAGAGAACTCTGCAGGGGACCCCTGTAAGTGTCTAATTTTGAATGCATGGACAGGAATCGATCCTCTTCTATGATGTTTCTCTGTTGTTTCTAAGTAAACCGCACAGTGAGAAGTTTTCCTGGGCTCTCACGAAAATAGCAGACCGCTGTGAAACAGGAGAGCGTGGTTCCTGCAGCAGCATGGGCATGCCTATATCACGGCAGCTCCTCCGTGAACTTGCACAGTGACTTTGGACAAGGCAATTCCCTCAGCCTCGCTCTTTGCATCTGTTACATGCAAAGGTCCAGGAGACCTCTTAGTAACTCCCTCCCAGCTCTGAAATTCTGTGGGACCAGGATTCCAACTGTTTCATCTGCTGTTAAAATGTAAATGATTTGGGTCTGTTTGGGGACTGGTGTGTTAATATTTAGCTAGGCTTTAATAAACAAACATATATATATATTTATTTGAATATATATATATTCTCCATATCTCTTTCCTTAGAGTCAACAGCCTACTGGCTCTGAAGTCTGAGTTCATATCCTTTCCACTACTTTCTGGATACATGACCTTGGGCAAAGCACTTTCTGACCTGTTTGGGCCTCAGTGACTTCTGGAATCTCTGACCCAAGACTCCTTGGCTCAAGGGGCATCCTCCAGCTGTCATGCATGGAGCGAGAACCACAGGAGCAAGATGCAGCAAGGAAGACATCGGTAGGTGGGTGGAATGCGTGGGGCTGAAGTCACAGGAGGTAAAAAGAAGCCCTGTTCTCTGGTGATGCTTCATCACCCTGTGGGTGGACCACACCCAGTGACTATAGAGGCAGATGACCCAAGCTTGGGCACACATGGTCTCTCTCCTGAGATTTGGGACTCAGTGGGGAGGGCAAGCTAGTTAGCTCCTTCACGGGTCTGGAACTGCATCGGCGGTAAATAAACATCCGACAGGGGTCCGGCTGGGTGGTCAGTCAGGGCCAGAGCACGGAATTCTGGGGCACAAAGTACATGGAGGCCAGGCTGCAGGTCAGCCTGTGGACAGACAGGTCAACAGATGGACAGGGTATCAAGGGCCCAAAACACCAACAGGGTATCAAGGGGCGGGGCTCAGGGAAAGCCACAGCCACAGGACAACAAGTGAGTGCCAGTGCCCAACCTCTGGGCTCCCAGACACCTTGTCCCTGGCAGGGCTGGAACAGAGCTGAGTCTGTGAGTTGGGGCAGAGCAGTCCCTGGTGTGGAGAGGAAGCTCCAGGGCCAGGACAGGTGGGGAGACAGAGGACTGACTCGTTTAAGTGAGACAGCCTGGCTGCCCGTCTCAGGCCGAGGACCACAGCCCTCTGGGGTCCTCAGCCCAACAGCCTGGAATTAGCCTGCCATTAGTGGTGATCCATCCCTTCTGAGCGCCGCGCCATTTCATCACACCGTCTCAGCAGCCAACATTAGGAGGTAACTGCGCTCACAACATATGTCATTACTCATTAAGGGACTTTTTCTGGATTATGGCTGGGGCTTAATGACTTGTTAAAGATGTTTAACACTTACAATTTTGTTTTTAATTTAGGAAGCAGCATGATCAAACTGCGCCCTGAGACTCTCTCCTCGATTTGGTGAAATCTGGAGATGGGCCGGCTCCGAGGCTGTCTGTGCAGGGGAGGTGATCTTAAATTGAATTGCAGCCCTCCGAGGGGTGTTTGCCCCGTCAGCGGCTGCCAGGAGCTGACATGTTAATGGGGCTGAGGAAACAATGGGTTTCAGAGGTAATTGCTGAAGCAATGACTTGCAGGCAACATTTGACTTAAAAAGAAGTGCTGCCGCCGCTGCTGCCGGGAGGGGCAGGCGGGGGCTCTGCTGCGGGCCTCTCTCTCCAGATCCCAGCCAGGTTTGCTAACCTGCAGAGCTCGGGCAGGCCTGCACTCTGCTGCAGCCCCGGAGGCTGGCCCACAGCTTCCTCTCCCACTGCCCGGTCACTCTTTCTATTGGCCACATGGGGGGTTGCTTCTCAGGGGACAGCCAGGAAGATGACTGGAATATGAAGTTCCTGGTGAAGCACTCCACAACCAGGGAGCTCTGGAGTGAGCAGCGACTGAGTCCACACTGGCCCCTGCCACACAGGAGTCGGTTAACTCAGTGGTTTGAGTTAAGCTACGTCGTCTCTCCAGGCCTCAGTGGGCCTCACCTGGATAACTCCACAGACGGATTGTGAGAGTTCAGTGAGATACTTGAGTCAAATGCTTGGCCCTAGGTCTGGACCCTGCTCAGTGCGCAGCAAAGGATAGAAATGGCCAACATTTCAGGAGCGTGATCTAGCTCCCAAAGTCCCTTCTGAGCACATTATATGTGTAAACCCACTGAATATACCTAGAAACCCTCTGAGGTAGGAAATAGCATGTCCATTTTACAGATGAGGGAACTGAGGCTCCAAGAGCCGAAGTCAGAATCCAGCTGACTCCCAAGTCCTCAGCCGACGCATTAGAGCTGGTGGTCCTCACTGGCAGGGCACAGTGGGGCTTCTTGTAGAGTTCCCAGGCCTGCCAAGTACACTGGACCCTCTAACATGGAAGACTAATCTGAGGTCTTGAAACCTCTTTGCTCATAAAGAAAAAATCTGGAGAATCACACAAGAAATTTCATCCAAGGTGCAGCTGCCTGCAATAGGAAACAAGTCAGAAGTACATTCTGGGCATAGTGAGTTTAACATCAGCCTTAGACAAGGAGGTGGGAAAGAGGAATGGACCCTGAGCCTGGCTCCTTGGGAGTGACAGGCCAGACTCCAGTTCGGAGAAGCAGACTGGGTTGGGGTTAAGGCCCTGAGTGACACTGAGGCTCATTGGAGGGGCTGGAGGAAAAGTTCATTAAGGCATTAGTGTATGCACGTGTGCATTCATTCAGTAAACATTCACCCAAGTACCTGCTATGCATGTGATGCTATACTGGGCAGTGTTAGAAAGACAGAGGTCCCTACACTCATGGAGCTCACAGCTACCAGCAGCCAGTGCTTAGTAAGTGTACCAAGTGCACTTAGTAAGTGCAGGGAGTGCAGGGGAGGGGAAATCCAGCCCCCTCCATCAGGTGTAGGGTCAGAAAATATACTCAGGCCATGGCCAAGACCCTTTGCTTCCCACCCCAAGGCCTCTGAGGAGGAGTGTCCCTGTCACACTGATGGCCTCGTTTCAGCTGTGGGAAAATGACTACAGGGAACCCAGCCAGAGCAGAGCTTCCTGAGGCAAAGGGCAAGGCTGTCCCCATCAATTTGCCAACCCCTTCAGGCCCAATCTCCACCATATACATACAAACACAGACATAAATACACATACACCAGACATACACACAGACACACACACATAAACATACATGCACAGACATACGCATATGCACAGACATACTCATACCAAGCATACACACAGACACATACATAAACATACAACCACAGACATACCCATATACACAGACATACTCATACCAGGCATGCACAAAGATACACACACACACGACCAAATACACAAGCTTAACTTCCATGCCTTTGTACCTGCTTCTCTTTCTTCCTGGAAAGCTTCCCTTCTGCCACTCATCCCTCCAGTCACAACTCAAATTCACCTCCTCCGTGAAGTCTTCCCAGCCCACCTCTGGGTTTTCACAGACCTTTGCACCAACACCTGTGACGGCATGTGGCTGTCGGTTCACAAGCGTGTTCCTCTCACAAGACTCAAGCTCTGAGGGATCGGAGCCTGCACCTGGTTCATCTTTGTAGCTCAAGCATCAAGCACGAGGCCGTGCAAACGGGTGTGCAGGAGAAGTGGGGAGCAAAGAAGGAAGGACGGATGGAAGGAAGGAGAAGAAAGGGAGGGGAGAGGAAAGAAAGGAGAAAATGGGAGGGAAGGAAAGAGAAATATAAGCAGCCTGCTATGGCCACTTTCTGTTGTGGAATTCATGCCATTAGCTCCGAGTATCGTAACAACCTGATGAAGTTCGGGGTTGTTGGAGTGGTTTTTATGGAGAGGGAGGGAAGAGCCAGGTATACTTGTACGTATTCATGGTTCCAGTTCTAGTTCATGGCTGACTCCTGTTCGGCTGGTCACAGTTTTGCCTACTTTTCTTTGTTTTTACTTTTCACCTTGATGGAAAGAGAATCACGTTCATGCTGTCGCAGAGCAAATAGAACTATGACTCCTGTTTCACTGGCTTTGCGTGTGTGTGTGTGTGTTGCAATTTAGAGGGAAAAAGTTAATTTAAACTTGCCATGTTACAGCAGTAATGTACCTCAAAGAAAAACTATGCCTTGGCAGTGCACACCTTCATTAGGGAAACATCGGCACGGCCGTTGCCAGCTTTTTGATAAGAGAAAATTGTTCTCATACATGTGTTACTGCTCTTTCCTAATTCGTCCTTACTAACTGTTAAAATCATCTGCTGCACTATTTATGAAGCAAATTTCTTCTTACATGTTATTGCTTTTCCCACCATTACACTGCTTCTCTCTGGCAATCTGCAGGGCAGGTACGGGCCTGTGCTCCCCACCCGCCTGCTAATGCTCCGCCCGTGGCTAGAGGGAAGCAGGAAACAAATGATTCCCTCTGGGAATCTTCCCGCTGGACCCCTGATGGGCAAGGGGAGTTCCCAGGGAAGGAGGGCGGGGCCCCAGACACTGTCTTCCCGCCCAACGCCACCCCCTCCCCTCAGGGAGCCAAAGGCGCCAAAGCCTGAGTGTCTGAAGGGAAGCAGGAGCCTGAGAGGAGCCAGCGAGCTCCCTGGAGAAGGGAGTAGGCGTTGCTCTGGCATGAGTGTGGGGTGTCGAACAACCTTATTTAATCCCCCCAACAAACCACTTCTACAGGCAATGAAGCCAAGGGTCACAGAGGTTAAAAAACAATAATCACTCAACGAATGTATTTTGATATCCACTATGGGCAGCCACTGGGGATGATCAGGGAACAAAGCAGAGAGATTTCCGTCTCTATGGAGCAAGCATCCTGACTGAAGGTGCGGGGTGGGAGGCAATAAAACAATAAACTTAAGCAATACATGCCCTCCGGGCAAGGGGGGCTGGAGATGCCTGTCATGGGGTGGGGGAGGCGGGCCTAAAAAGGGATGGCTGTGATGGAGGCAAGCACGTGAACCTTGTGGATATCTGGGGGAAAGTGTTCTGGGCAATGGAGTATGATGTGCAAAGGCCCTGTGGCTGGAAGAGTGAATAAGGGGGAGAGTCTCTAGAGAGGTGGTCAGGGAAGTCAGGGGGAGGGTTGGGGGGCTAAAGACCACAGGGGGCCTGATCATGGAGAACTGCAATCCATGGTGGACCTTGGCTGGTATTCTGAGGGAGACGGGGAGCCACAGCAAGGTTCTAAGCACAAGGGGGTTATGATGTGCATTGTGTCTTGGGGGCTCTCTCTGGCTGCTGGGTTGGATCCCACCATAGAGGGACAGCATCGAAGAAGTGCAATCAGATGGGAAGTGAAGAAGGCTGTCGTGATCAGCCAGGTGAGATAAATGGTGACTTGGACCAGGGTGCACCCCACAGGTGTGACAGGTCCAAGAGAGGAGTCCGGTGGTCTCCAGGTCTTTTTGGCCTAAGCAACTGGCGACACGTATTTGGACGAGATGCTCCTAGACACCCAAGAGGAGATTTGGGGGCAGTTAGATGTCTGAGTCTGGGGTTGGGAGTTCCAGTTCCGGAATGGAGGCGTGTTTGGAAGTCATGAACTCAAGATGGTACTTAAAGCCATCATGAGGCCGGGACAGATCGCCGGGGAGCGAGGGTAAGACAGACAGGAGGAGGAGCTGGGGGACTGTGGCACTCCGCGGCTGGGAGGCCCAGAGGAGAGGAGGAGCCAGAGAAAGGACCAGAAGAGTTCCCAGTAATGGGGGAAAAGGCCGAAAACTACGTCCAGGAAGCCAAGTGGAAGAAAGTGTTTCAAGGAGGAGGAGGAAGTGGTCTGCATGTCCAAGGCTGGTGAGATAAGGCGAGGCAAGGACAGCAGGGTTGACTCATGTGCCCAAGGTCACTGAGCCAGTGATGCCCCCACCATCAAACTGCAGGGTTCACCTAATTCACTGCCTTCCAGAAGGGAACCATTCAGAGGCTACTCCTTTTTGCACTGATGTGATGTTCTCACTCATGCCTGGCTAGGGGTCTCTGACATTCTGGCCAGACACCTGGGCGGCAGTTGAACGTAAGGAGCAGACTTTGGGACCAGACCTGCTCTGGTCCAGGCCCTGCTACTCACAGCGATGGAACCTCAGCAGGTCACTTCACCGCCCTGGTCTCTCCACTGGGAAAGAGGGAAGAGTGGACCCGCCTCTCAGGAGTGAGGTCGAATGCTGAGCACAGTGTCCAGGTGCGTGGTAGACAAGAACAGCTAGTGGCAGCACGGAGCCCTGTCATCGGTGGGGCCTGAGCAGCCCCCTTCCTCCCTTAGTCACACTACAAGTCACTCATGGAGAGCACGTTGGCATGACGAGTGTCCCAAGTGCCTGTCTGGAGCAAAGTATACACCACTGAGGCCCATGGGCAGCGGCAGGCCAGACCCACGGGGACGTCTGGGGGGACGTCTGGACCGTGGCCAGGCCCTGCAGGGAATTCTGTTCAGAGCCATGCATGGACTGTTGCTTTATGAAGGGTGTCAGTGAGTGGCACTAGCCTGCCTCTCCTGGAGGGGACAGAGGAGAAGGGCCCTAGGGTTCCTGACTCCAGAAGGGCGACATGCTCTGGCTGACCCCCAGGATTGTCAGGGTCTGTGGGTTGGCAGTCTGTGCTCCCAGGGAAAAAGAGCAGGGGGATTTCCAGCCTGAGCCCTGTGCGTGAGCCCTGTGCGTAGGGGTAGATGAAGATGTATGTGTGAATGTGTGTTTTTACATATACACGAGTGTGGAGTGTAGAGGGTATGCCGCACATACATGTGGCTATTCATGGGTATGCAAGTGCCTTCTGGTGAGGACATGTGCGTGCTGTGCTAAGCTCTATTGGCTGTTCCTCCCACGGGCTGCTATCTAACAGAAGTGTGGGGTAAAGGCCCACGGTCTGAGGGCAGCACTGCAGGAGGGGTGATCTCCTGGGAGAAGTGAAGTACCCAGGGACCCTGCCGGCTGGGCTGTCTCCTGCACCACCCACGGGAATGTGCCTGCCTCCTCCCCTGGCCTGAGCAGCGCTGTTCCACCAGCAAGTCAGCGGAGGAAGGTTCCCGCCTTGGTTTCTATGGCCAAGTCCCAGGAAGCCTGTCTCTGTCCGGACCTGGTGATGGCCTCACCGTCTTCACACTGAGGACACAGAGTTTGGAGGAGTGGGAAAAACTGGGCAACACCCAGGTGCCAACCAAGGCCACCGAGGCAGGGACTCCATCTACCCCAACGAGCCTGGAGCTCTGTGCTTCCCTCTGCAATAAACCAAAGTCACAGCTCCCCACCTCCTGCCCTTGGAAATGAATCATTTAAGATTCCCCTTTCATTCTGGAACCTCTCAAACAGCCTCGCGAGCGGCAAGCATGTCTCCCAAGGTAAAATTTAAGGCAGCTGCAAAATGCCTCGATATTTTCAGAGGCCTTATTGTGCTTAAACTCGTTAGAGAGGCCATGGAGTTAATTAGTATATAGATTTTCCCATAGAAAGCTAATCTTCAGAATGATTTGCAGCCACTGGGTCTGTAACAGACTGCAATCTATTTTCTTCTCAACTTCATTTTTCGCAAAGAAAAACCCGAATTGCAGTGACCAGATGACTTCCATACCTCAGTCCCAGCCCACCCCCTCAGGGGTGCAAAGCCCCCCAAAGGCCAGCTGCTTCCCCACAGTCCCGTCAAACTCCCCGGCTCTCAGCCAATCACTTTCATTTCCCTAGATGCTGGGGTTGGCTGGCCGAGCTGGCTTTGAGCAAGGGGTGCAGAGCGAGTGGGCCGAGGGCTTGCTGCCATGTCACACAGTGCCAGGGGTGAGTGCCTGAGCCTGGGGCCAGGTAGTACTGGGGACAGCCCAGGTTCTGACCTTCTGGCAAGTGGTTTAGCCCCTCTGTACTTCATTTCCCTCATCAGTAAAATCAGGATAGCAACCATCACTTTATAAGGAGTATTATAAAGATCTTTATTAACATTGATTTTTTTTAAAAAGCAATATTTACTAGTGTTTTCAGTGTTCTAAGTCCTGTGCTATAAGTACTTTATATTACCTCAATGAATTCTTATTATCTTCTTATGTCATGGGAGAAACTCAGACTCAGAGAGGTTACGTAACTGGTCCAAGGTCACACAGCTAATCAGGACACAACAGGGCTCTGAATCCAAGCTTGCCTGATTCCAGAGCTAAAAATAGGTGAAATAACTCAGGGAAAGTGGGAGTTGCTATTATTATTATTTCTAGGAATACAGCCACTCCTACTCCTTTTTTCCTAAGGTTCTGAGGCCTCCCTTACATTTCATAGCAGTGAGATTCTGCCCTCCCATGCTCTTAATGGCAGAAAAGTAAGAGAGTCACAGTTTTGACACTGGAAAGCCCCTTAGAGGTTTTGAAATCCATCCCGCCCCCATTGGATAGGTGGGGAAGTTGAGGCCCAGATCCAGCGAAGTCACCCACAGAGGGCAGTCACCCCAGGGCGGCCAACCTCCGACCAGCCCCCGCCCTCCGCACAGGGCCTGCTGCTTTGCCCTACCAGGACTCAGAGCCCGTCGGAGGGCCTCTCGAGATGCGAAGCCAGGGGATGGGCTGGCACCTGACAGCTGGGTGATGGCTTGGATGGCTTTGGAAGCCCTCTGCTGAGTGAAGGAGATATTAGTCATCAGAGATCTGCACGCGCCCGAGCATCCTTGTCAGAAAATGTGATGACTTAGTGGACTGAAAATGTATTTCCCTACCTTATCACACATCTGGAGCTCCAGCAGAGCGGCCCCTGGGCTGGGGAGGCAGTCAGCCTGGAGAATTTGCACAGAGATGGGTGTTTATCAGAAGAAGTCCAAATGAAGCCTGGGCTGGGAGGGTGACCAGGAGTAATAGTTTGAGAACACAACGATGGAGATAAGCCATATCTGCTCATTACCCCAGGCAGCTCCCCCACCACCTCCTGTCCCGACCAGACTGCTGTCCCGACCGCTCCTGGCTTTAGTTGGCAATGGCATTTACCCTTTTGAACAATGATGAAGGGAGGGAAAATATTGGTTTCTTTGGGGAGAAGCCAGCAGCTTTCCCAGAACTGGGCTTTCATCCCATTGAAATTCCATTCGGCAAAAATTTACTGACCACTCAAGAGCCAGGCCCTGGGCTGGGTAAGCTCCTACTGTGTGCCCATAAATGCCTCTTTTGTGCTATAGCTTAGGATGGGGGATCACCTGCATACACCAGGACCTACATTATATGGGCACCTACTGTATGCCAGAGCCTAGGATCGCTGGGCTTCCGTGGCATGCCAGGTCCTCTGTTGCACAGGCACCTCCAGCCTGTGCAGTTAGCACCCAGCACTGGACAGAAAGCTCAGTCCCATTGTCCTGCCCTTAAGGCATTTGCAGTTTAGGAAGAAAGACATGTGATCCAATAACTATTGTAAAATACCCTCTAGGCCACCTTTTACCAGTTGGTTTCCAAAGTCCTAAAGATGGCTAGCAGGGTGAGAGATTCATTCTGTGTGGGGCATCCAGGAGCTTCCAGAGAAGGTGACCTGGAGGCGGGCCTTGAAGGGTGTCTTGCAGTTTGCCAGGCAGACAACAAGGAAGAGCATTCCAGAAGGAGAGGACAACTTGAAGGCAGGGGAGAGTGACAGCTCATGGCACACGTGGGGACTGGCAAGTTGGCCACTGTTAGGGAGAGGGGCGGGGAGTGAGGAGATGGCAAGAGATGAAGTTTTGAGGGAAGTCCAGGGGTGTCTTGGGAGGGGCCATCCATGCTCTGAGAAGCCTTATGGTTCTGCAGAGGAGCCTTCAGTGGGGTGGGTTCTAGGGACCCCCTAACACTGCAGCCAGATGAGCTCTGTTCATTTCATATGCTAGGCATCTATATAAGTTCACACTTGAAAATTAGATTTGGCAGCTAAAAACAAAGGAAGGAAGAAAGGAGGGAAGGAAGGAAAGAAGGAAGGAAGGGAAAGAATAGAAAAAAATAAAAGTGTTGAGTCCCAATTCCACAGGATATAAAGGGGAAGAATACGAGGGTCCAAGAAATGACTTAACCCACAAAGGATCACTCAGGGACTTCACAGCTAAGCTGGAAGCGAAACCCAGATCTGCCAGCTTTCAGTCACTATTTTAGCATTTGACCTTGAGCCTGTCCATGGCTTCTGCTGACCATGCCGAATTAGGGCATACCTGCTAGGATGCAACAGTGGCCATGTCTCCCGAGTCCCGGAAAGCACTAAGCCAGGGGACTGAAAGCTTCCTATTGACAATATTTCTGCCATGAAAGTCCCTTAAGCCTTTGCCTGGTCATGCCTCTGTTCTCAGGCAGGCCTGATGCAAATTGCATCCTGAGAAGCAGTTAGTTTGCTGAATTTTTCTGGAGTCTGAAGCAGTGGCTTCCGGCTCCTCTGTCATTTGCAGATGAGGGATCTGAGACCCCGAAGAAAGAGTCATCACATCCAAAGCCCCATGGTGGGCAGTGCAGAGCCAAGACTAGATACCAGGTTTGTGGGCCTGGCCCCAGACCACCCCACTGTGTCTGCCATCACCAAGTCCTGGGAGGCACTGAGGAAGCCTCCTGAGTATTAGTGATTATGCCAGTGAACACATCTCACCCTTTTTGCACAGCCTGGCATAGGTAAACATTTGTATCAGTGCCTTCTCGGAACAGCCGGGCCTGCACCAGAAACGAGTGCTCCAGGCACGTTAGGGTTTGCCCCACCTTCAATCTGACAGATTGGAAGGACTTATTTAGCATTTATTTGGGGGAGAAACTGAGTCCTGCCTGATGAAAGACAGACAGGCAGACGCTTGGCTCCCTCCCTTCTACTCTGTGTCATTTCCTTCATCGTCCCAGCAATTCCACTCTACCCCAAGTTTGCATACAAAAAAGACCTGGAGTTCAACTAATCCATTCCCCTCCTTAATAGGCAGTTTAGAAGCCATCAATTTTTTCTTAGACTTGGGGGCCACATACACCCCATCCAGTAATTTTGATGCCCTAGCCTTGACCAGTAGGGACTACCACAGCAAGGTGGACCAAACCCTGACCTCAGGAATGAACACTTACTGAGCATCTACTATGTGCCAGGTACTAGCCAGCAGCTTTCATAGCAATTCTCTCTTCAAATTCTCACAATGGCCCCCCCAAGACATACGTATTGTCTTTTCAGGTATTCTCATTTCACAGATGAAGAAACAGGCCCTGAAAGATGTCATCACTTGCCTGAGGTCCCACAGCTCAGGACCTGTGTTTATTCCCATTTCTGCTATTTCCTTAGCTTGCCCCACCCCAAGGGGTGGGATTCCTTTTTCCCTCCATGTCTGAGCCCTATTTCCTAGATGATGCAAATGGGCTCTATAGATATGGACTTGCCTTTGAATCCCTCTGGGCCTGGTTACTCAGAACACCAGCCCCTTCTCCCAAGATCACTCAGAACTCTGGGGTGGGGTGCAGCTTTCACAACTGCAGATGAGGTGGGCTTTCCGGAGGTCCCTGCCCTACAAGCCCCAGCTCCCCATACAGCTCCTCCATTCCCAGAGACTGGCTCCCTCACTCCTTCCCTGCTATTTAGTGTTGGTTCCCCCCAAGGGTTAAAAATTGGAACCAAATAATTTATTTCAACATCTTCAAAAACAAATTCAAATTTTTTTTAATTATGTCAAATTAAGGCCATTAAAAGTTAAGCTGTGTACCAAGAGCATTTTCCTGGGAAAGGTGCTGTAACATCATTATTTCTCCCCAAAACGCACTTACTGTACATTTCTCAAAGCCATCAGCCTTGATTGAAGGCTAATGAAAAAGCTGTCCTGCGTCAGTTTATTTCTTGTATCCATTAAGAATAATTACGGCTGAACAATTTTTGATGCCTGTAACCTTCGAAAGCGTTGCTAATGGCATTATAAATTGCTCCTTGTCCAATGACTACGGCGAGATGCTTAATTCAAAGGCGCTCTGTCAACAGGACTGATTTGTGTGGCTAATGAGTGCCTTTAAAACAACAGCCTAGGCTCATGCCTCCGAATGTCAATAAGAGGACGAGGTTCAATAAGGAGGCTTGTCCGTAATAATTAGCAGGGACAAGCACTCTGGATCAAGCCCATTGTGGCTTTCACAGCCCCGTTCTCCAGACACCACCAGCATCCCTGGAACCCCGACACAACTCTTGGGTTGGGGCTGGAACCAGGTCCCAGAAGATCAAGGCAGAGGATGATGGCAGGGGAGGAGGTGTTGACCAGAAAGAATCTTCAAGGCAATGATAAGAAGACCAGCTACCATGTATCAAGCACTTAAGCATTACTTCTGCAGACATTTATTGAGCACCTACTGAGTGCAGGTGCTGGAAGGTGCAGGGATAAATAGGACAAGCCCAGACGCTGGCTTCCCTGAGTTTACCAATCGGTAGGGCCAGCAGACCATGAACTAAGCCCTACCCAGCAAGGGGAAGTGCTGTGCTAGCAGAAGCAGAGGATGCAGTGAGAACAGCAAGCAGGCTGGGTGAACTGGCCTGGGGCTGGAGGGAGTGGTGTTTAAGGCGAAACTGCAGGCGTGTTAGGAGTTAGCCAGGCGGCGAGGGGCAGAGGGCATCCTGCCATCAGGGGCAATAACCCATTGAGTGGAAAAGACATGATGAGGAAAGTATAGGACGACTCACCTGCTGGAGTGGTGGGAAGTGAGACTGCAGGGATTGGCAGAGGCCCCAAGATCCAGGGATGGGGGACATGGGGTCTGGGTGGGTGTGAACCAGAAGGATGAAAGCATTTAATGTCCAAATCTCTCCAAAGTTTCAGAATACCCTCTCCTTTCCTCAGTCCTTGGGCTCAATACCGATACCATCCCCCCCCCACCAGGAAGTCTGCCTTGATTTCTCCTTCTTTTCTTGTCAAGGTATAACCCCCAGCTAGCAATAAGGCTGCATTTGTCATTACCTCCATGTTTCCTGTATATCATATAGTCTGTCATCTCCTAAGAATAGAGACAAAGGGTCTTCATTCTCCCTTGCCCCAAAGAGCCAACCACAGAGTTGGGTATATAGATGGTCCTCACTCAGGGCTTTTTAGCTGCTCTATCGAAGTTTTCCTGGTATTTCCACTACTGCTGCTACTTCCATGGTTAGCTTCTATTGCACAAACATTTATTGGAGGTTAGGATTTGGGAGGAGTGGGAGAGAAGGTACCAGAGCCAAAGGAGGTACTCAGAGATGAGACACCCTGAGCCCTGCCCTCCAGGACCCGCTGCCGCCCTCCTGGACACAAAACGGATTTGTGACACAGCACACCTCACCAGGTGTTAGGTTCCAAGGTCTGGGTCAGGGAGGGTGAGAAGTGAAGCCTGGAAGGCCCAGCAAAAGCACCTGGCCTTTGATAGGTGGCCACAGGAAAGCCAGTGCGTGGCTTCACCTGGGGAGCAACACAAGCCAACAGGAATATAAGAAGATGCCTCTGAGGACCTGCCCCGAGGAGCAAATTAGAAAGGAAGGAAGTGTCCAGTAGCTCAGAGAAAGGAAGAGAAAGGAAGTGTCCAGTAGCTCAGCACCCAGCTGCCTGGATTCAAACCCCAGCCCTGCCACTTACAAGCCGTGAGCTTTGGAGCAAGAGTCAGACCCTCTGGAGCCCCAGTTTCTTCCACCGTGAGATGGGAATGATAACTGAATGCACCTCATGGGGTCATGCTGAGGAGTAAATGAGAAAAATGTGTGTAAGAGTTTTGTGTGGCCCTGGATGCTTAATCAGTACTGTTACTGCTAGTCACTGCATACCAGTCCTTCTAAAACAATGGATCCTCATTTTGTCAAATGAGGAAACAAAAGGGCAAAAGCGTGAATTAGTGGGCACACGTAGCCAGTATGAAGTCTAGGGGCTTGAATCCCAGAGGAGCACAGTTCTCTACCCCAACTACCTCCCCAGCACAGCGAGTGATGGAATGCAGCAGCCGGGGCTGTGCATATGTGCACCCCGTGTGTGCACGTGTGTGCATGTATGGGTGTGTTTGCAAGTGATAGGATGCATAGCGTGAGGGCTGGATACTGCGCTGCCACACACCACTGTCAGATGTGGGGCTTTGTCCCAGGACAGCCCTGGGCCTGCCAAGAAAGCTCCAGGTGTTTGCCTGCAGGAACAGAGTGGATCAGATGTGGTGGGGGGCCGCTCCTCTGCCCGCCGGTGTCCTGAGCCTCTGGGGGCTCTCCAGGTGCGGAGGCAGCAGGCAGGTTTCAGAGGACAAGCTGTCATGATCTGTCTCCTACTTTTGATGACAAGCCTCAGATTTCTATCTCAGCAGAGAGATGCTAGGGAAGTCCCGGGAGGAAATGATAAGCAGGGTGTTTGTTCCAATCTCCAAAGAGATAGTCCTTTGTCCCCAAAGCCCTTCACTTCTGCTCCTGCCAAGAGAAAGGGAGGAAGCGGGCGTTTAGATCTACGCTTGTCTCCCCTTTTCTCCAGCACAGAGGTGCTTGTCCCATCTCTCTCTCAGTGAGCGGAGGACAGTTTTCCGTCCTCACCTCAGTAGACCGCTCTGCGGCATCTGACACTTCTGAACTTAAAACATTCTCTTTCTCTGGCTTCTGTGACAATGCTTTAGAGTTTCCTTCAAAATCTCTGGCCAATCTCTCTTGGTTTCCTGGACAGGGATTTCTTCCTCTGCCTTTCCCTTACCTCCTGCATTCCTCTCCCGTCCATGCCGTGTCCTCTTCACACTCCAAGCCTTCTCCTCAGACAGATTCAGCCATCCCCAGAGCGTCATTTGTCACCTAAAGGCTACCGGCCCTCAAATTTCCCACTTCACCCCACGCTCATCTGACCTAGACCCGTAGACCAGTTACACCCCTGTTCAGATGACTTAGGGAACATAGTGTCATCATGGCCAAAGCAAAGGTCACCATCGTCCTCCCAAACCAGCTTTCTTCTCATGTTCCCTTAAACAATATCATCATCCGTCCAATTGGCTGAGGCAGAAATTTGGAAGCGAGGAATTCTGGTGTAGATGCAGGCTCCCATCACTTACCGGCTGTGTGACTGCAATAAGTTACTTAACTTCTCTGAGCGTGTTCCTCATCTGCAGTCTGGGGACAATGACAGTTCCCACCTCATGACTAGTTGTAAGCCATAAATGAGTTAGCACATAGAACATTAAAAGAGTTATCTCCATATCCAATTCATCACTAACTGTGACCAGTTTTAATGCCCGAATGTTTCCTAAGCCCTCTCTGTCGTCATGTTGCCAGTACTCGTAAGTTCAGGACTTGCTTCAAAACCACCAAACTATTCTGCGTCCCACTGACCCTGCCCTGTTCATCACAGCTGGAGTGAGCCTAGAGGACAAATGACATTACAACCCTTCTGTGCCTGCTCATTGCCATAGTGACAAAGTTCAAGTTTCTGTATCCAGTTTTGCCCTTACTTACTCAGCCTCTTCTTTTACCACCCACTCTGGGCTCTGGGCAGGAGCACCATTCTTGCTCCTTTCCAATTGGAGAGACCTCTGGGCCTTGCACGTGCTATTTCTGCTCCCTCCCCCACCTCACCTGAATCACCCCTGCTCTCTTCAAATCTGGGCGTAGGCATCAACATCTGGGAGGCCTCCCGTGGGGGGTGCTGTGATGTGCCTCCCAGCACCCCTGTCAGGATCATGGCACTTATTCCCCAACGACCTGGAGCAGGAGCATTGGCTGGCTGCTCACAGGTGACCCCCTCCCTGGTGCAGCCCACAGCCAGTGACTGGTTGTTGTAACGCATAAAGGCCCGTAGGTATGGCTCCCAAGAACACCGCCCTGGAAACTGTCCCCACTCAAATATCCTGCTCAGAGTCTGTCTCCAGGGCACCTGCCCTAAGATGCCTCCTAGAGTGTCCCTGAAGCCTAGGCTGGGTTAGGTTCCTTTCTTGGAGCTCCCAAAGGCCCCTCTGCCTCCCTCTCAAAGGTCCTTCAACATGGGATAAAGTTACACGTCCTCGTCCATCCCCCACTGAGTGAAGGATACTTGAGATGGACCACACTTGTCTCTGTTTCTATAGCATCTGGACTGATGCCTGGAATGGCCCCTAATCCTTAAACTCAGGGTTTTTTTGTAGACATTTCAAGAAGAGATTTTGATATGGCTTATAAAACAAATCCTTGAACACTCCACTCGTTGTTATTGCCTAATGATGGCTAAGATACGCATCCAAGAGCTTCGTATCATCCTTGAGCCTGGAAGGAGGGGCAGCCTTGGGGGGGAGATAGGAAGAGCCTTGAGAAGAGATGGAGAGACCCGAGAGAGCACGGGGATGGGGGAGGAAATGGGGTTTAGTGGGCCACGCCTGCTAGCCACACAACTAGGCAACAGAAAATTCCACCTTCACTCTTCGATGCAGCTGCTTGGGTGGCAAATAGGCACGGCAAACATGTCTATGCTTTAATTTTGCCTGGCACATGCTGGTGCTCCCTAAAATTCTGTCAGTGGCTCCCTGTGGCCCCAGGATAAAGCCCAGACTGCTTATCAAGTTCCATTGTGGTCCTCCATCAGCTATATCCCTTACCTCCTTTTCCCAGCCTTGTTTCTTGCCATGCCTCCTTCATGTATCTTCTGTTCTGGCCTCTCCTTGGACACACCACCCCTGTCCATACCCTCCTGCTGATGCACAGGCAGCCCCTGCCTGCAATGCCCTTCCTAGTCAGCTGAAGGGAACTCCTCTTCAGCTGAAGCTCTCCTGGATCTCTCCAGAAGGACCCAAGTGCTTGGTCCACGTCCTTTCCTCCTTTGATTCCTTTTGTACCATTTGTGTTGGGATCATCTATTATCTTGTCTATTCCCCCAAGCAAACTGTGAGCTCCAGCCAGACAGAAAATATGTCCAGCCTGTCTCTATACCCAGCACAGCACTTGATGTCACCCACAGCAGAAGCTCAGACACTGTTAGTGGATGGGGCAGAAAGAAAGTTCTCTGCATCTGAGCTGGCTTGGGACATAACTGTGGGTATGATCTTCAGTTCCCTGGAACAAGGGTTGAGAAAGCTTAGAGCACCCTGGTAACTCTGAAGAGAGTGGAGTTAGGGGCCTGGCCAAAGTCTCCAGAGATAAAAAAAAAAAAAAGGAGAAAATACCATGGACTGGGTGGTCAGAGCCATGGGTGTCCATGTAGATTCCACTTGGGGAAGGTGGGAGCTGACAGCCTTGACAACCATGGTGTCCACAGGGGATCAGCCCCAGCACATCCCAATCAATAGTGTTTCTACCTCACTACAACCCTAAAGCCAGTGTGAATGGTAACCCTATTTTTCAGATGTTAACTAAAGCCCAGAGGTCTCTTAAGTTCCTTCCAACTCCAATATTCCTTGATTCATGACTTCCTAGAACTTATGCATGGGTACCAGCCATGACTTTGGCCATGAAGCACCATGGAACCCACTGCTGCCCCTGGCTCTGTAGTTCTCTGCTGAGAGCCTGAGTCCTGCCCAAAGAGAGGCCACAGGACAAGGGACAGAGGAGGCAACTCTTCCCTTTAGAAGGGCTCATCCTGACCCTCCAAAGTTGGCTTGTACCTAGAGATCCTGTTGGCCTGCCCTTCTGTTAGGGCAGGACTAAAGCTACATTTGGTCCCATAAACCTCCCAAGGGCCCTAAGACCAACCTCAAGATGCTGTTTACAGGATGACTGGCATAACATTCCTGTTTGGACTTTTGAAATTGCAGAGTGCCATAGATATGAAAGTTATTATTATTATTGCTGCTGCTGTTATTATTCTGTATTTTTGTAAAAAGGACCCCTGGCATTCTCTTTGTTTATGGAAATATATTCAAGAGTAAGCCTGAATATGGGAGATTTCAAATAAGCCATTGAATAGAATCTGTGACTACTTTTTAAAATATTTTTCATTATTCTAGAAAAATCTGACTTGTCAGAGATTGGAATACAAAGATACATGATCGGGATTATTTTTAAGTTTTGTTTTCTAATTAGCAAGTGTAAACCTCTTAATTCAGAAAACATGTGTGAGTGCCAGGGAAGTAGTGTGTGTATGTATGCACACATGTGAGCTCATGTCGTGTACACACCTTGGCTGCAATGCCTCGATTTTGAGTCCCCCAAGGGCAGGGGCTGTGTCTCCTTTCGTGTCCCCACACAGAACCTGGCACATGACTGATGCTCAATAATTACTTGTTGAGTGAAAGAAAGCGAAGACAGTGCAGTCAATAAGAAAGAGCTGATGTAGCAACCTTCCCCTGGGCAGCGTCTTGATGGGCCAGTGACCTTCTGTCAGTTACCAGCAGTGGGGATGGGGCAGGGCAAAGACAGGTATGGAATTGCTAATGCTGGGATTCTGCCAAGTACCAGGAACTGCTTCCCAGGACTGTCACTGCCACCCCCTCAGCCCATCAGAGCTTGGCATCTTTCCTACCTCCCACACCTCACCCCCACACACACACATACATGCACACACAGCCACCCTCTGTGGGCCTGAGCCACCTCCGTTCTTTCTGACACTGTCATCTACAGCGCTCTGTGTCACTCCTGCTCACTCTCT
This sequence comes from Tonatia bakeri, assembly GCA_004024845.1. Taxonomy (NCBI): domain Eukaryota; kingdom Metazoa; phylum Chordata; class Mammalia; order Chiroptera; family Phyllostomidae; genus Tonatia; species Tonatia bakeri. Next base: position 152,374 of record PVIA01001689.1, on the reverse strand, counting down.
GAAGTACTCTCTGAACTGGATCTTGGCCTATATCCTGGAGAACTCGGTGTTGGAACTGACGATCTAACCTCCTTGAACTTTCAGGGCCTTCACAGTGTCCTGAGATTGAAAAATGGCAACAGTTCTTTCCAGCTCTTCCCACAAAGAGGAGGAGCCAGTTTCTCTACTCCTTGGTTTGGGGCTGGCCTTATGACTCACTTTGGCCAATAGGATGCATAAGAGGTGATGTACACATTCTCAAACTGGGCCTGAGATTGATGATGAGAGACATGATATCTGGTCACCCCCAAACCTTAGCCAACAGTCAATCAAACCTGAGACTGTGAGAGAGCCCATCTTAGACCAGCCAGGTTCAACCAACATGCCAGGTGACCTCAGATACATGAGGAAGCCCAGCCAAGATCAGCCAAGCCTGGCGACAGTCGGCAGAACTTCCCAGCTGACTCTAGACTTAGGAGCAATAATAAATCATCACTGGTGGGCTGGGATTTTGTGGAGTTTTTTGTTTTTTATCCTTTTAAGTTTTTAATGAAAGTTGTGTGTAAGAGTACTTTATTCCTACCTCTTCTCAATTGTTTCTTTCTTGTATTTACCCATTTCCTTTTCTACATGGTGAGATTTGGCTTTACCTTTGGGGATTTTTTTGCTATCTTTGTCCAGGTTTAGTCTAATGCCAACCACCTTGCTGGGGTGAGTGCCCACACGGACAGTTGTACATTAGCTTTCTCCTGTCAGCCTCATTCAACGTGGAAGACAGATTTCTTCCTGTACACCTGGACCACTTGGCCCATTTGCTGCTCTTTGTAGTGTTCGCACACAACCTGAATTTCATCATCCTTTCAGATGGGCATGGGTTGAACATTGTATTTCTGTCTCAGCTCTTTGGAAGGAGGAGAAGACATAATCTTCCAGAGAATGTGAGAAGGTGCATTGAAATGCTTTTCACAGTTCTTGCTCCGGTCAGAAGTCCAAAGGGATTGAACTTTATTTTGACCGCTGGTGCTTCTACAATGGCCACAAAACGAAAGAAATGGTTGTTTTAAGCCACTATATCTGTGAGTGGGCTGTTTGCTTCAGGGATCCCCTGCACTGCACCATGGACACTGCTCCAAGACCCTTGTACTAACCCACTACCCAGAAGCAGAACATGTCTCTGAACCGGGCAAATTGGTCCACCCTCTCCGACCTGGGGCTGCTCATCCTCCAGGCCCCTCATCTTCCTGTTTTCACAACACCTCCTCAGTTCCATCAACACCACCACCATTTGCTTCCCCTTTAACCTTTCCCCATCTGCCCTTCCTTCCTTTCCTTCCCAACCCCACCAAGATCCTATGGTCTATCACATTATCTACTCTTTTGTCAAAGTCTTCTTTTGACCCTCATCCTTCTATCACTCCTTTAGGGAAAGCCACTCCTGGGTCAGTCCAGCTGTCCACCTTCTATACTTCCAGACCCTGCTGCAGGAAATCACCTAACCACATGGGTGGCCCTGCCACAAATTCATGGCCATCACCTGGGGCCCTGCTGTTGCCCCTGCAGGCCTCCAGTATTTGTGTGGTTGACTCTTGCCGTTTCATCCTCCAAGGCATCTCCAAGTCTTCACCCTTTTTCTTCCTCCTTAATGACCTACACAGTCCACAGGCAGGGACCTTACCTCCTACTTCACCAAGAAGTGGAGTCACCAATGTCCGGCAGCCACCTGTAAACTTGCCTGCGTCCCCGTGCCCCTGTCTTCCCTCTCACTTTGCGCAATCAGAAAGTTCTCCTTCCTACCTCGGATCACTCCAGGACAGTCAGCGTGCCAAGGTGGTTGGGAGTACAGGTTCCAGTGTCAGACAGTCTGGGCAGGTAGAAAGCCCCTGCACATATGAGCTGGCCCTGCAAGGGACAAATGGCCTGGAGAGCTAAGAAGTGAAAGGCTCACTCCTCTTCCAACAGAGCATCTCCCTCTGTCTTTGTCTCTCTCTGTCTCTCTCTTCCCTCTCTTCTCTCCCTCCCTGTCTCTCTTGTCTATATCTCTCTAGGTAAGTGTGTCTCCTTCTGTGTTCTCATTCTGCATGCGTACATGTTCCCTCTACACACACACGCTGTAGTGTGGAGCCCGGGGGCAAAGGGAGACGAGTCTAGAGAGGTAGCTGTGGTCTGACCAGGGCCTGGCATGTCTCAATAGGAGTCTGAGATTAATCCTGAAGGCAGTAGGGAGCCTTAAAAATTTTTCAGCCTGGATAGACATGCTCCAATGTGCATTTTAGATAAATTGCTATGGGAGTAGAGAATGGGGTGAGGCTGGAGACACGTAGCACATGTGGGGCAGTTATAGGGATCCCAGCAAAAGATGATGGCACTGGACTGAAGTGAGGTGGGACAGCGGAGAGAGTAGACGGACTGGGGAGGTATTAAGGAAGGAGAAAGTACACAAAGATGCAGAAACAGAGGAAAATACATGACAAGAGACAGGAAGGAAAGAGACAAAGTTACAGAGAATGAGAGACAGTCCATGAGACACAAAGAGGACAGAGAGAAACGGAAACAAAGCAGACAAATGGAGAGAGGAGGAGAAAGGCAGAACTTCCATCCATGCAAGGAAAGTGTCTGAGGGAAACCTAACCAGAAAGGTGGGGGGCAGAGCTGCAGGACTCTTGGCTTCCCCTCCTCGTGGGACCCCCTCCCACCCATCTCTGTGCCAGGCCTTGGGTGCTGAGTCTGAGGGAGGGAGGGAGGCAGAAAAGGGAGAACAGAGGAATGGGAGAAAGGGATGGTGTGGGCGGGAGGAAGGGCCACCTCTCCACAGGCCCGCATAGCCAAGTGGCCGCGGCCTCAGCCCGCTCCTTAATGGGCTTGCATCTGCAGCTCTACAGACAGATTTACAACTGGAAGCATATTTTAGTTTATCAGGCAGGGGAGTGAAGCAGAGTTGGATATTTCTTGTTCTGGTGGTCCCAAGGGGCCCGAGTCTCCATTAGCAAATGGAGAAATTATGAGGGATCCATTCCCCCTCCCTTCCTGCTAAAGGTGAGGAGAAAAGGCTGAAGGAGAGAGACATCTCAGAGAACCACACAGAATTCAGCTGGAGCCAGGCAGGGCAGTTCTAGAGAGGAATGCCACCCGCGGGCTGGGACCAGTGACGCGGCGCCTCCCCCCAGGCCCTCCCCAGAGCGGCTTCACCTCCTCTGCTCTCCGCCTGCCCCAGAGAGGAGAGAGACTGCAGCTCCGGCTCTCCCAGACTCTCTGCTCCCCACAGGGAAGCCACGGTGTTAGGAGCTCCTGACCTCCGGGTCAGGCCAGGTCTGCGGCTCACTCTGCCTTCCACTCACTGGGTGACCGCAGGCACGTCACTTGGCCCCTCCGAGTTTACGTTTTTTCATCTCTAAGAGAAGAGTGAAATTATGATTGAACCCTGTAAATGCCACGTGCCAAATGCATCTGCTGAAGTTGCCTAGTAAAACAGTCCTCTGTGAGCCAAGGAGTGCCAGGCCCTCTGGTCCAGGCAACTGAGGAGGTGACAGAGCCCCTCCTCCCAAACAGGGCCTGTCTCAGCCCCTGAAATGTAGGCCAGGGCATCAGACCTCACACCCTGGCCCCTGGCTCACATTCTCCCTTGTTCTTTTTCTCATGGCTAGATAGAAGGTCAAGGCTTGGGGAGAAAACCTGGAGAGACTGGGCTGGGTGGGGGGTGGGGGGTGGCCTACATTCAAGCTGCCTCTCAAAAAGCTGGTCAAGGCAGGGACCTTCTGCCAGGCCACTGCCAGTGCTGGGGTCAGGATAGGCCTGCGGGGAACAGACAGGGGAATCCCAGGAAAAAAAAAACAAGTGACAGACACTTGCGTGGAGAGAGCCTGGCCCATTTTCACAAAGGAGAACCAAGCCTTGGGACCATCTGCTGGGAGAAGCATTTAACTGGAGGCCTCTGGCCAGACCCCAAGAAGAACAGCAGCCAAGGAAGGAGACCAGGCTGGTGATTGGAGAGGGCCAAGAAGGGGCCCTCGTTCAGCTGGGAAGGCGGCCTGCCCGTGCCCTCACCAGATTCTCGGACAGCGAAAGGAACCAGCCAGCCACACTTGGGCCGGTGGGGGCAGAAGGCCTGAGACAAGTGTGCGGAGGAGTGAGATTCTGTCCATAAACATCTCAATAGCGTGATTAACTGAGCATCGCAAATTGTAACCCTTTCCTTTAATGCACTTTCCCTGAATTACCGCGAGGAGCTGACGGCGGAGGAGCCCATACAAATTGCTGGAATGGGCAGTTAAGCGGGGAGGTCGAAGGTTAAATGAACACGGTTGTTTATGAAGACACAGCCCGAATCCATTTGCATTTTAATATTCTCTCAGTGAGACGGAAAGCCACTCTGAGGACAGCTTGTTTGGAAATCCCATTAACGGGTTATTTATGGGGCTCGTGGCTGTGTGACCCTTGCCCTTGTTTTGTTAAACATGAACCAGACATGAATCAGACGGGCAGCGGGCTAGCTGCTATTGTTTCCCGTAGCACAAAATGTCATCGGATTCAATTATTCTGAAGCTGACACTTTCTGAATTATCACCCTCATAATGCTCAATTTTCCCTTTTTTCCCCTTTGCTCAACCTGATTATTTCTGTCTTTGTAGAAAGCTGCCTCTCAGAGCAGCCATTTCACTGCCATCAGCCGTCACCGGGGCCAGGGACGCCACAGCCCGAGGTCGGACAAGGCCCTGAGAAGCTACCAGCCTGGGGGATGGATGGCTCAGGTGGCTCTGGGGAGGGACCCACACCCTGGACAGCTGGCAGCCTCTGTACTCTCCTTTCCAGTCTGGGGACCAGCTCTGGGGACTCGTGTTGGTTTCTTCCAGAACTGACGTCTTGGGATGTCCCCCAGGTCCCTCAGAGAGCCTTTTGATCAACATTAAAATAGAGTTTTCTCCCCAGGTCTCTCAAAAAGTATTTTGATCCACATTAAAATAGATTTTTTTCTGAAAAAAGAAACTGGAAACATCATAAAAGAGATTAAAAAAAAAAACAACAAGAAATATTTTGGCATTGGGGTTTCTCTCTGAAAAGTTCAGTGTATTGAAAAGGCTGGTAGGGACTCAGGGAGTCTTCTTTGAGCCCGAATGATGCCACGGAGGCAGGGTGAGCGCCACTCAGAGAAGTGGGGACGTGCCCCTATGGAGCCAGGTCTCATGCTGCATGGTTGGCCACTTGGAGACAAATTCATCAGCTCTCTGTTGGGTTCACCTGGAAATGGACGTCACTTCTAAAATAACAAGGGATCCTGATATCCTGGTCCCCAAGATTAGGCCGATGGCTTGGAACCCCCTCTCCCAGCACGTTCTGGCCCCCCCTGTGGGCACGTGCAGAGCCAGCAGGGACATTGCACCAGCCTGGTACCAGCGGCTCTGTCCACTCCGGGACACCAGGAGCCTCTCCATCTGGCCAGCACGTGACAACAGCCAACATAACAATAGCTGTCCAGTGGAAGTGAATCAAAATTACACCTACTTTTTTCAGATTGGCAAAAAAATATATTTTTTGGTGTGCCACAGAAATTTAGTCATTACGTGTGCCACGAGGTGAGAAAGGTTGAAGACTGCTGATCTAAGCCACTATGTCAGGTCAAGGTAGGACTTGAAAGGGCATCCCAAAATATGGATTCACGGGGACACTGTGACCCAGAGAAAGGGACAGAAGGAGCTCAAGTTTACAGTTTGCTGGGGCAAGAGCCGAGGCTGGAACACAGAGCTCAGTCTCCTCCGGATGACACAGACAGCTGGCCTGGCACCCGTCTGTCTGCAACGCAGAAAACGCTGCAGCGCAAAGGAGAGCTCTTGGGTGTGGCCTGGAACACAGCGCAGTAGCCGGGTAGCAAACGCCCACGTCCTCTCCCCTGACTCCCTGTGGCCCGTCTTGTCTTGTCACAGGGGCTTTCTCCAGCTCCTGGCGCTCACTTTGACAACTTCGAGGTCTTCAAGGTAGACACAGGCCAGAAACACCAGGAAATTATTGGGTTGGCCAAAATGTTCGTATGTTGTTGGTTTTTTTCCAAAAAACAGAAGACACATGCTTCACTTTCACCAATACCTCTATTAATTTGGGTATTTTGAGTATGTTGACTATCCCCTGTGTGGTAGAACGTTCATGGTCCTCAATGTCTCAATTCAGTCACTATCACCTGCAACCGGTCTACCGGACTGTGCAGCGTCGTCCACTGAGAAGCCTCCGGCGTGAAACTTCACAAACCACTTTTGACGCATGTGATCAGTCACAGCACCTTCTCCATACACTGCACGAATCTTTCCTATTTTTGCGTTTCAGCTGCGTTTTAGCTTTCTTGAAATAAGAAAGCATAATGTGCTGAAAATGTTGCGCATTTTCTTCCGTCTTCAACATTAAAATGGCGACACAAAAATTCACCAACTTTGATATTTTTTTAATACACGCTGATATGACAGCTGTCACAATACAATCTAACAAAATTGTTTCAAATGAAGTTAAAGACAACTAAGCACTACTAGAGCCATCTTATGGGAAAAAAACCAAACGAACTTTTTGGCCGACCCAACAGAAGCACCTGGAGCAGCCCAGCAGTGACTTGGGGATTTGCTGTGTGCACACTCCAGCTTCCTGACACTTCTTGTGCACCCGCTTGTACTGGTGCGGAAAAGGTGGGTTTTCTACAATGCTACCAGAGTTCCTTGGCGGGATTAAGGTCCACTTGCCCACAGAGGTAGCCACCTGGCCTTGGGCATCTCCTGCTCCCTCCCCGCTGCCTTCACCTTGTATTTCCGCCCCGTCTCAAGACCCTCTTCTGGGAGATCCCGAACTGAGACAGTTACCCCATCTGAGTGCTTCCCATATGTCAGGCTCTTTATATGCGTCTCCTCTCAAACGACCCATGAAATAGGTGCTATTATTTCTCTATTTGCAGATGATGAGACTGAGGATGGAAAGTCAAGTTCTCGTTCAGGGTCATAGAGCTAATTGGGAGAGAGCTAGGATTTGAATCCAAGGAGCTTAACTCCAAAAGCTGTGCACCTAACAGTTTCATTAGACGGTAAATTCGGGGTCCCCACGTCTGGGGGGGCATGTGACCTCAGCAGTTAGGCCACTCAAGCCTGTACCCACAGGGTGTCAGCCCGGGGTGCCCATGAGCAGGCCCCGCCCTCCACGCCCAGGTGCAGACTGCATCGTGAGCACCTGCATTTCTTTGGGATCTCTTCTCACCACTCTCTGCAAAAGCCTTTGACCAAGTTTAAAATAGATTTCTCCTCATGAATTGGCCGTCTGAGGAATTCTCCTCCAGTGGTTAATTCAATCTTCATAGAAGCTGATTTTTTTTTTCTCTCAGAAGAACAGGGAACAATACATCTTTAGAACGGGCTTATAAGTGTCATGATTTTTCTACTAATTTACGCTGCATTCTCTGCTTTAAAATGTGAAATTACCTCATTGTGTCTCTGAATATCCTCTGTGCTTGGGCCTGAAATTAAGCCCGCCGTCGAGAAGCCTAAATGACCACAATTTGCTGTGTGAAATGCCCTGATTGCAAGAGCAATCCGGGCCCCAGCAAAGCCCAACTCTCTCTCACTCACTGATTGGCCTTCCCCACCGGCTTTGCCAGATACACCTGGTGCTACCTGCCACGTGGGGGAGGGACGGCAGGGAACTCACCCACCAGGCAGCTTTCTTGTCCCCAAAAGCAGATGCTGCCACCCACCCATTCCACCTCCCAGGAACCAAAAGAGTGTATGCTCCCTGCTCAGCCACCAACATATGCATTGGGTAAGCAAGGTGGTCCACATTCAATACGGCTTATAAGTCACCAGGGCACTTCGGACCAATGTCTTATAGCCAGTATAAGTTTTTCATAACCTCTCAGACCCTCACAATTACCCCTTGCTCTTTCTGGTTTGTTCTGTGGTCCCCAGTTCCCAAGCACTTATCGCAAGATTTGGTGTCACTGCATTCCAGGCCCCTGAGATAGCAGTCCTAGGGCATTATGGAGTCTGAAATCAGACTCCCCAAGTTCGAGTCCTTGCAATGCCACTTACTGTCTGTCTATGCAACTATGACAAATCACTTTACTTGTCAGTGTCCCAGTTTCCCTGGCCCATAAACACAGACATTAAAGTCACACACAGTTACGGAGTGGTCAGTAGGGTTAACAGAATGCAGTTAACGAAGCAGCTGTGCTGGGTGGTCAGGCCCTGTTCTGGTGTGCACGGATTCTAACTTTGTTTCTCTGTAGTACCCGCTAATGTCTACTTGCAGTGGATACATTCCCATGTAATTTTTAAACTTTCATTTGGAGGTAAAACTAGCTGACCCGGGAGGTGTGGAGGACGTTGGCCCAATGTATCTGCTTTGTCCCATCTGCTCAGAAGCAGACGCCCTGCTCCTTGCTTCCGATTTGCAGGGGGAAATTCCAGGTACTCTATCCTGAGACCCAGATGGCCCTAAACACAGCACCAGAGCTCTGCTTGGGCTCCTGTACTTGGAAAGCAGCTGCTCCTCCAGCCAACTATTCCCAAAGGACCAGCAGTTCCCCCTGGGATCCTGGGTCTTTTTAACCATTTTAGTTTCAGTAACAAAGACAGCCAGTGGCTTCAGCTCCACGCTCCTGGAGTAGGAAAGAGCAGTTTCACTGCCCTTCCCTCCCACCCGCACCCCTGCATCCTCCACCCCGCAGCAGGCCCTGCCCCAGCTGGTACCCAAGGCTGAATTCTAGCGACACAGACTCAGGGAGCATCAGAGTGGGAGACGCTCGAGCTAGTGTATTGGTTTCTGGAAACTGCTGTAACAAAGTGTCACAAACTGAGTGGCTTAAACGACAGAAATGTATTGTCACAGTCTGGCAGCTGGAAGTTCAAGATCAAGATGTCAGTGGGTCTGGTTCCTTCTGAGGGCTTTGAAGACTCTCTCCTAGCTTCCGGTGGTTTCCTGGCAGTCTTTGGTGATCCTGGGCTTGTAGAAGCACCACCCTTATCTGTGCCTTCCTTCATCTTGGCAAGGCATTCTCGCTGTGTGTCTGTGTCCAAATCTCCCCACTTTATAAGGACACCAATCATACTGCATGAGGGCCCACTCGGAGGAGCCCATTCTAACTTGATTGCCTGTGTAAAACCTTATCTTTAAAGAAGATCACATTCTGAAATACTGTTGGCTCTGAGACTTCAACATATGCATTTGGGGGAGAACACAATTCCACCCATAACACCTAGGCCCCCCCACACCCTTACCTCATAGAGAACAATGCCGATGGTGAAGGGGGAAAAGCTTTGCCAAGCGCAATCAGCGACCTAGTTAGAGAGGTGAGAATCCTATTCCAGACTCTCATCCTATGTTCTGTCTCTGACTTTTTGACAGCAGAGGCACAGGGGAGATTTGAGAGGCCTAAAGGAAAAGACTTGGCCATGACCCAATAGGGTCGACAGTGACAACATCTCTGATGGGTCCCATTCAGACCCAGAAGCTGGGCCCATACTTCCCAGCTCCAAGCTGAGTGTTCCTAATGGTCAATCAGGCTGCACCAAAGAGCTTTTTAACAAACATCATTCATCTTATTCTGATGCCAGCGATGGGACTGGCTCGCACACAAGGAATGCAAACCCTAAATGCAGCATTAAAATGATTTTAATGCTCACCGTCGAGTGCCAAAGCTCGGGTCTCCCGTCTCCACCACAGCCCATCTTGACATGGGAGTTGGGATCCTGAAAAGCAATTTTGTTAATGCTACTGGGAGGAGCATGCAGGTCTGGAAACTCATCCATCATCTTAACACGCTTCAGGATGGACTGGGAAGATAAAGCTTTCATCTTCTCTGCCAGGCGGAGCCTCTTCAATTAGGCTCTGGGGGATGAAGGGGGGTGGGGTGGGGAGGGGAGCCAGGAAGGCTCCTGAGAGTGGAGGGAGGGGAGAGAGGGAGATGGAAATTCCTCCTGTGCAGAAAAGCCTGGGTGTTAGGAGGATGACCCTTCCCTCCTGTAAAATAAGGAAGCACGATATGGAAAACGAGAGGTGGGACCCGCCCTGGCTCTGGTCAGAGAGGCACAGGGTCTGAGTTTCAGAGCCTCGCCTGGAAGAGTGAGCAGAGGAGACAGGAAATGGTAAGAGAAGGGAAGAGTGTCTGTCTTCAAAGCATCCAGAGTTCACTGGGGTCCCTTCCCCACAGGAAACTGATGAGACAGGAGGGGGCTCTGCCTTAAGAAAACCACTGGCCCTGGCCCTGGCCCCCAGAGATGTCCCTAATCCCAGGAAGCTCTCCCAGCAGCCCAGAGGCAGGGCTGGGAGCAGGACACAGCTCAGAGACTCACTGCTGAGGGAGGTGCCTGCTGATGGGCCGCCCCGGAGGAGACTGCAGGCCACTGCGGTGGGGATGGGGGGAGGCGACAAATAAAGATGAGGGGGCTCACGTGCTTTTAAGGCTCCTCTTGTCCCACTGTCATTCTTCTCACAGCCCTCAGACCTGCAGGGGAAGCTCCGGTCCTCACACAGTTGGTAACAGCTTGTCTAGGCACACAGGAAGTCAGTCCCAATTGCTCGGCCACCCCTACTCAAAGGTATCGCCCTTACCTAGCCCCCAAAGAGTGGGTCAGGGACAGGAAGCCCTTTAGCCTTGACCTAGCACTGCACAGAGTCACCCGGACTTCCACACAAAGAGATGAGCACAAGCCTTCTCTCCGCACAGCAACTCTTGTTCCTCTCGCGGGCAGCCCCCTCTCCAGGACAGAGATAAGGGGAGGACACGGCTGTGCCACAAGAGAGGCCACTGGAGTTAGAGGTGACCAGGGACAGGCTGCAGCTGGGCCTGAAGCAAGAAGACTTCCTCAGGGAAGGGGCTAAGGAAAAAGCGAAGTTTACTTGAACTTGAAATTCGGGTAGGGTGTCTGTACTGCTACTGACGTCTTTGTCCTGACACATTGTCACTTGCTATGGCTGACCTCGCCCAGAGTCAATTGATTATTGATTAAGCTGCCAATAAGTCACCTAGGGATTTACCAAGCAGTATCCACCAGGTGCTTAATGGGCCTTGCCTTCTGCCATTCAGCCAAGAAACATTTATTGAAGCTCTACAATAATAATAATAATAATAATAATAATGGCAACTACTATTTACTGAGCACTCGTTATGTTTTCCAAGTGCTTCATATGTTCTAGTTCATCGTCTTTCTCAACTGCTTCACCCCACACCACTGCCTGCCTCCTGCCCTAAGCTCCAGTCGTGCCTATCCGCCTGCCATGCTGTTTCACACCTCACGTCCGCTTCCCTGCCCAGGGTGCCTTGCCCGTTCTTCTTCAGCCGTCCCTCCTCTACTCACTCTACAGACACAGCTCAGGGTCACCTCCCAGGAACTCCCCTGAGACCCAGCTTGAGCCCAGAATCCCTCCGACATGCTCCCAGCTGCACCCAGCTGAGAAGGCAAACGGAGTCTTGACATCCTCATGGCAGATGTCACGAAAGGATCATGACACTTTCTGGGAACTTTCAGGGCTCGGGGGGAATGCCTGCCGGGAGTGCACAGAGTGGGCGATGGAGTCAGACAGTGGGTGTGCAGAGCGGAGCCTAGCACCTGGCTTGTGGCAGCACCCGTTCGGCACCGCTGCACGATCAGGTCCCACCCCCGCCCGCCCCTCACCGCACCGTGGTCCGCACCTGTCACCCTCTTAGGACAGACGGGGCAAAAGGACCTAACGGATAAAGAAGAAAACAAGAAGATGGACCGTTTCCAGAGAAGAATGTGAACTAAAAAGCAAGGGGACGTGTGGCTATCACCTCTGCTTACAGCTGGGACAGGGTGCGTATCTATGTGTGCCCAGGTCAGAACAAGAGATGGGGTCTCTCAGAAGTGGGGGAGAAAGCCAGCGTGGGGCATAGGGTATTGAGGTTTCTGTTTCCTGAACCTTAACAATACAGCTACCACATACAGATCCTTACCCTCCACCCAGGACGGCACGGAGTGTTTTGCCTGTGTGTACCCTGTCTTTCCATCCTCAAACCCACTCTATGGAGTTTAAATCATTACCCCCATTCTACCAGCAGGGAAACTGAGGTCCTGAAGGAGTCCTTTGTCAAATATGGTGATAGGATTCAAACAGGGGGCTTCTTGACACCTAAGTCCCTCCTCTTCTCCACCCTGCCTTTCTGCACCATGGTAGCCAGACTCAGAAAGAAAAGCTAGAAGGCGCTGGGAGTGTGTGAAGGGGGTAGGGGAGACAGGGTAGTCACGAGGGCTGGGCAGAATGAAAACACAGGCCCTAAAGGTCTCACAAGGACATATGTAGTTAAGAAATAAAAAGTACTCTAAAAATCAAATAAATAAACATGGACAACAAAGTAGCATCTGCCTGCCCAACACCTCATTTCTTTTTTGCTCAATCTAATTTTGCCCCCAACACACACACACACACACACACACACACACTTGGCCTGCTGGCCTGTTCAGAGTTGCCTGAAAGAGGAAGGAAGGGCAGGGGGCTCTCTAATCTCAGGACCCACCCTGTCTAGGTGACTGGGTGTCTCCTGTTTTCTGAAGACGGAAGCTATTCCCTCGTGCTCTATGTAAATGAGCTGTTTGTGAATGCGCATCTGTAATGGGGAGCTGTCAGGTCGGCCTGAGGTTTGGCTGGGATGAGGAGGACAATAGATTCCATGCTCTGGGGTCAGGTCTGGGGGAGGGGACTGTGGGGCTCAGGAGGCAGGGAGAGAAGGAGCCAGACGCTGGGTGGGCCTGAACAGGGCGGAGAGAAGGAGCGATGGTCCCAACCCAGAGCCTTGCGGAGACCTGGAGCCTCAGGCATAGAGCTGACAGGAGCGGGGGGCCTGTAGTGACAGCTGGGGTGGGGAGAGTGCCATGTGCCAGGGTGAGAAGGAGAGGCCTGGGGCTCTGGGGCAGCTGGGACACCCCCTGGGTGACAGGAAAAAACCTCAGGGCAGCCTCAGAGCAGCTGCATTGGAAATTGGCAGGGAAGGCTCTCCTGCATCAGGGTCTGTGTGCTCACCATGGCTCTGTGTGCGACCCAGTGGCTCTGCAGGGCCCGCACCTGCAGGAAGTGGTCAGCTCAGGTCCCACACAGCTCCCAACACACATAGAAATGATTGATCACTGGTAGTGCTAATAGGTAGACTTTACTTGCAAATAAAAACAAAGCACTCTAGTTAAGCAGAAAGAAGAAATTTATTACAAGGTCCTGGGGTATCTCCTGGACCCCAAGGGGAAAGACAGCCAACACAGCCTCTCTCCATTCTCTGCAAGGCTCCTCAGTCTCCTCTCTCTGCACACCAGCTCCTCCCGCTTCTTTGGCCTGAGAGGGAAGCACCGCCCTGGAGCCCCTGAATTCTCAGGTCTGAATTTCTGCCCCTTGCAGAACCTCACCAGCTCTCAAGCCCAACTCCGAATTATCTGTAGAGAAAATCTGATTGGCCCAGCTTAGAGCAGGGGTTCTTTCTCGTCTATCAGTCATGGCTGGGGACTGAAGACCACGTAGTGGTCATTCATTTAATCATTCATTCATTCAACAAAAGATGTATGGAGCAACTGCTATGTGCCAAGCTCTAATACAGCTGTGCAGGTAACAGAAAAGGCCCTGCCCTCATAGAGCTTACACTCTGGTTCAGGGAAGACAGACTGAAAGCAGCCAGGTAAATGTGGAAAGTGTCAGGACAAGCGGCGGGGAAAGGGAAAGCGTGCTGGGCTGGGGACGGGCAGTAAAGTACTCTTTTGTGTAAGGTGGCCTGAGAAGGCCCCATGGATAAAGTGACATCCCACAGGAGACCAGAGGGAATTAAGGAGACAGACAGGCATATGAAAGGAGTTCTTCAGGTGGCAAAAACAGGTACCAAGGTGGAGGGAGGGCGTGGTGGGTTTGAGGAAAGGCAGGGAGCTCAGCACCCTGAGCAAATAAGCCTTGTGGGGAGTAGAGGGGGCAGGGGTGGTCGGGTAGGGTCTGTGGGCACCTGGGAGCTGAGAAGCCACGAGGGTTCTGAGCCAAGGAATAGCATAATCTGACTCTGTTTCTCAGGGTGTCTCAGAATCTCCTACGTGACCTCAAATTCTCGTGACCTTGCAGTCGTTAGCATCCTTGACTTCTTTTTTGTTTCAATTACAGTTTACATTTACATTATTTTATGTTAGTTTCAGGTATATATAGCATGGTGGTTAGGCAACATGCACTTTACAACATGTTCCCCCGATATTTCTATACATAGTCACTACAATACGATTGACTGGATTCCCTATGCTGTACTTTACACACCCCCCGACTATTCTGTACCTACCCATTGGTCCTTCTTAGTCCCCTCACCTTTCAGCCAGCCCCCCAACCCCCTCCCATCTGGCAACTACCAGTTTGTTGGGAACCGCCCTGCCTGGTTTCAGAAGCTGTAACCCCCATCAAGGCTAAGGCTGAAGGAGTGACCTTGGACCATAAGCCACCAAGGAGACAAAAGCTTATCTCCCTGGCAGGAGCACTGCTTCTGCTCCTTTTACTTCATCCACAACTGGCCCCCAATGCTTGGTCGGTTAGCCAATGATGGGTGAGATTCCCCAAGGGGGGAATGACCTAAGACAGGCATGATCACATAGGAGGCCCCAAAGAAAGGACTTTGAGGGCTACAGCAAAAGGGCGTGATGGACCCTCGCCCCTCAGCTTTGACAAAGCCTGAGTCCTCATTGTCTGCGAGAAATCTCCTAATCTCTTGGCTGCCTTACTTCCCTTGCTCCACCTAAGCCTGAAACAATGACAGAGGGTGGTGCAGCCCTGTGCTGGAAAGGGTGGGTTCCCCAGGCGATCAGGCCTAAGAAAGAATATGTAAAATCTTGTGAAACCTGCTTTGTTTAGAATGCTCTCAGTTAAATGATAAGGGTCCAAGCAAGAAGTAAGTTTGTTCCTCAAAGTTTTACAGCTCTTTAGCTATCTGACCCTGGCGCAAAATAAGCCCTCAGAGTTCTTTGTTATCTATTGTTTGATCCTTACTGCCTGGCAATGATTAATGAGCTTTACCTGAATTCTTGTGCAAACAAACCCAATAAAAGCCCATTGAGGAACAGGCTCCTGGCCCTTCTCCTTTGAGAGATCGGCTACCTTTCCTCCCCAAGCAGATCATGTCTTGGTAGACTTATTCTCATCCATGGCGGCCGGGGGGGTGGGAGGGTGGGGGTGGATCCCTGCGGGCGGAGGCCCCCTGCACACCAGTTCACTCTTTGTGTCCACGAGCCTGTTTTAATTTCGTTGTTCATTTATTTTATCCTTTAGATTCCACATATAAGTGAAATGATATGGTGTTTGTCGTTCTCTGAATTATTTCACTGAGCATAATACCCTCTAGGTCCATTCATGGTGTCACAAATGGTAATATTTCATTCTTTTTTATGTCTGAGTAGTATTCCATTATATATATCATAGCTCTTTTATCCATTTGTCTGTTGATGGGCACTTGTGTTGCTTCCATGGCTTGGCTCCTGGAAATAATGCTGCAGTGAGTATAGGAGTGCATATATTCTTTTAAATTAGTGTTTTGACTTCTTGTTTTGCCTCAGCTGCCACCACATTGGCCCACTGTCCAGGAGGGCTGCTCTCCCAGGGGCCTTGCTGCTCTGTAACCAGAGACCTCCTTCAGGGCTTCTGGCCCCACAAAGCATCATAAGGCTTGGCACAACTGCTGATATATATCTCGATGCCCCATAAATGCTAGGGTGTCAGGAATCCTCTGGGTTCTCTCTCTGCTTCTGCACCCACAAGAGAAAATCACACCAAAAGGCATGGTTTCTGTTTCTTTTTTCAGGGTAGGTGACACCACCTGGAAGTGCAGGAGGATTGAATGCCAAGGGGCAAACTTTGATTGGAGACAGGAGGACACTTGAGCATAAATACCCTCTCTGACCTCCCCCATCACTAGAGATTTGCCAGTCTATTCAGACAGCGAGTGTGGTCCCGTACACGAGATGTCCCCGAGCCCAGCCGTCAGCCAGCTGCACTTGCTACGGAAGTGTTTTACAAAGCTCACAACATCACTTCCTGCATCTGCTCCCCCTCTCGCCCTGCCTCACACCCCGCTGCCCTCACTCTCGCTGCCCTGGGGTCTCACCCTCCATGAGCCTGTCTCGGGCTCTGTTATCTGGAAACCAGGGCAAAGGCAGTTGGTACTGGAGAAGGCCCCAGAGAGCAGACCTTCCAGATGGGATTTAGAAACTGGATTTCCTATCCACCTGAAGACAGTAGGGACGCCTCACTGCCTGTGGACAGTGGATTGGTGATAACCTCTGGTATCCAGGGCTCCACAAATGCTAAACTTTGACCTGTGGTTAGTGAGATAAGGTATGGGAGAAGGTGAGGCATTGGGATATCTGGCGGCTTTGGGGCTTGATCAGTCTGGGGGAAATGAGGAAGATTGTGGTAAGGGCTGGCTGCTTTGGTTAGCCTCAAAAACCTTACAAAAATAAAACGGTGGGACCAGGGAAGCTAACTGACAACTTAAGGTGTGCTTTGAAGGCCGGAGGGTCACATGACATCTGTAAAGGAGATTTATCCCCTAGCGCCGCAGGGCTGAAAACTGGGCCCAGGATTTGACTTAATAATTGATTATCAAGGGGAAGAGCTGCAAAGGAAGTGAATGCATAGTCTCCAGGTGTCCTTAAAGTCTGTGACAGGTAAAGAGTGAGACCCTGACATAGGGGATGAGGACATTTGTGGACGCAAGCCTGAAAATCTTCAACCTTGAATTCCCACTTGAGCCTTCTGTGCCGGAAGAAGCAGTCCCCCTTCCCTCCCCACTCTCTGCCTCCTCTCACTTGGAGACCTCTGGAGATTACCCGATGCCACCTAGAAGGAGAGTGAGCTGTCAAGGTAAGGTGGTGTTTAGAAAGCAGATGCTTGAGATTTTGGAGGGAATATAGTAATGGTACAAGGTAAGCATTCGTGCGTGACCATGGGCCTGAGCGGTAGCAGTGAGGCGGAAAAAAGGAGGTCAGGGCAGTGAGAAGGGAGGCTGCTGGAAGGATCATCTTTTTGTATGTTGCAATCACTGAGAATTGTGACCGGGCAGTGTAGGGGAACCAGTGGACCAGGATTTCTAAACCTTCCCAGAATGGAAGTTGTAGATAACCCTAACAAGGAGGAGTGTCAAAAGAGTATGGTCTGAGGGCAAGATTTCAATACAACAGTTCTAGAAGGGGTGGACACACAAGAAAGAACAATTATCTTGGTCGGTGGCAATGACGCCCCTGGATAATCCAGGATAATTTGTCCATTTCAATATCCTTAACTTAATCACACTTGCAAAACTCTTCTCCCATTTCAGGTGACACAGATTCCAGGAATTAGGACACGAAGGGCCATTATTCAGACTACTACAAATAGCAAGTGCAAAGGCCCTGAGGCAGGAGTTTGTCTGGGAACAAGTGTGATCGCAGTAGAGACAACTCAAGAGAGGACAGTGGGAGACGAGGCTGGGGGTCTGGCGGAGGCCAGAATAAGCAGAGACTTTTTATTGGTCAAAGTCAGCACTCGCTGCAGGGATACTAACTCCTCCAAAATCTCGGAGGCAAACAGAGTAAGAGAGTGTCTCTTCTAGCGTCCCAGCCTGATCAGGGCCCAACTCATCTTTCTAGTGACTCCTGGATCACCTAGGCCTGAGAGTGCTGTTTGGGGTCCTCCACATCTACCTGGCAGGAGAGAAATAGTGGGGATCTCTCCAGAAATTTTAGACCCTAGGCCTAGAAGAGGCAGACATCACTCTTCTGTCCACTCTCCAGTGGCCAGAGCTAGTCAAGTGACCTGCCCCTAGATGCAAGTGATAGGGGACTTAAGAGTTGGAAAATTTTAGTTTAAGTAACAGATAATAAGCTTAGTAATCAATGCATGTAAAAGCTTTGTTCCAAGAACCGAAGGTATGACCCACCCTGCCTCCAGGAGACCATAAGCAGTTCCACCTGCAAGCAATTCAGACGGTATCTGAGCCATTGTGCTCCAGGGTGAGATGACCACCGCCCAGGACACAGCTAAAGACCACTGCCTGGGGCACACAGATTAAGACCACCATCCAGGGTGAGAATGCTAAAATTGTTGTTTTTTTAATCCAATTGACTTTTCCCCTAATTTTAAACTCTTTACCTACACTTTGTTCTCCTTATAAAAAGGGGCATTTTTTTTCATGTCTAAAGGGCCATTTTAAAATGGAATTTAAGATGGTCATTAGGATATAAATCTGCCATCTTCTCAGATCGCCGGCAAGCTGAATAAAGCTCCCATAAAGATTCAATAAGCATTGTCATTGCTTATTGGGTTTGGGAGTGACAGTCAGCCCGAACTCCAGTGTCTTGTCCAGTTTCACCAGGACAAGAAGAAACACGGTCTTCCTTTGTGCCTAGGAAGAAAACGAAAGGTTTGGTAAATGTGTAGCCTTCCCTTTGCCACAGCCCTGTAAGGGCGCTGTGAGAATTTCGATTTTTACTTAAGGGAGATGGGAACCCTTAGAACATGTTGAGCAGAAGAATGATTCAACTTAGATTTTTTATTAAAAACACACTCATGGAAACGTTCTGTTCCTTGATTGTGGTGGTGGTGGTGAATTTGACTGTTTATATTTGTCAAAACTCATTGAATTATATGCTTAAAATTAGTGGATTTTATTTATGATCATTATACCTCAGTAGAGTTGTTTTTTGCTTTTTTTTTTTTAAGAAAGGATTCCACCGACCACTATTCTGAGAATAAAATATGGCGAGGAGATGCAGGAATAAAAGCAGAGAGACTAGCTGGCAAACGTGACTACGGAGCTGCTAAGAAGCTGGGTTCAGGGGGTGGGTTTCGGGCAGAAACAAACAAGATTTGCTGACATAACAGACATAACAAAGGGGATAAAGGTGCAGGCTTTAGACTCGGGCTTCTTAGGACTAACTCATGGCTGTACCACTTAATGCTGATCATGGGCAAGTATCTTAATATTGCCAAACCTTAGTTTCTTCCTCTGCAAAATGGGAACAACAGAAATGGCTTTATGGAGTCGTTGGAAGGTTAAAATGAGATAATGTATGAAAAGTCTTGAGCACAGGGCCTAACCTAGCGTGAGCCTTTGATTCATTTCCGCAGAGACAGTAACCACCCCTGGGATGCGTGCATAGCTAACCTGTAACTCTGAAATGCTTCATTTTCCTTATTTCTTGGTGCCGGTCCCCGTGTTTTTCTGGCTCCAGGCTGAAGTGACCAGAGCTGGTGGTTCCACTGGCCCAAACCTGGGGTCAGAGTTCCCAGCTCAGACCCCACGAGGGTCATAGAAAGCACCCCTGGAGAGAGTCAGACCCCCGTGCCAATGGTATCAATTCAGACCAGCCACCCAGCAATGAAGGCCAGAGCACACTCCTCTGCAGGAAAAACAAAATTCTACAACAAACTCTTAGAGGTTAAGAAGAAGGGGGGGAAAAAGCCTGTAGGAGAGAGACAGGGGGAATTTACTGCTCTGATTGCTAGGACGAGGCACGCTCTTTGTTTCTAAGCAATCCATAGATTCTCCAGGACAGGCTGGGGTGGGGCAGCAGGTAGCGTTCTCTGAGCACCTATTATGTTCTAGGCCCTCAATAAAGAGTTTTTACAATCCCAAGAAGCCTCCCAAAAGCCCTGTGTGATAACTGTCATCGTTCCCATTGCCCGGCAAAGAAGCCAAAGTTCAGAGAGGCAGGCGACCTGCCTGAGGTCACACAGCTGATGGGCTGTAAACGGCAACAGGTGCCGTCTTATGAGGAACAAAATGTGAGGTGGTAAATGGCTGGTTATGTAGTGGTCAGCAGCACAGACTCCGAAGCCACACTGCCTAGGTTTGCAGCCAGCCCCACCTCTTACACGTTGCATGAAACTGTGTGAGATACTGAACTTCCCTGGGCCTCAGGAGCCTTATAATATAATCATAACATTGGTACTCACTTTGAGATTGTTGTGAGCATTAACAGAATTAATGTATATAAAGAGCCTGGAAAGGTGTCTGGCACATAGTAAGAATTATGTAAGATTTAACTCATTATCATTGATTAGGGCAGGCCCTGGTGGCAGCGATCAGCCCAGCATAGTGACTAAAGAGACAAGAAAAGAACGATAAAGTTTGTCGTTAGAAGAGCCTAGAACAGGGGCTGGCAAATCATGACCTGCACTGGCCCTCCACCTGTATTTATAAATAAAGTTTTATTGAAATACAGCCGCGCTCATTAGTTTATATACTGCCTTTGGCTGCTTTTGTTCTGGAAGAGTTGAGTAATTGGGACAGAGGTTGGGTATGGCCTGCAACTCTAAAACAGGACTTACTGGTCTTTTACAGAAAAGGATAGCTAATCTAATTCCTTTTCATCTAAATCATCTCCACAATTGGTCTTGATTGAACACCTTCAGGAATGGGACATTCTTTCCCTCCTGAGGCAGACATTTTTCAGATAACGTTAATGCTTAGAAGGTTCTTCCCTAAATTGATGTAATCCATCTCTCTGCATCTTAGAATCATAAAGCATCACGCGGTCCTTCCTGTCGCAGAGAGAGCAGGAGTCCTGCAGAAGTTGACACAGGAGCGGGCTCTGGAGCCGGGACAGCAACTTGCTTCCCCTGTGTTGCCACATGAGACTACACGTGGTCCACTGCAGACTTCACCGCCAGACTACGGACTCCTTACGCCAGACCTGAGCCTGGAAACCAGTTCTGAGTCACTGAAAAAAAAGTTAAATTATGTCCAACGTACTCTGTTTCCCAAGACTGAGAAATATGCAACATACTAGAGAAAAACTTTTACCTTCCAAGACTATTTTAAGTTTCCTGTTTCAGTGCTCATAGGGGTAAAGCTTCTGTTACTGGTGAAGCTAACTTCGCAAGAATAACTCATTTTAAAAATATAAAATAAGAGACATTTTCTACAAGGACACAGAGAGAGGACATGTAATTAGAGTATTTAAGACCGAGGGCTTAGGGGTGAGGCAGACCTGGTATTCAGTCCTGGCTCCACCCCACAGTCAACGCAAGACAGCTCTGGGCCACTAACTTCTCTAAGCCTCAGACTTGCCGTCAGTACACAGGAATGACGAGAGGGCCGTATCGTAGGACTGTCGTGAAGGTCCCCGTGCTGTGCGCCTGCTCAGTAAAATGCACTGCTCTTTTCACTGAAAATGTGCAACGTGGTTTTTTCTTCCTTTCTTCCCTTCCACTTTCTTTCCCTTCCCCAACTTGGCATAAAAATTATTTTCATTTCCTTGCCTCCAATTAGCTATTGATTAGAGTATCTGATTAGGAATGAGCACTTAATAAAAGTAAATAAGTTCTGACATTTTATTTTTACTCTTGAATAAAAATGCTCCCCATCCTCCCGAAAATGAGCCGTCACATTTTATTTAACAGCAGAAAAGATTTGTACATTTGGCCCTGCAGGAGCTGAGGAATCTATTTTCATTATAACAAACATTGATTTTGCATTAAAAAGTCTCATTATTTGAGATAATGACTGCTGGGCTCCTTAGTTATTCTTTTGGTTCCTAAATCATTAAAACTCCAACATTTAAAGAGCAAGTGGGACAGCGGTGGCTCCCGAATTATCTCCAGTGAGCTGGTGCCTCTGAGCCCCGGTCACTGAGAACTCAGGCCTGATGGAGACAGGGAAATGCACGTGGTGACGTCCAGTACTTTCTCAGTTCTGAAGGCCAAATTCCACATTGCCGATCAGTCTTAAAACCTGTTTACAGCATTTAAAAAAAAAAAAACCCTCTGGTCTCTATATTCATGTTCAGTCAGTTCTTCGAACAAATCCTGATTCTAAAGGAGCTCGAAAGAAGGGAGGAGCGGTTCCCATCCCCGGACTGGGAGTGGGGTGGCATTTTGGGTGGCCCTGATGGTGGCAGAAGTGCATGGTTGGCCGACCCTCCACCCCCAGCAGGATGAATTAGTGACTCCAGAAATGTTCCCTAGTGGACGGCTTTCCACCGTTACACTCTCTGATCCTGGGCATTTATGCCGCGTGAGACGCCCCGGCTGGACACCTCATTGGCAAGCCACGTGTGACACTACGGAGTTTTGCAGAATTTCAACCACATGCACCGATCTGGATAATGTATTCTTTCAGAAGCCCGGGCTGAGCTTTAAACAAAGCATAATCCTGACTGCATATCAATTTCCCCAGGACTGTGAGGAGGGAAAGGGAAAAAAACCCAGAACCACGATGCTTTCAGCGGCAGCGTCTCCATTTAGGGCTTAGCAGTGGGGACGTCTGAGCCGTCTTCTCCGTCTCCATGTTCATTAACAGGCACACAGGGAAAGGAGAGGGGAAAGCTGGGGGGCGAATCATAAAATATGAAAGGACTGCCCTGGAAATTGGCATCAATGTGATTTATTCAATCCAGACCTGAGCTCAACTATTGGAAAATAATTGAATAGTTGATACCCACTGCCACTTGCAAGTGACGAGAACATGGGCTGGGGGTGTGATGAGGGAGGTGCTGGGAGGAATTCGAGATTTGAGAAAGCAGGATCTCAGCCCTGCCCGGCCCCTCCCTGTGTCCTGGCCTAGCCACCGGTCCAGCCTCCTTACTGCATCCCTGTCCACTCAGAGGCAGGTGCCTGTAGGGGTGTGCCCACTGTGTGTAAGCGATTTTACCTCCTACCCTTTGGACTGGGCCTTGTGTTGTCAGCATTTTCTCTTTGCAAAAATTAGTTTTTTAATTATATAAGCAATACCCACAGTAAGACACTCAAACAATAGAAAGACTCACGACATAAAAAGGGAACATCGCCCCTCGCAGACACCCACCCTCTAAGACCGACACTACTAACAATGTAAGGTCTGCCCTTGCTGATATCTTGTTATGTCTATAAACACATGCTACACATATGTACACTTCCAAACTTCGTTATAAAAAAAATATATGTAGATCCTGTTTCGCAACTTTCTCATTTCGCAATGTTCTGGACATATTTTCATGTCAGTATACACAGAGACTCCTGCCTTTTTATCAGCTATATCAGCTCATCGCTTATTTTCCTTATCCCTCCATTGCCAGGCAATTAGGGTATTTCCAATGTTTATCGCACGCAGTGCTCGGTGCCACCGTGCCTGCACATCCGTGCATCTGCGCCAACGTTTCTGTAGAGCTGACTCCCAGAAGCGAGAGTGCAGGATCCTAGCACCTAACCTAGAAGCATTCTCCACATTGTCTCAGGCATCCCAATTATCACGTTTAATATCTGCACAACCACCTTTTAAATCCAACGTAGCTGACTCGCATAGCAGAAAATAAAATCTGTTTAAAGCCAGCCTGTCTGGAACTGCCTTCATGGAGAGACAGGGAAATACCTGGGTGAAATCTGAGGGCCCGTTCCAGGGCCCAGTCGGAAAAAGACAGTAGAGCCCAGAGGGAGTTGAATTACGCCTGGAGTTTGGAGTTTCCCGAGGGGTCTGGGGGAGATGGGAATGCGCGGGGAGTTTTGGGGAAGAGAGGAATGCCAGCAGCAAGACCCAGAGCTTAGGTCCTGTCCCTCACAGGCTGTGGTTTGTACTGTGCTGTGATCAGTTGGGTGCTCACAGATGCTTCAGGATCAACTGATTGGTCTGCTGGTTTCCCAGGTGTAAATATTTCTACCTGTGTGAGCTGGGCACCAATAAATACCAAAGACCAGTCGTCCTGTAAACCACTGACGAAAGTCTGCTCCACCAACAGCCTTGGGCCGGTGGAGGCTTCCTGGAGCAGAGGCCAGAGGCGTATTGGAGTGAATCGATCACCAAGTGAGGGTGGGGCCTCCAGAGTCCAGGAGTGGGTTTGGGGGCCACTTAGAGTGTGGACTGAAGAAAAGGACAATGAACTCCCCCTAGGGAATCCATGGGGGTACTTAGGGGGACTTCACTATGGGGGAAAGTTTGGGGTTATTTTTTTTTAATGTGAAAAAGACTCCAGAAGGCTGGAGGAGGAGGGGATCCCTGATGCCTCATTTTGGGTCACTTCCCACTAATTGCTATTTCAGCAACTGCTGTGTGAACACCTTTAACACCCATTCGAGGCTCTGCAAGCTAGTCCTCACTCCTCCAGCACACCCTTTCCTCTCCCTACCACCACATCATGCTCCCTCTCTGCCCCGCACCACACACACACCCGGCACCCTCCCAGCTGCTGGTCACAGCCCTGCACTCTCTTCCCTCCCAGAGGGCTCTTCCCCTCCATCTGAGCTGATCACAGCGATGTCCATTCCTCAAGGCCCGAGTCTCATGCTCCCTTTCTACAAGCCTTTGTCTCCTCCCGCAGAGCCCCTCCACGTTCTGTGTAAACAGCTTCCCACCCCCAGCAGTCGGAAAGAGACAGTAGAGCCCAGAGGGAGCTGAATTACGCCTGGAGTAGCATGAACCCCTTGTCCCCTCGCAGGACAGAGAGCTCCCTGGAAGAGGAGACCACACTTAGTCATCTCCCTGTGCTCGGCACTGCGTGTCAGTTCCCACAGAACCAGCTCTGAGTCACCATCTAAGAAACCTGGCAGACATTCTGAGCCCCGCCGCAGCCCCCGACATCTGCGATGCTCATCTGAAAGGTGGAAAAGAATCGTCCCTATTACACAGGGGAAGAAACCGAGGTTCAGAGAAACCTGGCAGCCTGCTCGGTTTCCCAGCGAAGCTAGGGCTCAAGTCTTCAGCCTGCCAGCACCGCCACATTCCTCCTGTCACGGCGAGGTGGAGTCTGCAAGATGGTCAGCCCAGGTGTTCCCACCTGGGGCCTCGGAATTCTAGGATCTGCAGATTCATTCCGAGGAGACCTCATGTTCATGTGCACACAAAGGGGAGAGGGGAGAACCCATGCCTCTTTGCCTCTTTCTTTGCTTGCTTTTTTTATTTTGGTTTCGTGTGTGTGTGTGTGTGTGTGTGTGTGTGTAAACAGGAAGCACTGAGGAGTCCATCCCTTTGTTTTACAGGTGAAGAGACTGAGGCTCAGAACGGGACAAGGATGTGGCCAAAGTTACCCAGTGAGTAATAAGGGTTTTGTCCTGTGTCAACCTACCAAAGCTGGGACTATATTTCCCAGAACTCCCTTTTCCGCATGGTTCTGGGTTAGGGGTGACCACAAGAGAAACTTGCATGCGATCTGGAAGATGGCAGTGGACAGCAGCCACATTTGCAGTCAGGTCTGTGTGGGATCAGGCAATGGCCCAGCTCATGTGTCTCTTGCCTACCTGCTTGCTGGCTGACCTGTTGGCTTAGGCCAGCAGCCAGACACGTGGCAACTCCATACCCCCTGGACTTCCTTCTTCGGCTTCTCTGAACTCTGAGCCAGGTGTGTGTGCAGCGTCCTGATGAAACAGGCCAGCTCCGCAGATCACCCGCATCATTGCCATGCTATTGGTACCACATCGCCAGTTCACTCATATCATCAGTTGGACCGTTAGAGATGACAGGAGACTAACAAGGTCCCAGTGAGAGACAGATGTGGGTCCCAGTGTGTCCTGTGGGTCCCAAGTCATCCTTTCAGGTTCTGCCCAGTCCTTGTTCACCTCCTCTTCACGTCCACCCTCCCCTCCCAGCAAGCCCTTCTGACTCCAGGCAGGGAGCAGACACGTGGGTCCAGGCTGACATCCCTGCCCACCAGCTCCCAGGACTACAAAGGCCTCATCGCCAGCAGAAAGTCCTCAGAGCACTCCTCGCAGGTCTGCTTCTCCAGGGGAACCCTAACTGACACAGCAAGCTGGCTGCAGAGCTGAGGGTGGGGCCCTGCTCCCGGCTCCTTGCACTCTCAAGAGCTGGAGATAGGCGGACTGAGCCCCCTGCCTCACCACTCCCCATGAGGTCCCTGCCTCTTTCCACAAGGCTGAGTCTTTCAGAGCTGTTTCCCCGGAACAGGGGCTGAGGGGGAGACCTGTGTCTCTCTCATCCCCAGATCATTAGCATTGTCCCTATCAGGCTCCAGGGACACCCTGTCCTGCCTGCTCGCTTCATATAGCCCTGGAGGACAGGCTCCTTACCTTGCCTCTGCCTCCTCCCCCCACCAGTCTGGGGCGTTTGAAGGCTATTTATTTCTCCTGGTCCCCAGGCCCATAACCTTGGAGCTGCCTCGGATGCCTGCTGTCCCCAGGGCCCTATTAATCAGACAGTAAAGATGTCGCTCTACCAGCCTGGGCCATTGCCCAAACAAGCCCTGGGCTGGCCCTTCCTCACCATTGCCGCCTCCTGCACGCTGAGCTGGGACTTAGGCCTGCTCACTGCACCCAGGACCCTGAAGTCTGTGTCAGGACAGAATTTCTCCACACTGTGGCACTGAAGGGGGGATTTCAGAATCAGTTGTTCTTTCCTTTCCTTGCCAGTATCTGCTTCCTATGGAAGGTGCCAAGTAGCCCAGGAAACTCTCCTTTTTCAGAAGCTGCTTCTGAGGAAAATGTGATAGTGAAGCTGTGGAACTAGATGGATCTGTATTGAAGTTTCTCTACTGTTACATATTAGCTGTGTGACCTTAGGAAAGTCACATAACCTCTCTGAGCCTTAAGTGCCTTATCCATAAAATTAGGATATTAACCTCATAAGAATATTGTGAGGATTAAATAAGGTACTATATATAAAGCACTTGGTTCATACTCTGGCACATTACAATGTACTTTGTAAATGAAAGCTATTATTATTATTAATGTTTTTATCATTATAGTCACTAAACCATATGCTCTATAAGGATTGGGACTATGTCAGATATGTTCTGTCCACTGGCTGGAAGTACAGTGCACATATTAGCACCCAATACCTATTTGCTGAATGAATGAATGAGCATTTATTGGCTAGGCCCAGTGTACATCATGGATAAAGCACCCAGGACTAAGGAACATTTAGAGATTTCAGTAGTAAACTTCTATTAGAACCTCTCATGTCAAATCTAACCATCTGTGTCCTCTTTAAAGTGTTTCTTTCAGCACTTACCTACTGCTGGCCTTCAGGCAGAGGTGACAGTGGAATGCCCCCATGGGGTGAGGGCTTCCTCACCTGCCAGGGAGCAGGGCCAAGCAACACCTCCAGCTGTGGCACCCACCACTGGGGGGCTCCGACCAGAGCACAGCTCTCCCTCACGACAGAAAACAAGCAGGGTTTCATTCGATCGAAAGACAGACACTACTCGCATCCTCCACCTAACAAGTGCGGACACTGAGGCACGGGAATAGCTTGCCCAGTGTCTCGTGGTGACCAAGTGCTTGAATATGGGGTTCACACTCAGCTATTGCCTCTCATGTCCGTGATCACAGACAGATCTCATCACTCTGTATGGTAGCTATTAATATCTCATATTCATGTAAAGAAATGGAGGCTCGGACAGTGTTAGTAACTTGCCCAAAGCCACACGGCTAACACGATGAACTTACGTGAGCATTAGCTTCTAAAACTGGTGCATAGGCAAAAGTTGCGGGAGGGAAGGGAGTGGTCTCTCATTCTCTCAGGGCACTGCTCCTTCCTTATGCAATTCCCGTCACAGCACAACCCTGTGAGTTGGTCACTCGTGTCCCCATTTTACAGACGGGCCCCAAGGCTCCATCTGGGCAGTTTACACAGCAGCCCCCTCCGCCCTCCAGCCCAAGGTCACCTGTGAGGGCGCAGCTGAGAGGCCAGCGGGGTCCTGCGAGCTCTGAAGGGGAGGTCCCCCATGTGGCCAGGGACTGGCTCCTCCTCCGTGCCATTCAGGGGTGGCGGTGCGTTCTGTCCACACAGCCTGTAACCTCCTTCCTTCAAAGCCGATGCCGCTGCGCTGGATTCAGGCAGGGAGCGAGGCTGGGCGCTAATTTACACTTGTTTAACTACAGCTGCCGCCCTCCCGCCATGTGTCTACCCGCCATTTATTGCGCTTTCCAAAGCCCTGCCCGGCACTCAGGGGCATTTCCTGCCTGTGCTAATGGAGAATAGACGCATTATATGTGAATAATGGATTATGATGATACAATTTGGGTCTCTTAGCTCTCACCGAGCCTAGGCTGGCCTTGCATTATTGATAACTTACACACACCTTCCCGAGCGTGTTTATGTAAATATTTAATAGGGAAAGCAAGTTAACCCATTGGTTTCAGCCATTTCCAGAGCACTGGCAGGAAAGGCTGTGAGGGGTCACAGGGGGACCCCCGGCAGGAGACGACATGTCAGATCCCTTCGAAAAAGTCAGAAAGTTCCCAAGACACTCATTTGGTCACAAGAAGTTTGTGGCCTCAAGCTTCACAGCTTTCCAAGAACCAAGAGAGAAGCGTAGGTCTGCCTCACCAGGGAGACCCACCTGGGGTCCAGAAGACAAGTGACTGGCACAGGCAGAGCTCGCTGAGAATGATGGGGCGGCAGGGTGGCGGCGGGGGCGGGGTCAGATTACAGAAATGCAGCAGTGTGGGGCTCCCCTGTAAACGGAGAGGCCGCTGCCTCCCATTTGCATGGCTGATTTCCTGTGCTTCCACAGGGCTTCCACGTTTCACACTCCATTTCCTACTGGAAGACAATGCTTAAAAGAGACGGCCTGGGTTTCAACCTAGGCTCCGCCAATGCTAGCGGGATGGAGAGTTACTTAATCT
The DNA here is from genome assembly GCA_004024845.1 of Tonatia bakeri. NCBI lineage: Eukaryota > Metazoa > Chordata > Mammalia > Chiroptera > Phyllostomidae > Tonatia > Tonatia bakeri. Next base: position 123,889 of record PVIA01001689.1, on the reverse strand, counting down.
CTCTGTGCTCATTGGCTGGTGCAAGAATTCAGTGAGACCACGTATCTGGAGTAGATTGTACAGGGCCCAGCACACGTTAAGGGTTTCATACCACCCGGTGATCACATAGCAGCAATTTTAAGATGTACAGGTTTTCACATGGGTCTTAAAATAAATGCCACGGTATACATTAATTGGCAGCGATTCTTAGTAGTGTGGAAAATAGTATGTATCATAGATGCATTGAAACACGGCTGTCATTTTGCTTATATTGTGGTTCTGGCAACTAGACCACACCTTCCCCTCTAGGAAGTCACGAGGGTAGGAATGTGCCCCATCTACTTAGGCTGAGAGCAGAGGCCCAGGCGGAATCGGGAGGCTTCAGTGGGCCTCATCCCCGTCCACCACTGGCACCAGCACCCTGGCCTCCTCTTGGGGTCATCTCCCCCACACGGACAGCCTTCTCTCCTCCCAGCATACTTCCTTGGGCTGCCAAGCCTTTGCACTTGCTGGCTTCTCTATGCGGGTGCCCCTTTCTTCCTGGAAACACCGACTGTCTTGGCACATGGTTCCGCCTCACCTCCTCCCTGGAGTCCTCCCTGCTTCTTGACTGAGCTCATCTTAAAGCTGAAGTGGGCAGTTTGTTCTTCTGCCTGCCCATCACACTCTCAGATCCAAGGTCCCAGAGGCAGGGGCCGTGACTGCCTGAGTCATATCTGTGTGTCCGGGTCCTGGCATTCAGGCCGCTGGCACCTCCTGCAACAGAGCCCCATGCTGGTAGTTTGAGAATACAGAATGGACAACAGTCTGTGTGCTAGAGGGAAGGGGAAGACAGAAAGACAAGAAATAAGAAACTGGAGTACGTAAGAAGATGGTAAATGCTGTGGAGGAGGGAAGGAGCAATAAGGAACGCCGGAAGGGAGTGCACTTTTAAGTAGGATGGTCAAAGTAAGCCTCGTTGACAAGGTGACATCTGAGCTGAGGAGAAGAGTGAATAGCCAGTGCAAAGACCCTGCTGTGGGAGTGAGCCCGGAGTGTCCAAGGAAGCGATGCAGTGGGTGTGGCTGGCACAGAGGGAGGAGGCGGGGCTTAACAGGGCCTGTGGCCTTAGTAAAAAGACGTTGCGACTGGCTACAGGGAGACAGGGAGCTATTGGAGGATTACAGGCAGAGGAGTGACTGAATCTTTGCTTTATTATTATTTTTTTAATTTTCCCCATTTTATTTTTTTGTAGTTTCTTCCTTCATTTGTTTTACTTTTTTAACTATATTTTATTGATGATGCTATTACAGTTGTCTTAACTTTTCCCCCTCTGTCCCCCTCCACCTCAGGCAATCCCCCCACCATTGTTCATGTCCACGGGTCATGCATGTAAGCTCTTTGGCTACTCCACTTCCTGTACTGTACTTTACACCCCCACGGCTATTCTGTAACTACTATTCATACTTCTTAATCCCCTCATCTCTTCACCCATTCCCCCACACCCTTCTTCCATCTGGCAACCATCAAAACACTCTCGGTTTCCATGATTCTGTCTCTTTTCCTCTTATTTGCTTAGTTTGTTTTTTAGATTCAATTGTTGATAAATATGTATTTATTGCCATTTTATTGTTCACAGCTGGCACAGAGCCACAGAGCTGGCAGGCAGGAGCCATATCTGAGACCCCATCAACCTGACTAACAGGGTTTGCCCCATCCCGGAGGTCCCCTGAGACTCTGTCCCACCCAAACTGTTAGCCATGACTTTTCCATATGAATGGCTGGTCTTGGCTCATTCTTCACAGCTCTCTAAATCCTCTCAAACAAGCAATAGCTGCCCTCAGAGAGCCTCCAGACCCCATGCCTCTTACTAAGTGGCCCAGGCCTGGTACTAGTAGCCAGCCTAGATTCACAGTTTGGCTTTGCCTGGGAATCTCCAAGCCCAGCACAAGTAGCAGCCATCTCAGATTGCTTTATAGCTCATGCAGGGTGGCCCTGGGCAGAACACAGGTAGGGGCTGACCTTGGCCTGTACCACCCAGAAAACCCCAGAGCCTGTGCACCCAGTGGACAGCTATAGACCACGTCAGAGCACCACCACCCTGCCCCTGCATAGCTGGTCCTTCATGGAGGGTGGAGGTTGGTGGTCAGTGGTCACAGCTAGTACTTGCAGCTGGCTGGCCTGGATAAATCCCTCCCATTGACCTGCCAACAGCAATCAAGACTCAACTATGTGAGGATCGTGTGTTCAGCCCACACAAAGGGCACATGGTGAGTACCCAGCTTGGGTGATAGGGGAGGCTGTGCCACTGAACCTTACAGGACACCTTCTACATTAGGTCATGCTACCAAGACAGGGAGTCATAGCAGCTCTACCTAATACATAGAAACAAATGCAGGGAAGCTGCCAAAACAAGGAGACAAAGAAACATGACCCAAACGAAAGAACAGATCAAAACTTCAAAAAAAGAACTGACTTCGTTTTTAAAGGATCATTCTGGCTACTGTGTGGAGCCTGGAGCACAGTGGGGCAGGTGCTGGAGCAGGGATGCCAATTAGGGGACTGCCACAAGAATCCAGAAAAGGTGAGGTAGTTTGTCCTAGGGCAGGAGCAGAGAGGGTGATGAGATAGGCCAGGTGGCCAGGTTCTGTCAGAAGGGGAAGGTGGAGCTGACCAGAATTCCGGATGGTTTAAGCACTTGATGTGGAAGATGGAGCACCATCGAGGAGGACTCCAGGGTACCATCACTGGCTGGAAGGCTGGAATGGCATGAACCAAGGCGGCGAAGACTGTGCAGGGACAGGCTTGGGGAAGGAAGGTCAGGAATTCTGTGTGGGTGTGGCAGTGGACATTTTAGACTTGAGAGGTCTGTCGGATATCCGAGGGTAGGGTTTGAATGGGCAACTGGATGTAGGGTCCAGCTTTTAAGTGAGAGGTCTGGGCTGGAGTTACAAGTGTAGGGGTCATCAGCATGCAGATGGTGAGAACACAGGGAGAGTGCGTAGAGGAGAAAGAAGACCCCGAGGCCCAAGCCCAGCGCACTGCAGGGAGCTGGGGTCAGAAGGAGGGACAGCCGGCGACGGAGGCAGAGAAGCAGTGCCTGCGAGGTGGAAGCAGGACTCCTTTGCTGAACCCTCAGTTGTAGTAAACAATTGTAAGTTATAACAAACAATTATAATGAAATAGCTACCATTAACTGAGCATTTACTCTGAGTTAAACACTTCACATCACGTTTCTCCCTTGGTCCTGAGATTGAGGAATGCTCATTCCCATCTTACAGAGAAGCAAGCCAAAGCTCAGAAAGGTTAAGCGGAACAACATTTCACAGAGAGTAAACTGGAAAGCAGCAAGAAACCCACGCTTTGGCTCAGCTGCACTAACTTTCATTGACCATCTACTAAGAACTGGGTACTCTTTTATAAGCAGTATTTTATTTAACACTCTCCACACCCTGGTGTGGCGAAGTAGGTGTCATTCCCACCCACTTTACAGATTAGAAATAGGCTCAGAGTCTCACTCAGCGAGCTATCCAAAGTTACCCAAGTTGGAAACGCCGACAGGGATTTGAATCCTGGCCTCCCATCTTCCTTCAGGCACTTGGGATTCCCCCGTGTCTGCATTTGGGGAAGGGAACAGGGGTGATGGGTTAACTATAGCTCCTCAGCTTGAAGTCCTAGGCCTCTTCCAGGGACCAGATGTCCAGCTGGTACCACCAGCCCCTCTGGTGAATCCGAGGCTAGAAACAGGGAGGGAGGGGTCTTCGTTACCAAAGCCCAGGCTGGGCACTCCCAGGGAGTCCCCTTCTCCCCTCCTGGCCAGCATCTGCCCTCTGCCAGCCCCCGCCTGGCTGCCAGATGTGCCAGCTGTGGCTCCTCTCCGCAGAGAGCCTCATTTATTAATTAACATGGATGCCAAGGGGGCAACTTCTCAGGCCCAGCCTCACAGCAGATCTTGGCACATTTTTTAGACTTTGTTTAATAATTTATCATCTTTTAATCATAGAAATAATTAGCACAAGAGTGATAATCTGTACTCTGCCGAGAGCAGACTGGCGAAGGAGTTTTCAGACGGCGCCAGAGCCCAGAGAGCCGAGCTTTGGCAGAGGAGAGAGGGATGGGCTGGCTCAGGGTGCACTGTCCACTCCAGAGCTGAGGGGCTCCAGGGCTCTGGAAGTCGGGGTGTCAGAGACACCACCTGGCTTTGAGAGGGACTGAGGACTCACTTGGCTTTCCTAGCAACTGAGGTTCCTGCTCCTGTCTGACCTGACTCAGTAGTTAACCTTCTGGGAAGTTCCTTCTCTTCCCCAGATCCTAATTTTCCCATCTGCAAAATGGGTGTTAGATTAGATGATCCCCAAAGGCCCTTTTATTCAAAATGCCATCATCCAATGAGTCAGCAAATGTAGAAGCAGTTAAGAAAGTGAGCTGGGGAGCCTGAGAGGGTCAGGAAGCCTTCCAGGGTCCCCCCACCCCCTGACACAGGTGTGCTCTCTCCCTTCTCTGCGTCCCCAGCTGCAGCCCAAGACATGGCTGCTGAGCATGGGCTGTGTGGACCAGAGCAAGCCCTGCCCCTCTCCAAGTTTCCCCACCTGAAAAGTGGGAGTGGTCATTCATCCTGCAGTCTCCCCAAGAAGATCCCACTGAGGGTGGGACAGGCACCTGGGAAACATTGACCCCATTCTGTCCTGAACTGAACTGCCGCTTGCCGCTGAGACTGCCCGTCCAGATGCAGGGCAGGAATGTCCTTGCCCCAGGTGCCTCATACCCCTGGGAGTGAACGACCACACTGAATGTTTTGCCTGTTCCAGTGACCTGTCTAGAGGTGGCTGGGCCTGTGCAGACAGACACACCCTCCCCCAGGGGGACAGCAGAGTCTGGTGGCTCTGGAAAAGACCACACCAGATCAGGGCAGCTCTGCCTCCTCTCAGGGGACCGTGCCTACGCTGCTTCGCCTCCAGGTGCCCCAGTCTCTGCGTTTGCAAATGGGATACCTATCTGAGAGGGGGCCCAGAAGCAGATCCTGAGGCAGGAATTCAAGAGCGAGTCATTTATTTGGGGAGATATCCAGAAGCCCCAGGAGGGAATCGAGAGATCAGAAAGGAAAGAGGAGGAGGCCCACCAAAGGTGGGTCAAGGAGCAGGTGACCACTGTGGACCCCTGGGCCTCAGTCCTGCTGGGGACACCTTGGGGGCAGCAAACTGCAGCCCGTGGGCCAAGTCCAGCCTGCCTCCTGTTTTTGTAAATAGAGTTCTCACAGAGTCCACACAGCCAAGCTCCTCCACTTATGTGTTGTCTGTGACCAGCTTTTTGCCACAACAGAATTGAATAGTTGCAACTGAGACCATGTGGCTCTCAAAGCCTAAAATAGTTACTAACTGGCCCTTTTGCAGAAAACATTTGTGGCCCCTGGTCCAGAACATGGTGCAGAACTCACCTCAAAGTCGTCTCCTTAAAGGAGAGGGAGCTGGGCTGTTCGTGCACAAACTCCAGTCTGTGGCTGGCAGGTCCCAGGGCCCTAAAACTACCCCCATAACACACACGGCCAGGTCTGAGGCAGCAACCTCCTGCAGCAACCTCCTGCAGCCAGGGGGAGCCCTTGGGAAGGGTCCTGGCTGAGGGGAGATGCGGCGAGGGCTTCTGGGGCATCTGCCCCAATATCTCACTTAGCCATGATGAGGACTCGATGAGATCGCCCGTGGAGCACCAAGAACAGGGCGTGCCCTAAAGTCAGGCAGCTTTGACCATCTCTACCCACCCCTAACCCAAGTCACCCTGGCTCATTTTAAATGAGCAGCCTCTGTCTCCTCACCAGGCTTCTGCCCATCTGTCTTTCCCGGGCACCACTAATTTCTGAGCCCACTTCTGTGGAGAGTTCCTCTCCAGGCCCAGTTCTGCCTATCCGACCCTTCCCTGCCCTGACCTGGGAAACCCCACCCATCCTGCCTTTTCCAAGGCCCGTGCCTCCTGCATTTCCAGTCCCTGTAGGCAGAGGTGTCAAACTCATTTCCACCAGGAGCCACATCAGCCTCAGGGTTGCCTTCAAAGGGCCGAATGTAATTTTAGGACTGGATAAATTCTCCTTAACTAGGGGCAAAGAGCTCAGCACTGCCACTGGGTAGAAACAAGGTGCCAGGCCGGATAAAACAAGGTGGAGGGCTGGATTCGGCTGGTGGGCCTTGTGTTGGTCTCCTGTGCTTAAGCCATGGACTCGGGCTCTATCCTTGGGCCTAATTTTTGGACATTTCCTGGGGGGACTGTCCTCCAGTCTCCATCCCAACAACGCCCCTCTCCCTGGTCAGTTCTGTACCCTGGATGCCTAGAGGATCCTGGTCCTCGCTGCCTCATTCTCCTAGGCCCGCCCAAGGCTGTCAGTTCCAGCTGGACCCCATCCTTCCTGGGGAGTGTTCTGGGCAGTCAGCTCTGGGCTCCTTTTTGAGAAGGACATAAGCGAATGAGTTTGGTTAGTAAGCAGTCAAAATGATCAAGGCTCAGTCTGGACTCAGGGGCAGGGCCCAGTCTGCTCAGTCCAAGACCAGGTTCAGGGCTCAGCTGGGTGGGGGCCAGAGTTGGAACTCAGTCTGGGTTCATTCAGGATTCAGTCCACGTCTGGAGTCAAAGAAAAGCCTGGGATCAGCATCAGGACCATGCAGGGCCAAGATCCAGGGGTCAGTCTAGCCATGGAGCCCAGCACACCCATGTGGTTTGGGCTCCAGCCCAGGCCACAGCACCTGCCCCTTGGCTCAGCATCCAGGCCGCCTCCGGGAGCCTCCAGCCCATCTCTCCCCACTAGGACGCCTACATTCCCATTTATGGGTACACCCTCCTGGCCATGCGGCAAGGATCCCCAGGTCCATCTGTCTGTTGAGCTGTCGTGGGAACCGAGCTCGGCAAACGGGCCCGAGCCTGTCTCCCTCCGGAGCCTGCCTCCAGACTGTTGGCGTTCGCGGCTCTGCCACGCAGCCTCCGAGCTGGGCTCGCACTGCCGAGTCCAAACGCCGTCCACTGCTCAGTTCCAGCCAACCACCAAGCACTCCCCAGATGGGCAGGGACCACACTGTGCCTGCCTGCCTCCTGCCTCAGGCACTGCTCACTCCCTGCCAGGGGCCCAGGGGAAGGCCCACTGCCCAGGCTCACAGCCCTGGGTGCCAGGCAGGGCAGGGGAAGGACAGGACCCCCAGCATCATCTACCCAGTGGTTCCCTCCAGCTCTACCCGAGGTCCCGGCGAGACCTGGCCTTTCTCCCACCAGGTGCCCTTTAGCCTCCGTCCACTGATCTCAGAACTGCCAGAGGACTCAGGGGATCCCAGGTGAGTCATGGTCAGTGTGTTCCCCAGGGCCTCTGTCTGAGAAGCTCCAGACAGCACAGAGTTTCAGAACTGGGCAGACCTGGCCTTCAGTCTCAGCAGCGACTCTTCAGGTTGTGTGAACTGAGATAAATCTGTGCCTCGACTCCCTTGTTTATCAATGGGCACCATAATTCTTAGCTTACAGGCTGTAGTGACAGTTTATTTTTTAAAGATTTTATTTATGTATTTTTAGAGAAAGGGAGGGAGAAAGAGAGGGAGAGCAACAACAATGTGTGGCTGCCTCTTGCACACCCCCTACAGGGGACCTGGCCTGCAACCCAGGCATGTGCCCTGACTGGGAATCGAACCAGTGACCCTTTGTTTTGCAGGCTGGCACTCAATCCACTGAGCCACACCAGCCAGGACTGGTTGTAGTGACAGTTTAATAAATTAAAAGATATAAAGCCCCAGGCATAGGAAAGGAGCTTGTCATGACATTTGTCATATTGGTCTGCTGGCACCCCTGACCCTCTCCTTCTAGTCAGAGCACCCCACTTCTGTGCTGAAGTGGCCCTGCTCCACCATGCATGGCTCTGGTGAGGTGGCCGGTCCCAGGGTCAGGCCCCCAGTCAGAGAGTGGGCACCAGCCGCCTCACAGATGGGGGCAGGACAGAGCATAGGGTGCACGTAAATCACCGAATGGCAACCCCATGGACTTTGTCTGGAGCCCCCAGCCCAGTCACTGAACCCATAAATTCCTCTCAGCTGACCCTGTTGGACTCAGGCTTCTGTTTCTGGCAACCAAGTTCATAAACAGGGAGTGAGCACATGTCATGGTCAAGAGCCTCGATCAGAAGCCAGACTATTGGAGTTCAGACCCCAGCTTTGCCACTCATTCACAACGTCATCTCAGGTTAGGTTATTACCCCAACTCCCCTGTCAAGTTTCCTCATCTGTAAAACGGGGTGATACTGGTTCCCACATTCCAGGGTTGGGATGAGAATCCAATTAATGAATTTATATAAAACACTTAGAAGAATTCCTGGCATATAGCAAACACTGTGGGAGTATTTGCTAGCATGTTATTATTTAATTCCCCACTTCCCTACTAGCTCCTGCCTTCTCCGATGTGGGAGCTGTCACTCTTCCCTCTCTATTCTTCACCCTGGCCAATCACTTTCCAAGTGAATATCACCTCCTAAATAGCCCCCACCCTCTCTGTTGCCTTCTCTGTAATCCAAGCAACTCTCATCACTTTCTGACACTTTTTTACCCACTGGTCTCCATGCTGGACCACTTTCCCATTCCGGCTTCCTTACAGCACCCAGAGCGATCTTTTCAAAAGACAGACCTCATTCTCTCTACCTCTTGGCCCTGATCTCTTCCATGTTGACCTTCCCTTGGGCTCAAGGTGATGGTAAAACAGCTGCCACAGCCCCAAGCCTCATATCCTCTGCCTTTTTGTCTAATTGTCTCTGACCCAGGATTCCCCGTGAAGTCCCACAGCATCTCAATATCTTTAATCTGACCCACCCTGAAACCAGCTGCTATGGCCAGGAGGATACGATGTCATGAGAGGCTTCGCATGGGTCATGTACCGCTCCTAGACTTGAGGAAGAGACCCCCAATTAAAAATGGAGGGTGGGTCTCCGAATACCTGTCTCTTCAAAGAGAACAAAACCAAAGGCTGCGGCACCCCCAAAATCGTATGACATCCAAGAGTCTCTGCGGCACAATCTGCTGTCGTGGTCAGATGTTAACCACCAGGGTGGCCACTCGAGTCCACGCAGGGATCCTTCTCACATTCTTAGAAGACAGACGGTGCCCACTACAGCCACCGGTACAAACACTGACCATGGTGTATCAGTATTTCCTGGAGTGTGCTCAGTTGAAAATAACTTCTCAAAATCCTCAGGGATAAGGGCTAGGTGAGAAAAAGATATTCACGGGTAAGTAAGTTTGGGAAAAATTGAATTGTAGCCCGCTGCCCTCAGAGACACACAGTGTATATTAGCATATTAAGGGGGCACTGAAACCTCCTACAGCCACGAGACCCGTCGGCCTTTCTTTAACCCAGTGTTTCCTAAGTGCATGTGAGTGCACGCCTCTTTCCCCCATGCTTATGCTATGAAACTCACTCTCAAACCCCTCTCTGCATTCGCTTCGCTCGTCTGCTTTGAGGCTTTTTCTCCCCTCCCTCACTTTCAGCTGTGATTTTCTGCAGCTCTGCGTGCTTTGGATTCTAGCAGCTACTCTCCATCTCTTCTTTCTCCTTGTAAGTCCTCTGGAGGCTGGATAAACAATCATAGAGATCCTCCAAACAGAGGAAGGAGCTCTGAGTGAGATTCTGTCGCACCCTCTTGTGAGTGTGTGACTCTGTGATCGCAGCTCCTGACCCTTGGCCGTGTTTGGGGAAGGGGGGGCCTGGCTGAGAGCTGAGTTCTAGATACGAGACTGCTATTCCGCACTGAGCCCTCCTCGGAACACGGTGCTCTGGGCCCGGAGACAGGGAAGTGTGGTGGGGCAAGGAGGCAGCAGGGCTCTCCTGAATCCCTCCAGGTAGTTCCTGTCGGGTAACACCCAGGCAACAGCCACAGCAGCCCCAGGACACCCAGACAGGCTGAACTCTAAATGCTCAAGATGCTTTTCAACAAGTCAGCTCTTGGTCAGGCTCAGGAGAGATTTATCGGGAAAGGGGACAGAGCAGCCAACACAAGGAATGATTGCAAAGCAGAGTCCAAGAGAGATTCTGTAGGCGTGAGTGTGTGTGTAATGTGCATGCAAGTATATGCCTATAGGAAAGGGTGCCTTCGGAGGAACATATGGACACGAATACGGAGGGCCGCGCGTGTGTGTGAGAGAAAGGCAGAAAGAGAATCGACCCAATTTGACTAGAGGAAAGGTAGGTTCTCAGATAAACACAAAGCACAAAGCATGAGCTACAGCAACAATATTTCCTGACTCCTTAATCGGGAGTTGTGGACGGCTCTGTGGTGTGATATGTGGGTTCCTCTCTGCTCCATCTCGTGAACCTCTGCACGATCTGATACGTACTCTGACCCGTGGACTGGCCTGCGGGCTGATTTGCGGTCTGCCAATGTGGTCTGTTGCAGCTCCGCAGGGAGACCGAACGTCCAGAATCAGACCAGGCACAGCACGCGCGGGTTGCCCAGGCTGGGATGCACGGTCCTTCTGCAGTCTGCCCAGGCCCCCTTTCACGAGAGAGGCGTTGGCGGCCCCCGTGAGTTATGACTTTTATTATGCAGAAAACAGGCACATTAACTTCAGGTCCTTTGAAAAATGTGGTCCTGTAATCAGAGGCTGTGTCTGTCCTGATGCACAGTGGCACCGGGCCAGAGAAGTGCAGAGATGAAATAAACATTTAGAAAGACAACTGCATTTGCAGATCTAAGAATTGAGTTATATTCATTTCTGACAGCTTCCTGAATCACAGCCCACGTCTCCGCCCGGCAAAACTGGGACCTGGCCCTTTAACTAGACTCCATTTCACATAATTAAAGACTCACAAAATTAAATGGCCTGCATGGAAAGTGGCTTTCAGTGGACTAAATGCCGGGAGCAATCTCCTCGCCAGAGTGGAGAAGTGACACTAGCTTGCAGATCAATATCATCTCTGTTATTAATATCAAAAGCACATTACTTTGTTTTTGCCTGGCTCCCCTCCAAGCCTCCGGCCCCGCCACAGAGCAGCCATTTGCTCGGGCCATAATTTACTTTGGTGAGTTTTTAAGGTATTGTTTTGTCAGGACCAATCACCGTGACGTTATAAATGGCTGGGAGGACTCGCACTCCCCCTTGGTGGCATATGCAGTGAAATTAATTTTTAAAAGTTTCACGTCAATTACTCCTGTCCTTGAGTTATGCAAGGGGACAAAGGAGCAGAGACGTAAGGACGTGAGTGATCTCAAACAGATGAGGTAACGACACACAGAAGCCGGGGCTGCAGACCAGAGCAGACATTACACTATCTTTAATTGATGCATTGAATTAAACAATTCTAAAGCCAAATAAATATTGACCACTTAGCAAAAGAACCATTGATTTTTATGATGGACAACAAGGCCGTCCTCCACTTGGCTGGTTGGGGGTTTCAAGCTGGGGTCTCGTTGGTTCCAGAACAGCCACTCGGCTGGACGACACTGGGAGAGGCCGTGGCTCTTTGGTGGGACTTGGCAAAGAGGAGGCAAATGTTTTCCCTGTTTTTTGCTCTGTCTGCCTTGTTCTTTCGTTCTGGTCTAACCATGTCTTCCTCCTTCTGCTTGTTCTTAAGGCAAGTCCAGACTGGACCCTGCCTCCCACCGCTTCAATGTTGCCTCCAGGACAGAGACCCCAGGCACCCTTTCCCCCAAAAGCTCCTCATGTCCCGTTCCTCCCCCAGCGAGCTGTCCCAGAGCCCAGAGATACAGCTCAGCTACAGAAGATGTTTAGGGCAGTGAAGATGGTCTGTATGATGCTATCATGATGGATATATATCATTATACATTTGTCCAAAATCATAAAATGTGCAGCACCAAGAGTGGCCCCAATGTCAACTGTGGATTTTGGGTGACAATGACATGTCGGTACAGGTTCATCATCAGGTGTAGCAAATGTATCTCTCTCATGGGGGATGTTGGTAATGGGGAAGGCTGTGCTGTGTGTGGGTGGGGTTGCCTGGGAAATCTCTGCACCTTCCTCTTAATTTTGCTGGTAACCTAAAACTACTTTAAAAAACAAAGTCTTAAGAAAAAGTGGCTCACCTTCAGCCCTGAGCATGAAAAGCATCTCTCACATCTGTTCTGCCTGAACATCAGGGCAGGGAGGAAGCCACAGGAAGGCAGACACGAGAAGATGTGTGTTTGGAGAAAACAAGGAATCTCCAGCTTAGCAAGCCCCCAGGATGTGTCCAGTGCTACACCAGATGCTACGCAGCCATTGCCTTCATTTACTCTCTCAGAGACTTCAAAGGTGGGTATTTCGGGTTCAGACCCGAAGATGGACATTGATTTAGGAGTGGGTGTCTAAAGCTTGTGGGTCTTAAAGTGAGATTCTGTCAATGTCACCATCCCCGGCTGCCTGTGGCTTTCAAACCAAAACTTCCACGATTCTCGCACTATAATTCAGGCTCCGTGTAGGCAGGGACTTGTCCATCCCTTTCTGATGTGCCCCCAGAGCCCGGCACAGTACTGCACATGGTAGGTGCGGGTGACTACTTGTGGAATGAATGAATGTTACAGAAGAGGCAGGCAGTGGGACGTCAAATGCAACATCATCATTTGAGAGGGACGGGTCACCATCTGGAACCCAATCACACAGAGCCACCTGCCAGGCTGCCCTCCACCTGGAGGAGTAAAGCAAGGAGCAAGTCCTGTAGTGGCTGTGCTCACTCCACGCAGGCTCTTTGGCTGTCTGCACTGGAGTTAAGGACTTGAGACTCTGGTCTGCCATGTATCATGATCCCCGTTTCGCAAATGAGAAAAGTGAAGCTCAAAGAACCTAGATAAGTTGTTCTCAGCATCTTCACCCAATCATCTCAGGACAACTGCGCGTTTCAGTTATCAGGTGTTACCCCCATATCAAAGCTGGGCTTTGCAGCGACCAAGTACACACATCTTGGGACACGGTTTTTAGCATTTACCCAGAGGTTCCAGGCCTTGCACACGTAGCCCAATCTGTGCCATGCCCACAGGGCTGCCCCTGCAGGTAATTCGTGGAGACTATAGTGTGTAGGCAGCTCAGTGCCCAGGTGATCTGAGGGTGAGCTAGATGCCCCCTGCAGTAAAATTCATAAGCCTCAGTCAAGGCCACACTCTGTGCATGGTCAGCGCAGGGGCAGCTGAGTTAGAGAGGGAGCTCTGTCCTGGGAGTATCTGAGGCTCACCTATTCGCCCATCCACAAGCGTTTGAAGCCTGCTCTGTGGCAAGTGCAGCCACGCTGGGGATGCTTCAGCAAATAAGGCTCCTGTCTCTCATCCAGCTTACGGCTGGTAGAGAGTGAGACACTGCATTGTTTCAAATTCTTTCGTTTTTATTTGCATACATCTCAAATGAGGAAGACAGATTTTAAATGTGTTCCTAGCTTAAGAAGAAAATGCACAGTTCTTCTATACCAGCAGGTTAATTAGAACCAAATCAGTCAGCCTTCGCAGCACCCGGTAACAAACGCAGGTGTACAACTGTGAGCTAACTGATTGCTGGCGGGATATATTCTAACAAAAGAGTTCTTTCGAGCACAAGTATTTATTTATAAGAAGTATTTTAACAAGTGTATTCTTCTTTAACAAGCATTCATAGTCTCAAGGTAACAAGGGAACAGACCTTGAGAGATAGCTATTCCAATTTTGACTATCACAGACTATTGCTGCTTTTGGTAAATACTTAGAAACTTGACCTCCAGAGGTCAAAATTCCTAGTAAGTATAGATTGAGTGTAAATATTATGGTAAATAGTGTGTTTCCATACTTCTAATCTTATTATCTATTTAAACAAAGGATGCTTTGCTCACCTAGTGCTTTGTCAAGGACTTGGGTGCTCGAAGAGTTCTTGTCGACCAGAAAGCATTTGTCAGGCACCCACACTGGGCCAGGCTCTGTGCCAAGAACTAAGACAGTCACAGTCCTGGTACCTGAGGAGCTCCTTGTCCAATGGGGAGAGGGACACGGGAACAGACACCATGGTATCTGGAACTGGATAATGGCAATGAGAACGTGAATTTACCCTGCCTGGGGGTGGGGGGAGTCCCAGGAGGGCGCCCAAGAGCTGAGTCCTGTAGAGTAAACCAACCACTCTAAGAAGTAAAGGCAGAGGATTTGCAGATGCAAAGACCTAGAGGCACAATAGAATACAGTGTAACTGGAGAAGAGTCTGGTGTGGGTTAGGATTTGTGGCTGTCTGGATAATCTACTCTCTGTTCCCAACATGGAAGGCAGATCCTCTACAAATGTAAATCGGACCGTGTCTCTCCCCTGATTCATTCCACCAAGACCTTCTCACTACATTTACAGGGTAAAATCTAAAGTCTGACCATGGCTCATGAGCCTTTGCATGATCTGACTCCTGCCCAGCCCTACTTCTAGCTACCTACTCCTCTGGCCCTCATCTCCAAGCTCCAGCCTCATTCCTTGAGTTGGTAGAGCCCATTCTTCCCTTGGCCTCTGCACCTCTTGTTCTCCTGGTACAGGACATTCTTTCTTCAGTTGGCTTCTCATTAAAATATGGTTCAGATGTCCCCTTTTTGAAGCAGATTTCCCTACATGCCAACCAAAGCAGCATGCGCACACACACACTCGTTCACTTCCTATCACTCCAGCTTGCTTTACTGACACCAAAGCACATGTCACTCTTTAAAATCATCTTGTTTTACCCGTTAGTTCAGGGTCACCTCCATGAAGACGATGGCCTGTCTGCTATATTCTTCCCCTAGAATAATACCTAGAACATAGTAGATACTCAAAAAATATTTGTTGAATGAATGAATAAATGACCAAAGAGCCTGGAAAAGTCTTTGGGCTTCAGATCTTAGAACATTTGAGAGGCCAGAAAAGCAGGCTCACTTCATTTGCAGTGGGGAGATAGGGAGAAGTCCCTAAAAGATGGATGGAGGGACAGAACAAGTCTGAGAGCACTGGATCAAATCCAAGTGCAGCCCAATTTATCCACCACAGGCTAGCAGCAGGCAGCTCTCCACTACCCTGATGCTCAAAGGAGGTGAGTGGGCTGGGCCCCAGAAGAGAGAAGGGGGAGTATGGATGCAGCTGATAGGGATCTTGTGGAGCACCTGGCACACAGCCTACCTCTCCCTCCCACACCTTGAACATCTCTGCAACTCAGGGACAGAGTTAGGAATGAGGTCAGAGAATCCAAGAATGCCTCTGGCCCGGCTGAAACATCCACATCCTTCAACCAGCCTTGCCCTCTCTTGCCTCCATGCTGTTCCCTCCACTTGGAATACGATTCCTCATTGTTTACCTGGCAAATCCCCACTCATCCTCTGAATGTCCGTTTACAAATCACCTCTCTAAGAAGACCTCCCAACACTCTCTGCCTCCTGCCAGGCTGGGCTTGGAGATCTTCTCTCATAAGAGCAATTATCACCTTGTATTATAATTGTCCACCTCTGGAGTCACACACACCCTGGCTTGAGTTTTAGCTCAGCCCTTGGCTGCTCAAGCTCTTTGAGCCTCAGTCTCCAGCATCTATAAAATGAGGCAAATAATATAGATGTTGCAAGTATGTTGGAAAGATTATTTGGTGTGTTATTGGGAGCTGGTGAGTAATGGGTATTTAATAAATATTAGGTGTGATAATGATTAAAAATTTCTGAATCTACCCCAAATGCCTAACAGGTAGGTAGCTGAGCTGTGGTTAAACACACACACACACACACACAACACTGAACTTGGAATTCAAAGCCTGGGTCTGCTACTACAAGTATGAGTTGAGTCAGTGTCAAATTCCTTCTTAGCTTTCAAGTCCTCCTCTGCAAGATGGAATACCTAATACCTTCCTCATGAGGTTGTTGTGAGGATCAGACTAATTCGATCATTTTTCAACTATGTAAATAGCCCCTGTTAGTGCCCACCACTGGGCTCAGTACTAGGGTTGGACAAAAGGTAAACAAAGTCTGATCCTTGTCCTCATGGTGTGGCGAGAGGAGCATTAGACCAGTAATTTCAACAGAATGGCTTGTGCGTGCTTGCATTCAGCAGTATTTGTTGACTCAGTATTATATGCCAAACTGAGAGCAAAAGAGATAAGGCTACTGTCCTAATAGTATTAAAAATAACAGCTAAGGGAGACTTCCGGTCAAGATGGAGGCATAGGTAGACACGCTTTGCCTCCCTGCGCAATCATAAGAAGGATCACAACTAACTTCAAAACAAAAAACACACAGAACTGCCAGAAAATTGAACTGTATGGAAGTCCAAAAACCAAGCATTTAAAGAAGCCATACTTATCCAGACAGGTAGGAGGGGCATAGAGGGGGAGCCAGGCTGGAGAAGATGCAGTGTGGTGGTGGTAAGGTGTCAGCAGCCAGCAGAACAAGTGGTCCCACATTCACATCTGGTGAATAAAAATCAGGAAGGATACCTAGGAAACAAGCAATCCTAGCCTAAGCCCAGACCAAGTAGCCCAGGAAAATAAAGCCTTGTAACTTCTGGTTATAAAAAGCCAGTGGGGGTTGGGGTGGCAGAGGAAACTGCCAGCCTCTCAGGAGAGTCCAATTAAAGGGCCCACATGGTCTTAAAATGTGCACAAATCCACCCACTCTGGAAATCACCACCAAAGCAACAGCTAGAGGTGCACTGGTCACATTTGGGAAGTGGGTTAAGTGACTGGAAGCAGGGAGAGTGCCGAACAAGCCTCCAGTGACTAGGCAGCAACATTGTCCCTTCTCTACCCACTCCCTACAGAGCCACAAAGCAGTGAAGTGGGCTGCCCTTCCCTGGTGAATACCTAAGGCTCTGCTGCATATAACTTAACAGTCACACTAAGACAGGGAGTCAAAGCAGCTCTACCTGATACACAGAAACAAACACAGGAAGGCTACCAAATTGAGGAGACAAAGAAAATATGGCCCAAATGAAAGAACAGAACAAAACCCCAGAGAAAGAAATAAATGAAATGGTGATAGCTAACAAACCTATCAGATACAGAGTTCAAAACACTGGTGATAAGGATGCTCAGAGTACTAAATGAGTATGGCAAAAGCATAAGGAAAGAAATGAAGGCTACAGTAAGTGAAATAAAGAAAAATTCATAGGGAACCAAAGTGAAAGAAGGAAACCAGTGTTCAAATCAACAATTTGGAACATAAGGAAGAAATAAACAGTCAACCAGAACAGAATGAAGAAACAAGAATTCAAAAAAGCAAGGAGAGAATAAGAAGACTCTGGGACAGCTCCAAAAGTGCCAATATCCAGATCATAGGAGCCATTCATGTCAGAAGGAGAAGAGGAAGAGCAAGAAATTGAAAACTTATTTGAAAAAATAATGAAAGAAAACTTCCCTAATTTGGCAAAGGAAATAGACATACTTGTCCAGGAAGCACAGGGAGTCCCAAACAAGATGGACCCAAAGAGGACCACACGAAGACACATAATTAAAATGCCAAAGGTTAAAAGATAAAGAGAGAATCTTAAAAGCATCAAGAGAAAAGCAGAGAGTTATCTACAAAGGAGTTCCCATAACACTATCAGCTGATTTCTTAAAAGAAACTTTGCAGGCAAGAAGGGACTGGCAAGAAGTACTCAAAGTGATGAAAAGCAAGGACCTACAAACACGATTACTGTATCCAGCAAAGCAATAGTTTAGAATCAAAGGGCAGATAAAGTGCTTCCCAGACAAGGTAAAGCTAAAGGAGTTCATCATCACCAAGCCCTTATTATATGAAATGTTAAAGGGACTTATTTAAGAAAAATATCAAAACTATGAACATTAAAATGACAACAAACTCACAACTATCAATAACAATCTAAAAAACAAAAACAGACTAAGCAAACAACTAGAACAGGAACAGAATCATAGATATGGAATCATTTGGAGGGTTATTAGTGGGGAGAAGGAAGGGAAAGAACGGCGGAAAAGTTACAGGGATTAGGAAGCATAATTGGTAGGTACAAAATAGATAAGGGGATGTTAAAAATAGTATAGGAAATGGAGAAGCCAAAGAGCTTATATGCATGACCCATGGACATGAAGTAAGGGGGAGATTGCTGAAGGGAAGGGGGGTACCAGGCAGAGGGGGACAAGGGGGAAAAATTGGGACAACTGTAATAGCATAATCAATAAAATACACTTTAAAAAATAATAGCTAATGTTCACTGAGCATGTCTTGCATGACCTTGGGCTAAAATTCTTTAAGCTTCCTAAAACACAGGCACAGCTAACAGCTCCCTTGCAGGGTGGCAGCAAAGACTGTGTGTATTAATGCATGTGAAGCTCAGAGCGGAGGTCCTGGCCCTTCATAGGTGGTCAAGAAATGAGATCCCTAAGTCTACCTATTAGCTCACTGAGTAGTAGCCTCATGTTTAGAGAGAGCTTTACCTGTTTCATCTCATTTAATCATTTAATCTGAAGTGATAAGTACTAAGATACAACCTGTGAAATTGCCTGTAAACTTAAAAGCCTTCATATGAGTGAGTATTTGTTAATGTTTTCGGGAGCCAGTCCAGAACTGTGGAATGGGATGAAGTGGTCAGCATGGGGTGAGATCAGTCAGAAATGCTTCAGAGAAGGTGAGCCTGGAGGGGGTGGGGGCAGCAGGGATGAGTGGGGCTAAGCATTGGAGGACAGGGGGGCAGCCACTCTCCTGCAAACCGGGTCGCCGCGGTGGTTCAGCTACTGCAGAAGGCCAGATTCAAACAGGGCAATTTAAAAACATGTAAAAGGCATAAAGCGAGAGCAGCTGTGCACAGCTGCCGCCGAACGCTCCATCGCTGCCTTGCCGTGGACTCTAAATGACAATAAACCTTCCACCCCTTATAAATTAAGCAGACTTTCAAAAAAACCATATCTCCTCCTGCAACTTTTTATGGCTGTTTGGCAACTTTAATCATTTTGCAAAATGCAATTCCTGACCATAAATTCTCTCCCAAGTACAGATTTAGGGAGATCTAGAGGACTGCGGCGGGTTGATAGGTAAGTTTTAATCTGACAAGGCCAAAAAGTCTATTAGATTTATAGGGAGGCAGCAGATACCCTGTAATTACACCAGGCCCGACCTCCAGGGAATCTCGAATGTAAGGGGTGGGGGAAGAGAGTGGGAAGGAAGCCGCGGGGACAGCAGCAAGGACAGGTGGGAACATCCTCTGGGCGCCAGCCCCTGGCCCTGGCCTTTTGGTCACAGGTCATGGTGATTTCCCAAAAGGTACAAAGACCTTGGAATCTAAGTCACTGAAGCTTGTAATTGATGCATGTGCACACACACACACATCCACACACGCTCTGTGCCTGTCTCTGAGGCTGGCGCCTGTCAAGAGAAGCGGAGCCCTTTGGAAGGAGGTCACGTATCCCTGAACAGGGTGAGAGAACGTGAGAAGGCACTGGATTCCATTCAATTACACACTCGACTAATATCCAGTCCACATGTGTGCTACGGGTCACACAATGTATGAGGTGCGAGGACAGGACCACAGACTGTGTGCAGGTCGTGCCCTGCGCAAGCACCTGGCTAGGAGAGCCCAAGTGGGGCTGACCAGTGCCCAGCACAGGCTGCACTGGCCCAGAGGAGGAGAGCTCGTCCTGACCAGGCTGCCCAGGGAGTGCCTCTACCTCCCACTGAAGTGCTGGCTTCCCTGCAGCAGAGCTGCGATCCCAGGTGCTCAGAGTCTAACAAGACCCCAGAAGCACACTGGCCGCCTGCAGGCTGCACATGGCCACAGAAGCTTTTATTTGGCTGGCACAATGTTTTAAAATTTTTGAGTTTGAAACAGGTTTCTTTTTGCCACAGGGCCACCACCACTCATTATCTTACACTCAGAGGATTCATTGAGTTATTAACTCCTGACTTCTAAGAGCATGTGAGTTTGAGACCCCTGGAAGGAGGCTAAATAAAGGCAGTAATGGAGAAGTGAAGGGTCCAGGTGGGAACTGGGCACAGCACCCAACTTGGACCCCTCAGGAACTGTGGTGGGTAGAAGACAGACCTCCCCTCAAAGATATCCGTGTCTGTCTTAGTCTGTGTTTGGGCTACTACGAGAAAATAACACAGACTGGGTGGCTTCAACAACAGAAATGTATTTCTCAGATCTGGAGGCTGGAAGACCGAGACGGTGGTGCCGGCAGACTCAGTGTCTGGCGAAGTGCACTTTCTGGTTCAGCAACACTGTCTTCTCACTGTGCCCTCAGGTGGTAAAAGGGATGAGGGAGCTCTCTGAGGTCTCTTCCATAAAGACACTAATCCCATTCCTTAGGACTCCGCCACCTCATGACCTCATGTAATTCTAATTACCTTCCAAAGACCCCTAATACCATTGTGTTGGGGTTTCAATATATTAATTTGGGAGATGGGACACAAATATTCAGGCCATAACAATGTCCTAATCCCTGAAACTGTGAGTAAGCCAATGGAAAGGGAGGAATTATGTTTGCAGATGGAATTAAGTTTGCTAATCAGAGGACTTTAAAGTAGAGAAATCATTCTGGATTATTTGGGTGGGCCCAGTACAATCACAAGGGTCCTTAAAAGTGGAATCAAGGGGCAAAAGAAGACTGAGTATCAGAGTGAGGCAGCATAAGAAAGACTGAATTGGCCATTGCTAACTTTGAAGACAGAGAAAGTCACCACAAGTCAAGAAATGCAGGTGGTCTCTAGAAACTGGGAAAGGAAGGAAAAAAAAAAAAAAAAAGACCAGGACCAGGTTCTCCCCGAGATCATCTGGAAAAAAACACAGTCCTGCCAACACCTTGATTATGGCACAGTGAGTCCAGATGTCTGACTGTAAGATAATAAATTTGTGTTGTTTCAAGCCACAAAATTTATAGTAACTTGTTACAGCAGCAATAAGAAACGACTGACTTTTAAGCTGAGACCTGAGAGATCAGTAGCTCTGGGCTGGGGATGGTTCAGGTAAAGGAAGCACACACAAGGTCATTCCTCCATCTCCCCACTTTGCTCTCCTATACTCTGGGGCGTGGCTCCAGCTGTTCTGGGGCTGTGAAGTGCTTGTGGCTCTGGCCTCCACATGCGTGCAGGATACAAGCAGAGGCTGCCAGAGGAGGCTGAGCCACAAACAATTGATTGGGGGTAGTGTTTATTAGGCCTCGTAC
The DNA here is from genome assembly GCA_004024845.1 of Tonatia bakeri. Taxonomy (NCBI): domain Eukaryota; kingdom Metazoa; phylum Chordata; class Mammalia; order Chiroptera; family Phyllostomidae; genus Tonatia; species Tonatia bakeri. The sequence continues at coordinate 102,875 of PVIA01001689.1, read as the reverse complement.
CAGGACCCGTACTTGGCATCTCCTGTGCATCATCTTCACAAGCAGTGCTGCGAGAGTGGATCTCATAGTGGCTAAGAGTTCAGAGCCTGGACCCAGAGTGCATGGCTCACGTGCAAACTCTGCCTGCTACTAATGATACAGCTGTTACTTAACCTCTCGTGTCACCATTTCTTCATCAGTACAGTCGTGGTGATGACAGCACATCATGGGGTTGTTCCGAAGATCAAAAGACACAGTTCATGAAAAGCACTTAGAACAGTATCTGGCAGTAGACGCAAGCTGTCACCATCAGCTATGGTGGACACACTCGAAGGTGGTTCCCATCTCCAGGGGTTTATGCCTTCCTACAATCCCCTCCCATGAGGGACTTGTTTCTAATCAATGGGATATGGCAAAGATGATGGATGTCACTCCCAGAATTATGTCACGTTATATAAGGCTCTGTCTTTGCAGGTTGGGATGGAGACTCTCCTTGCAGGCTTAACGAAGTGAGTGACCATATCGGAGAAGCCCACATGGGCAGCAGTTGCCGGTGACACGTAGGAGATGAGGGGCACCTCCAACAGACAACCAGCAAGAAGCCACAGCCTGTGGTCCAAACAGGCAAAGAAATAAATCCTGCCAGCAATCTGAGTGAGCTTGGAAGCAGCCTCTTCCCCAGTTGTGCCTCCAGCTGAGAATACGTCCCACTGACCCCTTGCCTGCAGCCTGTGAGTTCTTCGGATGTCCTAGCTAAGCTGTGCCCAAACTCCTGACCCACAGAAACAGTGAGACATGTGTTATTTAAATCTATGGAATGTGTGGTAATTTGTTAGAATTTATGCAGAAATAGACAATTAATGATACATCAGTTAAGTACTATTGCTTCTCCCATTTTACAAATGGGAAACTAAGGTTTGGAGAAGCTGAGCTTCATTCCCCAGGTCACACATCTAATCAGAGGCACCAGTCCAGGGCCATCTAATTCCAGACTCCCTGCTGTTAATCCCACACCAGGCTGCTTCCCTCCCTCCAGGACAGCCAGCTCATCCTGTCACTGGCCTCTTCAGGCTCCTTCCCCTGGTTCTTGCCTTTCCTTTCTTTCCTTCTCCTCCTCATCCTCTTCCAACTTCTCATTCTTCTTTCTCAACTTCCTTTCTCTCCCTCTCCACTTTCTTCCTCTTTCCCCACTGTGGAGTATGTGCTCTGTAACAGCCCCTGCCTTCCCAAAGCTCTCCCTGTAGGGAGCCCTCTAGGTTCATCCCTAACAGAAACAAGTGCAGAACCAACAGCAGCTTCAGCCCACTTGGCCAGGACTTAGATGCCCTCACCACTCTCCCCTGGCCTCAGCTGAGAGCCTGAGTTCCTCTTCCGAAGAGCCAGAAGCAGAACTCCCCAAGGCAGAGCTCCAAGGCTCAGGGACAGCCCACTACACATGCCCCGAGCCCGTGTCTACAGCTCAGAGCGCGGAACGGGGAAGAACCTCCGGCCCCCTCTGCTCCCCTCTGCTCCAGCCCCTCTGCAGGTCTCTGGCATCACCTCCCTTAGCAGGAAAGAAAGAAGGACTCTTTAAAGATGAAACCGAATAAAATATAGATAAGCATTAGTCAAATGAAATTAATGCTTCCAATATTGTTTTAGGTTTGCTCATATGCATCAAGGGTTTATGAAATTGCAGTTTATCACGTGGGGATATTGCAGTTATATATTAGCTGACTGTCTGGTGGCCACTCCAACAGCTCTCTCTGGACCCCGGGTCGCCCTTCACAGGCAAAGTCAGCTTTGCTGACATCCATCTCCTTCCTCTGCTGACACATCCCCAGATGCTGATAAAAGGCCTTGCCCCCAACAACATATGAATATTTAAATGACAGTTAATTATTCAGCATATAATGATATTATTAGCATCTACTTCATTGCTGGCTGTGGGCCCAGCTCGGCCTAGTTCCACACTGAGGGGTGCCACAAAAAAGCCAAAACCCAGGTAAGTCCCACATCAGCGGCATCTTCAGGGTCCATTATTATTTGGGGGAGATGTCAATTCACAGGCATGATTGTCAGGATCTCCCTCGCCTGCTCTGTGTCAAGCCACGTGCTGGGTCTAGGGGGGAGATTTAGCCAACATCGTCCCTGTTCACCAAGTGCTGGCAGCCTGTGGGAACTCATTCACCCTGCCAAGCACGTCACACGAGCATTCTTGGATTTGTAAAACAACCTTGTGAAGTCAGGACCGTTATTTTCCCCCTGTTCTTATAAATGAGGAAACCAAAGCTTAGGGAGGGGAAGTGGCACATGCAAAGTCACAGTCAGTGAAAGAGTTGGGATCCAAACCTGGTCAGCCTGACTCCAAAACCCTCACCCTACTAGCCATGAGCAAAGCTTCTGGTCTCAGACAAGAGGAAAGAAGTGCTGCAACAGAGACACAAGAGAAGCTCAGAGATCTGGACATGAGGATGAGTTAGGATGCAGATGAAGTGGAAAGGGCTTCTAGGAAAAGGTAGCATTGGAGCTGGACCTTGAGCAAATGAATAGGCATGAAGTGGGGGGTGGTAGTGGAGAGACACCCCAGACAGGGGAACAGCACATGCAAAGGCTTGGAGGGGGAAAGGTGCTTTGAAAATAGTGAGATTCTGGAATTAAGACAGCAGAAGGCTTGTACGAGGTAGATAACAGGAAGGCAGCTTGGGAAGAGATCACAGAGGGCGTAGGGAACGAGCTGAAGAGTTTTATCCTGAGGACACTGGGGATGCGTGTAAGATTGTGGTAGGCTGCTAACACGGTGACAAACTGTCCCTGCCCATAATGAGGAGGAGCCCGTTTCTCCACCCAGGCCCCCCATGACAGCTGGGACCAGCCACGTGCTTCCTGTAGCAAAGATGATCCAAGCAGGGGTTTGTCAAGTGCTCGAGTACTGGGGTTTGCTTTCTTGCTGTTCTTGGAAATCAGCAAGAAACAAGCCTCAGAGACCACACGGAGAAGAAATGAGGTGTCCTGGCCGAGCTCTGTCCCAGTCACAACCATCCTGGATCATGCGGCCACCAGTCAACCTGCCAGTCGACACGCAACAGAGCCCAGGTCAGCCAAGCTGGCCCAGACCAGAACGAGTACCATTTGACCAATAGAATCATCAGCTAAAACTGTGGTTCTTTCGCGCCATATACTGTGGTTCGGCAACAACTACCTGATACGAGGGTTTAAACAGGGATGACCTGGACAGAGGGTGTTTAAAAAGGTCACTCTGGCCACCATGTAGCGGGCAGGTTAGAAGTGGTAAAGCTGGAAGCTAGAGATCCATGAGGAGGCTGCTGTCAGAGTCCCAGGGGAGAAGGTGAAGGTCTAGTCAAGGTGACAGGGATGGCCAGAAGGAGAGTTGTCCCGGTGTGTCCCAGGAAGACACAATGATGTCAGGGAAGCACATCTTTGAGGCTACTCCTAAGACACACACGCACACACAGATGTACATACACACTGCCTACACCCCATACCCGTGGTTCCCTTGGGGGCTCCACACCCGTCTCCACCCCCATCATCTCGCCCTCCACTTAACTCCCCTGCTCCAGCTCCTTTACCACCCCAAGAAGGAATTATATAAATAATCAAGGCAACAGAGTGGGAACTTTGCAAACAGCACTGGATTTGAGCCAGACTCTCAACTGCATTTCATTCCCAGAGGTACCTCCAACTGGCTGTGTGACCCAATGAAAGACTTCTGCCCCTCTTTGGGCCTTGGTTTCCCCAAATGTCTTCTGCTTAGACTCTAGGTTTGTGACCCGGTACTTTGGAATCTCAGGATTAGGAGGACCCCCTCAGGCCTCCCCACCATACCTGTTCCATCTCTGCTTGAATTCTAGGAAGAGGCAGAAGATGTGCCCACTCACCCACCCTGCCTCTACCCTGGCACGGCGATGTCATAGGGAGACTGAAAAAGACATCACTGATCAAAAGCATCTTCCTCAAAGGCTGGGCTCAGCATCCAGCGCCTCAGAGTCACTGCTCAGGGCCTCCTGGAGGATGAGCTCACTGGGCCTGCCCAGCACACCTGACCTGAGCAGCAGAGTGGTTCATCCACTAGATGAGCAGACCCCAGAAGACGGGATCCAGGGAGAGGGGGCAGCATGGCTGGGCAGAAAGAACTCAGGACAGGGAATAAGAAGATCTGAGTGTGAAGTTAGCACTGCTACTTAATTGACTGTATGACCTCAGGCAAGCCACTTAACTCCCCAGACTGCCCCCGACATGACATGGGCATCATAGCACAGATGGAAAATACCTGGCTTGGTGTCTGGCCCACAGTAGTTACCCAACAAATACTTATTTCTTCCTGAGTCTGAGTCTCAGTTCTTCATCGTAATATAAGGATGTCAACCTCCTCCCTCCAAACTGTTTTCTGAGTCTAGATTAGAAAGCTGTACAAGCACTTGACATACAATATGTGACCATTGAACCTTACTTCATTCTTTCAATGTGAACTTCAAGAAAAGTTCAAAAAAATTAGGATGCATTTCTGATGTGTTACAATATGAAGGTACAGTGCTTGGGACACATTCTTGCGAACAATGTTTAATTTGAATCTAATTAAGCATCCAGAACTAAGTTCCAGTTTCCAGGACAAATGGGAGAAAGAGAAACAAGTTAAATGACACCAGGAGGAAACAGTTGGATAAATTTAGCATCTAGAATTTTCTGTAAAAAAAAAAATCTAGCCCCTACTCTTCCAAAGTTGTAATAAGAAGGAAAAATCTAGCTCCTACTCTTCCAAAGTTGTAATAAGAAGGAAAAAGAAAAGCTAAGAAAACTGTCATAAATTTTAAAAAAACAAATGCAAAACATATACCTGTATTGGATTCTCGTTCAAATTTTTTTTAAAAAAACAGCTATAAAAAGCATTGTAGGACATTTGGGAAATATGAATATAAACTGGAGACTGATTGATTTTGTGGAGTTGCTGTTAACTCTCTCAAGTGCAATAACAACGGTGTGGGTCTGATGAAGAGCACCCTGATTCTCAGGAGACACATGGTAAGTGTTCAGGGGTAAGGTGTCTCCCTTACAGCTTATTTTTATGTCTACAGCTTATTTTCAAATTCTATACCAGAAAGAGAGAGATGTAGCAAACATGACAAAATGTTAACAAATGCTGATTCTAGATGGAGGATTTATGGATAATAATTGAACTATTCTTTCAACTTGTCTCTGAAAACTTCCAAAGTGAAATGCTATTGGGGATTGGGGAGGAGGAGAACACCCCGACAGTGGGTCCAGAGCTTCGGAGGTGAACCCCCGCAGCCACAGAGGCCCGGCCAGGGGAGGACTCGGGCTGAGTCACTGTTGGGCGCAGTTCTTCTGGCTCCGGCTCAAACTGGGGAGGGCAGATGGGCAAGGGCTGGGGCCCAGCTGCAGCATTCTCCCCCACCCCACCCCTCTTGGAAAGGTCAGTTCCCCAGGCATCAAGGAGGGCCCTGTCCCTGGGGAGGCTGGAGCAAGAAGTATCCTGTGAAGTTCATGGCTCCCTGGCCTGGAGGTGACCATGATCACCAGCTCTTTGGGACAAACATGCTTTTGTTTTTGCTAGTCTGAATTTTTGGTGCCTGGTGTGAGAGCGGCTGTTGGTTCCCATTTCCAAATGTTCCTATAGTAACCTCCCACCTCTGTTTCTGCTGGATGATGGGGGAACCGCTGTCTGGACCAAGGGGATGTTAGTGGAATTTGAGGGTTTCCAGGCTGCATGAGCTGACCCAGGTAGAACCTAGCTAAGAACTTTGGGACAGTGCAGAAGAGAGGACTGAACAGAGAGAGGGCTGCTGGGCCTGGATGAGTCCTGTGAGGGGCAAAGATTATCATGGGACTTAATCTGTATAAGAGATTGCTGGAGGTTCCCATGCAGCCTGGGTCCCTGGGGCATTAACCAGATCTCAGAATCCATGGGAGGAGCTAGGGGACTCATTAATCTAAGAGTTCTTGTTGACCTAGCAGCTTTGTCAGTTTACATCAAGACACATAGAGACTGGACCAACACAGCTAAGAGCCCATGGCTATTTAGTATTTGTTGAGCCCTTCCAAAATGCCAAGCACTCTGCTAAGTGTGGTCCATGCATTACCTTGTTCAGTCACGCTAGCGGTCCTGCTTAAGCTTCTTCATTATAATCAGTGGATATAGACCACTTTTCTCCTGTGGCTAGGGATAGGCAAATAAACTCAGAGGAAATACTAAGGAAATAAGAATTGGTGTCCACCTCAGGAAGCACAGGGAACTAGGACTTCCATCCAAATGGATGGTCACTCCTGTCCACACAGAGGGCAATACTTTCCCTCTGAGGAGAGGACTAGCTCCAACCCAGCACATAGACAAACAGGGCCATCAAAAATTAAAGGATGGGCCACAGAGAAGGTGTTTGCAAACAGCACTGGATTTGAGCCAGACTCTCAACTGCATTTCATTCCCAGAGGTACCTCCAACTGGCTGTGTGACCCAATGAAAGACTTCCGCACCCAATGGATCTGATTGGATGCGTTTCCCATCAGCTATTCCATGAAGGGATTCTGAGTTTAGGTGAGACTGGGAAACTCCACAGACTGTATTTCCATCTTGGAGAGTTACAAGGATCTCAGCAACTTGAAGACTCTGAAAAGCCCTGGAGTAAAGAAGCCTCCCAAACCTGCTTAACCCAGTGCTTGTCAGAGCGCTTTTGCCCTCTGAGCCCCTTTTCTTGTGTAATAACACTTACAAAACTTCAGCCATAACATGTTGGAATACTCGTAGGAAATTTTGGGACGGAGCCATCACTTTAGCCTGTGGAGCAAATCTAGCTTCAGGAGCCCCTCAGTCACTTGAATTCCGCCCCCCGCCCCAATACATGGGCCAAATTAAAATTCAATAAGATGCAGACATGAAGTCACCCCAAATGCCTGGAAAGGACAGACATGACAAAAAGAACCCTTCCTACACCCTGACCAGTGTGGCTCAGTTGGTTGGGCAACATCCCACCGAACTAATAGTTGCCACATACAAGAGGCAACCAATCGATGTTTCTCTCCCTCTCTTTCTCCCTCCTTCCCCTCTCTCTAAAAATAAATAATATTTTTAAAGGAAAAACAAAGAAAAAAGAACCCTCCAAAGTTGGATCCTGAGCTGGGATGGTAAGAGGGAAGGTTTGGGGTGCTCACTGGCAATTCAAAGGAACTATTCAGTCATGAGGCCCATTGTTCTCAGCAGATCCTCCCCTTTGCAGATCAGACACCAACCCAACCCAAACAGCAAAAATGACTGTGTGAGTCAAAATCTAACCAGGAAAACAGAAACTGCCTTAAGAATTTATAACAGAAGGAATTTAATGCAGGGAATTTGTTACGTAAGTGACAGAGAAGGTGAAGCCCAACCAGGAGGCAGTGAGGTGACCAGAGGTTAGCAGGAAGCCACTGTCGCCTCTAGATTGGAAAGACACAGGAGGAGGAGGTGGTGTCGCTGGAGCCACAGGTGTCTGTCATGGTTGTTGTGGTTGTTGTTTTATACGTCACATATAAATTGAAAGGAAACAGTGTCAGAATCAAGGATTTTCTCATTCAGCCATGACAGTGGTTTTGCCCAAAAGTGCACTTTGTCAAGTAAAGAAACAAGGTATCCTGATATGCGGGTCCATAAGCTGGGTATGTATTGGAAACATTCTGCCAAAAAAGGGTGATGTGGGTTTTGGAGCTGCCAGCCAGAAACCCTTCTTTTAACAGGAATTAGCCAGCAAAGCCAGCTGTTTATCAAAGACACTCCCGATCTGCTAAAACAAAATCATGCCAGTGGCATCTAGGAAACTCCTGCTCTTTCTTTTCCTTTGGAGTTAAGGGAACAGCCACCTGGAAGCCAGAGCAAACATTTTGGTAGAAATTAGCATAATGAGTGTGTCAAAACAAATTGCTGTTCTTGGCCTGATCGGTCAAGACCGATCCTGCCAACCTCCCCTCTTGACTTGTGGCAAGCCTGGTCAGGCGTGACCCACTGCAATGGTTGTAGATGAAGACTCCAGACCACAGCTTTTGGAACATGGAATTCCTTCCATAAAAATATTTTTCAGGTCAGACTATCTGGAAATGACAACGAGAAATGACATTGTCCTATGAACACCTGAACTGGTTATGACTCTCCAAACCATGTCCCCTCCACCCACAGCCCAGTCAGGCCATCCACAGCCCAACCATTAGCAAGGAATTTGCACACAGACCGACTCCAGGTAAACAAAGAGGTGATGTTTCTCCGGACAAACAGGCCACCAGCAGCACAGAGGAGGAAAATCTTCTTGTTAGAAATACAGCTGACCCCAATGCTATATTTGAAATGTGAATTTTTCAGACCACGCCTTGAAATTCTCTGAAGTTAGTATTAAAAGAAGCGACCCTCTTAGTGCCAAGGTGTGAGACTTGATTGTCAAGTAACACAGAGAGGAGTCAACAGAAGGAAAGGACTCAAGTCCAACCATCTATTCACAGAGCACCTGCCATGGGCCGGCACTCAGAGTGAGATGGTGAGCGAAGAGACTGGCCCTTCCTCACAGGCCAGGGTACCATAGACGGGAACAACTAAAACCACAGTGATAGAACAACCGCTGTAATAACAGCTTCTTCACAAAAGAACACCAGTGACTCTGACATCCTCTAACGGTGGACCTGACCCAGTCTGGGGAGTCAGGGGCCAGGACAGACATACTTTTAGGAGCTACGGGCTTCCCTATATATTTTTCTATTTCTGCACACCATATATTTCTATAAATATGTACTGTGCCCAGATGCTTGAGTTAACCATATAGTAAACTGCATGTCGCTTCATTCCAGGGCAGATTGCGCTGAACTTCATTAATCCTTTTGACTTTATACATAGCAAGCTCCTTTAGATATTATTTACCACCATTGGTGTCCAGCATGAGCAGAGTAGATAGGAGCCCTCATCCACAACGGGAGCCCAGTCAGGGGGCATTCTCTCCAGAACCGTATGGCACACCTGCTTTGGAGAATGTGTGTGAATTTGGACAGGGATGTGCCTGTGGGCCTGCGAGGGAGGCTCCCTGTGTGCCTCACTCTGTGTGTGTGTGTGTGTGTGTGTGTGTGTGCGTGCATGTTTGCCCATACATGTGCATATGTATGTCACATGGGCTCACATGTGTGTTTGTGGATGCTCTGTGTTCCGCCAGGTTGGCAGGTGGAGGCGAGTGCCTTATTTTCCTGGATCGGCAGTTTTGTGGCTCGATGCCTCTGGGAGCAGGGGCTCACGCACGTGCTGGTGTTCCTTACAGCCGTTTTGCCTGCAGCGGTCACAGAGTTGAAAAATCTGGGTCCGTGTGGCTGCTCAGAGACTGTGCAAAGGCAAACAAGTAGGATCCGTGGCCATTTCACAATTCCTGCTCATTAGACATGTCTGGGGCCTTGCGAGTGAGCTCTGAGGATAAATAAGTATAAATATTATATTTGCCTCCAGGTTATCTTTAAAAATGTATTTCCCTCTCCCTCTACCTGCCCCCCCAGCCCCACCAGCAACTGTCAGTGCCTCCTGAAAACTCCTGGGTATCAGAAGTTCCATAGTGAGAGTCTAGGTCTTTGCCATTTGTTTGCTTTCTCTGAGTTGGCCCCATCATCCAGTCCAGGGGGATCCAGAGGCAGCAAGGCACTCCATGAGCTTCTTGGTGCCCCTTTGGTGGGGTGGAGGGGTATGAATGTCCCCTATGTTCTGAGAGCCTGAGCCACCACGCAACACCACACACAGAGATGACAAGGAGCTTCTTCGCCAGCTGTGCCTGGCTGACATGGCCAGAGCCACAAAGGAACTGGAGTCAGAGCCAAGGCCTATATGTGCCAACCCTTAGTTGGCATGATGCCACCACCTAGAAGGGACTAAGGCCTCCACGCCGGGGCATAGAAACTCCAGGTACCTCCAATTCGTGGGTCCTTAGTTTTAAGAAAGCAAAACCTTCTCCAATAACTCAAGGAAAAGGAGAAACTTGAGAGCAGGATATGGGGATTCTGTGCTTGCCCCTTCCCCCCATGATCTACTGGATCAGCAGTGTTTTCATGGGTGGGGTTCAGGAAGTGGTGTTTTTAGAAAGCTTCCGTGTGATTCTGGGACTCAGGCAGAGTCGAGAGTCACTGGTGTGAAGTGAGAAGAAAACTGGGCGTGGGGGGGCATGGAGAGCATAGCCCTCCCTTGGACCTGTGGATGGTTGGCCTGCTGCGAGCACCAGTATCTGCATCCCATCAGAGCACCTTCTGAGACCCCTCCCCCCTCTCCAGGGCTGCAACCCGGAACAGCCTTTCAGTGGTCTAAAGTAAAAGAACGACCCTAGATGGTGTGGTTCAGTGGACTGAGTGCTGGCCTGCAAACTAAAAGATCGCCAGTTCAATCCAGGTCAGGACACATGCCTGGGTTGGGGTCCAGGTGCCCAGTCAGGGGCGTGTAAGAGGCAACTGATCAATATATCTCTTGCTCATCAATGTTTCTCTTCCTCTCTTTCTCCCTCCCTTCCCCTCTTTCTAAAAATAAATAAATAAAGTCTTTAAAAAAGAAGAAAAAAACAGAGTCCTCTGCATGGATCTTCTCTGGGCTAAGCTTCATATTTCCAGTCCCTCATGGGCCCCAGCTCCCAGCCACCACCCTCCAAGTGAGCCTCACATGTCACTGTTGCCAAAAATACGGGACACAGTGGGTCTGCTCAGTGTCCAGTGGAAACAGCAGGTCATGGGCTGTCCCTACCATCTTGACGGACTCTCCTCCTGACTGCCCTGGACTCGGGCAAAGAGACCTTCTTGGATTCTGGATGTGGGGAAGGATTGCCTCACCCTAAAAACATGGAAAAATCCCCCCAAACTGCAGTACAAAAATAGCTACCATTTAGTACTTCCCATGTACCAGGCACTCAGCTGGTGGCTTTACATGTATGATCTTATTTAATCTCTACTATAAAAAAGGTAGCATTGTTATCATTTTGCAGATAAGGAAACTGAGGCCAAACTGGTTGGATACCATCCTAAGGTTACACAGCTGGGAAGAAATAGAGACAGACTTCAAATCCAGGTTTTCCTCTTGGCCACAGCTCTAAACTGCCCACAGAATCCTCACACAGCACCAGAGTCCAGCTGCCTCTGTGGACCCCTTCCAGTGACACTACGGCATGAGAACTCCAAAGTCTCCACATTCTCTGTGATCCTGCAAAGTGACGAAGTATCCCTGCTGCCTGAAACATTGCTAGTTTACACCTATTATCTACACTCAGGGGCATGTCATTGACCTGCTTGGTTCCCTATGGTGTGACCATAGACCGTGGGCTCCACCCGGCCTGAAGGTAGAATTTGGAAGAGGCGCTGTGATGGAAGACCCTTAGAAATTGCCCAGCACAACTCCTCTTGTTAATGTGGGGTAACCCAGACCTAGAGAAGGGAAGAGGCTTTCCAGGGCTACAGAGCTACTGAGAACAGCAGCAGCAATGGATTTTATCACACATATCAACTCCTACCCTTGGCTGGCCTTGAGCATTGTGCTGACATGTATTCTGAAGCCACCTCTGGGTTCAGGGGGAAGGATTGCTGCAGTGGACTGGCAATGACCACCGTGGCTTCAGGAGGAAGTAATGGTAGCAAGCATGCTAAGCAACATCCATCCTGTGTTAGCATCAGGAATTAAGTCTCAGGTCCACTGGCTGCAAGTCTGATGCCCAGCAGGCACAAGCATTCTATTCAATTATGCAACATTCTAGAAAATGGTAAAATAAACATATCTCAAAGTGTCTCAGTGGTTGTTGTAGGCATAATACATTTGGCCAAGATTAGAAACCCACTCAAGTTAGCTTAAGTAAAAAAAGAGTTGGTTGTCAGGATATGACAGGCAATCTCATAAACACTCATGGATAGGAAACGGTGCCTCCAGCCCATAAGAGCCCCTAAAAGTGGAACTGTAACCTTAGGGACAGAGGCCGTTCTCTTTGCTTCTTAAAGATACACATGATACAAACCACTGGCTGCCTATACAATAGCTAACCCACTACCACCTCCTTCCTTGCCAACAGAACAATGAGTTTGTTCAGAAATAAGACAGCATTCAGTCCAGCCTTCGGAATCCATCTTGACTGGTCTAACCTAGTCTTTATAATCTTATTCCCCTTTGTCAGTGGTTGGTTTATCCCAGTTCTGGGCAATGACATAGAAAGAAAAGTCTGCAGGATGATCAATGAAAAAAAGACACAACGAGAAGGTATCCCTCCCTCCCGGCCTTAGAGTGGCCATGTGAGGTTGTTGCCATTGATTGGTCCAACTTGGTCACGTGTTTACCCCTGGTTCACTCATCTGGGAGCAGGTGTGAGTCAGCTGCTGCAGCTGTCTTGCCAAGACAAGAGGAGACTCTTGGTTGCTACCCACACTCTGAGCATAGCAGAGTGAAAAGCTGGGAAGAAACTTGAGGATTTTGAACCACCAGCTGCACTTTCCCTGTTTTGCCTTACTTGCTTGCATCCCTGTTAAGTGAGATCATAAATGGGCATATTGTTTAAACTTTTTTTAGTTGGATGTTATGTTTCTTTGCTCTAAAACATCCTGCATAGTTTGCCTTTTCCACATCTCAATGTCCTCATCTATAAAATTTAGGTAATAATACAATTCTTCTGAGGATTAAAGGAGACGGTACACATCAAGCACTCAGAACAGCACCTTGAACAATTGTTAGTAGCTGTTTCCATTAGAAGGTATTATTTGTACTAGCTTGTCTCTAATATGGCCACCATCGAGTTCTCCCCTCCCTTTACCACTGACATTTCCCCATCTAGAGGTGAAATCCTCCCACCTCTTGAATCTAGGCTGGCCAGCAACTGCTGGAGCAATAGAATAGGGTAGGAGTGACACTGTGCCAGCTCAAGTTCTAGTCTTTAAGAAAACTGGCAGTGTTTGCCTCCCTTCTCTTCAGACGCTTGCACTTAGGACATCCCACTTAGAACCCAGCTACCACGTGGTGAGAAGCCCAAGCCACAGGGAGAGATCACATGGAGGTGCTCCAGGAAACAGCCCCAGCAGAGCTCCTAGCCTACAGCTAGCATTCACTACTAACCAGTGTCAATTGCTAGCCAGTGTGTGTACCATCTTGGACACCCAGCCCAGCTAAACTTTTAGATGACACCAGCCCAGCCACACTCTGATTAGGACAGTGTGTGAGACCCTCAGCAAAAATCAGCTAGCCAAGTCCAGTTAACACACAGAACCATGAGAGATAATAATAAGTTGTTTTGCCCTGGCTGGTGTAGCTCAGTGGATTGAGTGCAGGCCTGCGAACCAAAGGGTCACCAGTTCAGTTCCCACTCAGGGCACATGCCTGGGTTGCAAGCCAGGCCGCCAGCAGGGGCCAGTAAGAGGCAACCACACATTGATGTTTCTCTCCCTCTCTTTCTCCTTCCCTTCCCCTCTCTCTAAAAATAAATAAATAAAATCTTTTAAAATAACAATAATAATTTGTTTTAAGTCACTAAATTTTGAGCTGGTCTGTTACCCAGCAATAGGTAACCGAAACATCATTAACATAATTGTTATGCCTGCTTCTCTGTGCTCCCCTGTAACTCTGACTTGCATGTGTATGGGGTGTGTCCCAAGAGCAAGTGGGAAGCAGAAGCATCCCCTTTGGCCCCAGTTCTACCTGACTTTATGGTTCTAGGGTCCAACACCATCTTACTGATTTAATCTCTAATGTCTCAACTCCAAATAGTTAGGGGAAAAGTCCAATTGGTCAGATCGAGTTAGGTGTTCATCCAGTCAAATTATTTGTGATCAGGAATGAAGGTCACATGCTGCTTAGTACCATATGGAAGGGGGAGAAGAGTTCCCCAAGAAAGGTTGTATGTCCGGAGGAAACTGTGGTCATCTCTTTCAAGGTATCTCTTGAATCACTCCTACGTTGTTTTTTTCAAGCTCCACATGATGGCAAGATGACTGCAGCAGCTCCAGCCACTGCACCCTCTTGGGTTCTAGTATAGCAAAAAAGAACCAGGCTCTTCTGGTAGCTCTTCCAAAAGTCCTGAACTAATTTGCAATCCACGGCAAGAGATGCTTTGATTGGGAAGGCCTGGTCATAGCCTCACCTGTGGAATTTAGAGCTAGTTTCAGCAGAAGGGTGAACGGATGTTGTGGGTAGGTGTGTGTTTAGGGGTTGGAGGGGATAAATAACAAATCTGCACCATACTCACTAAATACTAATGGAGATGTCCAGGAACATCAAAAGGGAGAGGAGGGTGTTCTGAGCAAGGGACATTGTATTCTGGCCACTGGAAGGCACAACCCCTTTGTTAAACAGGAGTTGGTCATCTCCTTAACCTCGTAGTCTTAGGTAGATTTCACCAGTGTCTCTGGGTCTTCTCTTCTCCAGGCTCTAAGTTCCGGCTGCTTCTGCCCTTCCTCATGGACCTCTGTCACACTGGGCCAAGGTTGCCAGGCCAGCCTCCTGCCCCTACAAGGGGCAGCTGCCCGCCATGCTTCCAACACATTTCCTTCAACATTAATTATACCAATAACAGTAACTTCTCTAGAAACCCACAGTCCTATCAGGATCACCTTGGTGGGAGGGGGCGAGTCCTTACTTTCCCAGGCCTTCCCTTATCCTTTAGTACTTCTGGCTATTTCTCTTTCCCTCAAGGTCCTCTTTCTGTTTGCATTTCCACCTAGACTGCTTATAACTGCCCTTCAATGAGGTCAGGGAGAATGCCCGTCTCCTGAAGACTGACAATTTCGTTGCAGGAAAAACAGGCATCCTCAGCCCCAGGGTGGCTCTGGCTGGTGGGGAGCAGTCACTTTGGAGGGAGTAGGGAGAAGTGAGCGTCATAAAACCCCCCAACTCCGTAGTGGCCTCAGAGCCATTCATCAGAGGCTGCCATTTCCTCTGTCGCTGGCCCGGGCCCAGAGGAGTGAGTGGCTTATTTCTGGTGCATTAGAGCTTGCGTCCATATGCAAACCAGAGGGCTGTGTCTATAAATAAGATATTATAGTTAAATCAATATTGATTATTAGGAGTTAGTGTTATATTTAGAGCCATAAAACTGAAAAAATATTATGGTAAAAGTGTCCTAAATCTCATGGGAAAAATCATTGAGCGAGGCGGAGACATGGGCCTTGGACAGCCAGAGGCTGGAGGAACCCATTTCCTCACCCCTGAAAAGGGGCCACCAAGTAGATGGCTGTCCCTGGTAGGAGCAAGAAAAAGGCGGTTTGGGGGCAGTAGAGATGCCCTCCAACCCTTTCCTCAGCCACATTCTTGGCTTTGTCCGGGCCTGGGTTAGATGTCACTCAATGCAGGCACAGCAGATTCTCACAGCTGAGAGCAGAAAGGCTGCTCATTCACCCTGATGACAATTGTACTCACCAAGTTTATTTTTCTAAGAAAACCTTTTTCTAATTAAAAAGTATTTCATGTTTATTATAGAAACTATAGAAAAGACAAGATAATCAAAAAGGAAAAGATAAAATCTACCCAGAATCTTAATCCCTAGAGATAATCATTAGCATTCGGGAATATACCCTTCCAGTCACATGTGGTGTGTGTGTGTGTGTGTGTGTGTGTGTGTGTGTGTGTGGAAATTTTGTAATAGGTTTGGAATAGTCAGGCTGTTTTGTGATCTGGACATATTCTATTTTATGTACCAAAACGTATTTAATCAATCTCTTACTACTATACATTTAGATTGCCTCCATATAATTAAATTACTTTTAAGTTTTGTTCATTCATTTTATAAGTAGAACTAAAAGGTGCTTATCTTTAGGAAATAAGTCTTTATTTTTCCAGTTGACTAAGTGGAACGAAGTCTGAAACCAGAACAAAACACTGTGTCCAGTTTAACACTGGAAGCCACTGGGCTCCTGGTGGCAGCATGGGCCTCATCGCGGAGCAGAGGTGGCAGCACACAGCACCTGGCTCCAGTGGAAAGTGAGGTCAGTACAGCCTCCCTCCTCGGTCTCTGCCACCCACCTCTCCTCCAGGAGTGCGGAGTCCTCTCAGGGCCCTGCACTGCCCCTCCACAGAACTGCCCAGTCTGGAGAAGTTGGGGGTGCCCTCCTCATTAGTGAGCTTGGGCTGGAAATAGTCATCACTTCACAGAGTCATGGCAGAAAGTAATTCTCTGGGTCCAGTATCCACTGCTCACCACCAGCCATGCACACAGAAAGAGTCCTATCCTTTACCATTTTGAGCAACTTGGTGGGAGGCAGGACCTACAGTTGGCCAGTCAGTCACCATCTCCCAGGACTCTGAATCTTGAGCAATGGCCACTAGGATCACAGAGCCATTTGGAGGTTAATTTCAACAGTGACAGAAACAGCCTTGGCATCAGCAGTCACGTCCTCTCCCATCTGCTCTTACTGAAGAAGCTTCTCGGCTTCCTGTGTCCTGAACCCCAGACTTTTACAGCCTCCACAATTCCTGCCTTTGCCAGGCCTGGTCTCCCAGCCTCCTGTCAATTAGTTACTCGAAGTTAGTTCTATTACTTGCACACAAGAATCCTAACAGAAACCTACTTCCTCTCCACTCCATTCACTCATCCTTCAAGGCTCAAGTCAAATGTCACCTCTTCTCTGAAGCCTTCCCCAGGAGCCCTAAAGGCAATCAATATTAACTTTCTGCTTCAATTACACAGTTCTTTGTTCATAACTCTTATGGCACCTATTTTCTCCAGGCTGGTATGATAGGTCACTTTTAACCTGACACAGAGCCAGGGTTGTATCTTACACAGTAACCATAGGAGCTTGCTGAATGAGTGAGTGAATGAATGAATGAATGAACATGCATGTCTATGAGAATAGGGATAACATCTTGTGTTCAACCACCAGCTAATGAACTCATGTTAACAGAGACACTGGATACTCCTCAGTGTTCAGTTCAAATGAAAACTCATGAGCATTTCCATCTTTTGCAGCTGTGAAGAGTGAAGTCGACCTGGTAGGTCGGGAACACAGGAACATTAAATTGTACGTGTTTCCTAGTGCTTTTTATTTGCATGCAGCATTAGTTGGTGCACCTGGCTATTGTTAGCCCCAGCTATGCCGCAGGTCCCTCCGTGATTCTATATCAAGCGTCATAAACTGGCCACCCGCAGGCCAAATGCAGCCTGCAGCTTTGTTTGACCCACACTGGTATTTTTTTGTTAAATGATGTAGTTGCCAACATTTTAGGTTCAGGAGATTTCACATAAAATTCCAGATTTCTGACTTTTTTTGAAAACTCAGAAGCTCCAACAATACCAGGTTTAGCTTCCTACCTGTCAACAATCTGCTGGAGCTGAGCAGAGGCTATGCCCCACCTGGACTCCCGCCCTCCATCTGGAGCATAAACTCTCCACAGTCCCCACAACACTCGCTTCACTTATTACCTGTCTGGTTGCTGAAGACATTACTACTCTTGGTCTCTGTTCTCTAAGGTTGGTCATTAAAGATAGAAAGATGGCTGGGTGGGGAGTTACACAAGGGGATATCCTTCTGTTGAGTCCATTTCCAGAATATCATAGTCTGGAAATGCATATTTAGAAGATTCTAGAAAACTATCCTCTTCCTCTTTATCCCCACCTTCCCCTATGAAGGACTCACCTGCTTCTGTGAAGCTAAATCTGATCTCCACTTTTCTCGTTTAGTCAGTAGAGGCACAAATCTATCCTTCCCAACAGGCGAGGGAGGGAATTATGACAGCCAGGGTCTCCAAAGCCCAAAAAGGAGCCAGTTGAGGCTATGCCTTTCCATTCTGCCACATGGAGTGTAAACTACAGCCCAGGGGGCACCGCAGACTCCTCAGCCCTCAGGGCTGTGTGTTGAGCATCTCCCACCACTTGCCTGGCTCGGACAGGGTGACAGGGATGAGGGCTGATGGCTCTTTAGCTTGATCGCTCTCAGGACAAAACCCGACAGGGATGATAGTATGGGAGTAAGCCTGGCTGGGCTCAACCTCCTCCCTGTGGCTCAGTCCATGACCAGGGCCCACCCTGTTGGCTCAACTCCAGGCCAGGCTGCCCCGAGGCAAGATGAGTTTGACTCTTGGCCCCTTTCTGAGACAGTGTTGTCAGAGCATAAGGACAGGATGGTGTTAGCATTCTTGTCCAGGGGTCTCTCTTCTCTCTGTAATGAGGCACAGGGAGGGAGGGAAGGGGAGGTCTTGAGGAAGCATCCTTACTTCCTCTTTCTCCAACTCCCCACATCTGATCCATTTGCAAGCCTGATGGCTCTACCTCCAAAACAAATCTTGACTCCACCTCTCTTTTTGTCCATTCTACCACCCACATCCTAACCTAGCCACACTGTTGCAACAGCCTCCTAACCATCTCCCTGCCTTCATGATTGACCTCGTGTAACCCATTCTCAACGGCAGCCAGAGTAAGCTTTCTGAATTACAAATCAGATTTCATTTGCTTAAAACCCTCTGGAAGTCTTCTCATCGCTCTTAGAATAAAATATTCTCTACCAGGGCCTACAAGGCCCAGTATGCTGTGACCCTCACCTGTCTCTTGAGATGCATGTCCTAATGGTTTTCCCCAAACTCGCCATACTCCAGCTACACTGGCTTCTGTTTTTATTTTTGTTTGTATTGTTTTTGTTCCTTGAACCCAGCCAGGCTTATTCCCATCCCAGGCTCTCCCGCTGCCCAGAACATTCACATGTCTTTTTATGGCTGGTCTTTCTTGTCATCCAGGTCTCAGCTCAAATGTCACCTCCTCAGAGAGTCCTTCCTAACCCTCAGTCTAAAGGAGTTTACCTCTAGTGACTTTCATTTACATTACCCAATGTTGTTTTCTTCACAGGACTAACATTACCTGAAATCTTTTTAAGTATGTGCTTTCTTATCTCCTGAGGGTCTCCCCCTATGAAGGATCTGAGTCCGTGAGAGCTGAGCCAGCATCTGTCTTGCTTGGTGCTGCTTCCCCCAGCAGCGCATGGAGATATGTAATAAATAGTTGTTGAATTCATTAACTAGTTAATTACCCAGTGAGAGGTGATAGAGACATAAGCTAAGGCAGTTGCATTGAGAGTGAAATGGAGAGAATATATGTGAGGTATTTAAGAACCAGAATCAACAGGGCCAGTTCTGAATAAGACATGAGATAGCAATAGCCTCGGGCTCCAACAGTTTGGTGGGTGTCGAGATGACTCATCAATATTGGTAATTTATGGGGAGTAGGTTTGGAGGGAACAGTAATGAGTTCGGCATTAAGAAGATGGTTTTGAAATACCTGGGGGACTTCCAGGTGGTGTCCAGTTGTACATATGTTTCAGAGTCCAGGAAGGAGATTTAGGCAGTTGGTTGAGATTTGGGGACATTATGGGTGGTAGGTAAGTGATAGGCAGTCAGAGCTGTGGCCTGGCCCTGAGTGCAATAAGAGGACCTAGGAGACAGCACCAAGCAACTTAAAATTTAACAGGGCAGACAAAGCAGAAGCAGAACAGGATCCTGAGAAAGAATGTCTGGAGAGGGAGAGGGCCAGGAAATTGTTGCTAGGGAAAAACATTTCAAGAAAGGAGTGGTCAACAGTTTTAAAGGCTCTGGAGAGATCCTGAAGATACAGGCTGGAAAGTACTGCCCTTGCAGTTTGGGCATCATTAGGATGCTTCTTGGCAGGCTCTGGGTGGACGCCGCCAGATCAGAGTAAGTTGATGGTGAACGAGAGGAAAGTACATGGCAACAATGATGGAGTAGAAACTCCTCCAATCAATCTGACTTTGAATGGCAGGTCAAGGATATGCTAATAGCCAGGGAGGACAAAGGATGGAAGAATGATATTTAATTGGAAAAGACCAGCAACCCAAACCTTTGATTGTATATGAGTCTGTAGTGTGGTTTACGTTCTTTCCCAAAGGCCTGCTAATGGCCGGCCATGCAAATCACTGACTATGGTGTGTTCTAGGTACTCAGCAATCACTATGGTAGGAAAGAATGTTGCAATTATCCAAGAAAAGAAGCCCTTGAGCCAGATACCTAGTTCCTCCACCAACATGAAAGAAGAGTATAAGGAGCAAGTGACTGTGAGGAAGGAGTAATAAGTGATGCAATGAATAATATAACCCTCCACGACTTCAAGGGTGAGAGGTGATGCAGGGCTCTGCTTGAGGGACTTTGTATTCTCCTGCCTGGCTCTGATAAACAGAAGCTGAGCAAGACAATGTAATAACATGTAATAACAACAACAAAAGACACGTCCCTGGAACATGTATCTGGATTCTACTCCCAGCTTTATCACCAACGACGTGAACCCTGTTCAGGCCTCAGTTTCTCCATCTGTACGTTAGCAACATTGACCTAGCCCTTCTCTGAGAGCCCATCATCTCTGATGCTATCTCTGAAGCCAGTAGGCCTGGACTGAAATCTCAGCCCTGCTGTTTTCTACCTGCGTAACCTTAGGTGAGTTACTTAACTTTTCTGTGTCAGGTTTTCCTCATTTTTAAAACAGGCTTCAGCCCTGACCAGTGTGGCTCAGTTAGCTGGCTGGGCATCATCCCACAAATCAAAAGGTCACCAGTTTGATTCCCAGTCAGGGCACATGCCTGGGTTGGGGGCCAGGTCTCCAGTCAGGGGGCATGCAAGAGGCAACTGATGGATGTTTCTCTCTCACATCGATATTTCTCTCCCTCTCTTTCTCCTTTCCTTCCCTCTAAATATAAACCACATCTTAAAAACAAAAACAAAAAAAACAGTGAATCGTCCTACCTCCTCAAGTTGTTGTGAAGATGACACAAAAATTATTTATATATATAAAACAGCCTAAAGATAGTGCCTGTGACCTAGAAGAGCACTGTAGAGGCATTGGCTAATATTATTGTGGTAACCACTCAGTTCAGAAGAGATCCCCGAGTGTGCGAAGCATTCTAGTCTCACTTAGAAGAGCAGGGGAGAGAAAACTCTAGAACAGAGTGGGCAAACTTGTGTGAAGAACTAGACAGTAAATATTTTAGGCTTTGTGGGCTATCTGGGCTCTGTCACAATCACTCACCTCTGATTGTGGTGGGAAACAGCTACAGAGAGTGTGTAAACGAATGGGAGTGACTGCTTTCCAATAAAACTTTGTTTACAAAATAGGCAGATTTTCAGACCCCTGTTATCAAACAAGAGACCTTAGATAGAGGGATGGTGAGTTTCCTCTCTGGTAGATAGAACTAAGAATTTTTATGCATCCCAACCCAGGCCAGGGGTCTGACCACACTTCTGGCTGCAGACTCGCCAAGATAAAGCTTGGAACTCACAGAACAAGCAAATAATAAACGAGTTTTGAAAATAATTAAAATTGAAAATTGATTGTCTGGGCCAGAGCAGATTTATGCAAAGGGGCCCTGCTCCACGGGGAGTGAAAGGAGGGTTTCTAAGCTCTGTGTTGAACAAGCTAAGCATTTTTTTAGATTATTCCCAGCATAATATGCCAAAGGGAATAGGCTCCATTTATTATTTCCTTAAAAAAATCAATGAGCTGAAACATTCCCTCTAGACCTATAATATTTATTTCAATGTTCTGTCAATAAATATAACAAGGTTAGCTTTCTATCAGTTTAGTTGGAAGAATCATTTGAGGGAAGTTCTATTTGTTAAGCTCGATTACAGAAAGCAATCAATAGGGGAAAATTCCCTGGTCACTCTAGGCAAGAAATATAGAGCTCAGAGGAGCCATCCCAGGAAGGAGATTGATGCCACTGCCCCATAAGCCCTCCCTCCTCCCCCCAGAAGTTGGAGATGTGGGTGCAACGTTGAGTTATGAAGTGTCAAGCTGGAGCAGTCCCCATCCGGTGCTGATAGGGAAACTGGGGCCCAGAGAGAGAAAAGGAATTATTCAGGATCCTAGAGTAACAGAATCTAAACTCAGATCTACATATTCTGATCTCAGATTTCTCCCAGGTCTTGAGTCGTGTGGTTGACTCAGTTTGGAGAGTGGGATACAGAGACTTATAGAGAAAGGATGTTTTTCTCTTTCATTTGAACTTAGCTCCATTGAATAGGGCTTTCCAAATGATGAATAAGGGTAAGAGAGCCCAGAAGGTACTGAAAGGACAGGGCAGAAATATGCCCTCTATGACCTGGGGATTCCTGAGGACTTGGAGATTTAGAAGAAATGTTTCACCATTTTACCTTCACCCCTCAATACACACACACCCATGCACGCGTGCATGCTGAGTTGGCTCTCTCCTACATATGCCCTCTCTCCTAGAACTTGAGTCTCACCTTTTGACATTGCTGCTGGGCTGGATGGATGGACCCATTCAACTATACCTAAGACTTCCATGAGATGAGTAATGGGCAGCATGGGATTTGGGGTCAGAAGACTTCACGAATTGGCTCGGCTTCACCAAAATCTTGGCTGGATGAAATCGTTTCACCTCTCCAAGCTTCTCTTTGCCATATGTAAAATGGGAGCACTAACGAAGACACCTCACTTGTAAGGTAGATGAAATATAAGAGATATGATTTTGCTAGACAGATATAAATAAGCATTAGTATTATTGATGGTTGAATTATTGATAACATTTACTGAATGGTATGTGCCAAACATTGAGCTAATATGTGATATATCACGTTTAATTCTCACAACAACACAACGAGGTAAATTACATGAGTATCTCCATGTCACAAATTAGGGAACTAAGGTTTAGAGGTTAAATAACTTGCCCAAGGTCACAAAGCCAGGAAATGATGGAGTGAAAATTTGAACCCAAGCTATTCAACTCCAGAACCTGTCCTTGCAACCTCTACAGTCAGAACTCCAGTAGTCCTGATGCAGGAGGAGGTTGCCTTCCTCACCTCATCCCATTCCCCAGTCACCACCTTATTCCAAAAAGCTGAGTCCTAAGATGGGGTTAGGTCTTCCTCTCTCCTCCCCGGGTCTTCATAACCTTGAATATCCAAATAAGGCTTCAGTGAGTCAAGTGCTTTGTGGACATTTCCCAAAGCCATGCCTCATCAGTGAGAAGTCTTGGACTTTCACTTAGTCCCTCACCAATGGACTAAATCATTCCAAACATAAAGTAACAACAACTCCCCTGAAATGTCACTGAGGTTGGGTAGGAATTTGGGGAGAAAAATATAACTAATGCAGTTGGACAAATATTTGAGTTCCTCACCTTCCAGACATTATTTTAGGCACTAGAAATACAAAGGTATTCAACAGACTGCTGAACAGTAAAACCTGCATGTTCCCCAGCATATCCAAAATTGAATTTAATATCCTACCAACTGGTCACCCAAGCCAGAAACCTGGGATTTATCAGACTCTGCTCCACCTGTCACCTGGCCCAGCACACATTTACTGCCCCTGTGTACAAGTACAGTCCCATTACTTTGATAACTTGGAGTGTCCAGCTGACTGATGACAGGAAATCCAGTCTTTTGAAAAGTTTTCCTCCATTCCCCTTCTTTGCATCCACCCTATCAAGAATTTCTGGGAACCTTAAAGGCTGCCACCATGTTCCCTCAAATCAATCCTTACTCCTGCCCATTGCAGGAACAATCAGCTAAACAACACAGCCTTGGGACCCAAGAGTTTTTCAGAGATGCCACTCCGAGTGGCTTGAACAGTAGAACTCAGAGAACAGTCTTCTTTAGGTTAGGCTAAACTAGAAAGGTCCTATCACAGGTTTCTAGAGCACCACAGTGCCATTAGATTCAATACTAAATCCCTTTGATGCACACATGTAGTCCTTTCCTCCTAGAAGACAGCTATCAACAAAAGATCAAAGCAGGGCTTGTCTGAAAGCCACTGACCAGCCTTGGAGAGGACAATGAGCACATGAACAGAAATGTGAGCAGGCACTAAGACAAGCTCTGAACAGATTGAACTGAAAATGATAAAGGGACCTCTTGTCATATCAGTTCTGCTCCCTAAGTATCTCGATCCCATTTTCTTCTCTCTCCATCTATACCACCACCATCATATGAGTTTGAACCACCACCATCTCTTGTTTGGACTATCATAATTGCCTCCTAATTAGACTCCCTACGTCTACTCTGGCCTCTCCAGTGCCTTCTCTGCATAGCCAATAGAGTCATCTCTTTAAAATGCAAATCTGATCATGTACCACCCTTGTTTAAAACCCTTCAGTGGATTCCACTACACATAGGACAAAATTTAAAACCCTACTGTCTTACACTGTTCCCATTAAAAGCACCCTGAGACCTGGACTTGGGTGCAAAAGATAGTCTCAAGGAGTACAAGTAAAGCAGGTAATGAGGAAAGTTCATGAGGAAGTAGAAAAGTTTTAGTCTTACTCATTATGTAGCAGCAACCCTAGCTCCTTCCTTTGTACACTGGTCTACTAGCACGAGGAATCCAAAACAACTAGCTGGGATTCTTTGTCAATGGAGTCCTTACTGCTTCCCCTTGTGGAAGTATCTCAGTACTCATAGCCCAGAACCTTGAGTCCCACAGAGTGTTAAGATTCTAGGACAGGAAGTACAAGCTTCCCAAGTTGGTCCCTGGAAGGGATGGTGAGATAGCCCAATCTCTCTTTCATCCATTGGTCCTCAGATCCATATATTCTAGCTATTGTAACGCAATGCTACTTAATGGCCGTTAGTGTAATGTATATACCGTATTCTGGAAAACAGAATCCTAACTTTGCAGGGTACCATTTCTCACACTGCCAGCTTGCTGAGTTTTTAAGGGGCCATCAACATCCTCTGGAAGGTTGACAGCTTCCAGGGAATCTGATATGCAATAGGACCAATGAATCCCAGTGTGATGAGTCCATTGTCATACCTGCCTTGCAGTAGAGTCTTGGTCCAAGACAACACTATGTGGAATCCATGTCAGTATTAAATCAAATACTCTGTAAGCTTTCGGGTTGTGGTACCAGAATAGGAACTGCAGACAGGGAAGTCAAACCCATATCCAGAGTATTTGTCATTCTCAGCAAGGACAAATTGCTGTCCCTTGCAGGGGCACTTGCCACCCAGGGGTTGGTCATTCTCTACAAGGATCAGATCATACTGAGTATTCACAGTTGGCCTCTGCTCCTGACAGGTTATACATAAATCAGCTACATAGCCAGCTCAGGCTTGGTGAGAGGCCCATGTATGGCCTCCATCCCTACTACCATGCTACCCTTCCATGGGCCCATCATACACATGTGGAAGGCTGAGGACAGGGGCTGGATGACTTCCAACAGATACCAAAAACATTCAGTGGTTTATTGAATTTTTTTTCAGAGTAAATTGCATTTTATTTTATTTTATTTACAGAGAATTGGGACAAAAAGGTAGTGTTTGGAAAATAGCACACAGGTGAGACACACCAGCGAGAAGCCTGTTATAAATACTCCGTGAGTTCTGTGTAGAGTGAGTATGGGGTCCTGAGAGGGCCGTTTAAAAGGAGTATCTCTCTACCGACCTCTGGGTTTGCACCCATTCGCCTGTCTGCCAGCAGCAGCTGCCTCCCACCACGGCAACCAGAGCCAAGGGCACACCCTGCGAACAACACGGCAAGTGCAGTGCCCTTCAGGAGTCCTCTCGTCCCTGTTATTTAATGCCTTATCTACACCGGATGCTCTCCAGCGAGCATTGATGTGAGACACAAAAACCTGAAAACTTGTGTCCCTTCCCATAGGGCCATCCATACCCCTTATTCCCAGGCTTATTTTGGTCATTCAATCTTGCTACTTCCAGGTCCTTGACCAATTAGCCAAGCAATTCACCCGGTAGTCTGCCTAATAGTCTATGTACATGCTCACCTCAGACCTCATCACCCTTCATAAAAAGTTGACAACCAAACTACACTCCTTGATGCTATACCTAGTGGAAGGTTTTCCTCTCAGCAGCGTCCTTTAGGCCACCGACATACTGAGCTAACCCATCTGTGAACCAGCTCAGGATTTTCCCTTTTCCATTAGCTGATCATGGAATCTCTTCACATGGTGATAGACATGAGCCGAGAGGAAGCTGTTTGTTTTGCAAAGAAAGATGACATGGGAGGCTAAGCCACATGTGAGTATACTTACTTGTGCCTTCTTGACCTGTTCAGATCTGACTCGAGTGTACCATTTCTACATACGATGGATTGCTGATGCATCTACCTAACCTTATGACTCAGATCTGGTAACACTGAGCGCATGATGGGCAGTGCTGGCCCTATAGTCACCTGATGGTCCATGGCCAGGTGCTCGGTCTCTGCTAGGGCCCAGGACCACTCCAGGAACTGGTTTTAAGCACTGAGTAGTTCTCTGCTACAAAAGACATCACCTTGCTCCATAACTCTAACCCTGCAATTCTCCTCATAAGGACTGCTGGACTCTATCATAGATACCCTTAACACTGCTGCAGTTACCAGGCCATATGGCCAAGCAGTCGGGCAAGTTACAGTGCAGCCCAGACTTGCTGTTGAACCCTCTTTTGATGTAGGGTTCATTCAGAACTGGCAAGTTCCTGAGCCCCTTCACAAATGGGTTAGAACACTATTTCCGAGTATAGTATATGCACTGCCTCAAAACTCCAAAGACGCCTGCCAACACCGTACCTCTTTCTTAGTGGCAAGAGATTCAAGGAGCAACTTCTAAAAACTTTGCCAATGTATCAAGCCCTAAATCTTTGTAGGGCTTAACTCCCACCTTCTGACATGTACATCTTTGACTAGGATATCCAGAGTCCATGCCGCCTCCTATTCACTGGGTTCAGTGAGCATCACCATGTTTTTGGAATGTCAAGACAACCAAAGTCCTTTTAGACTATACTGTGACAGAAAGCAAAAAAAATTAACATAGCCTTGGGGCAAGACAGTGAATATATATTGCTGTCCTTCCCACGTGAATACAAACTCCTTTTAATCCTTTTTCCTGGTGGGAATTGAAAAGATCCAATGCTGCATATCAAAAGCTGGAGACTATGTTGATCTGTTCCAGTGAAGACACCACATCTGGCTCAGCAGCTATGACTGGGACTCCAACACGTATGGTTGTCTGCTGTCAGCATCCTCTACCAGTCTGCCTTTGCAGGGACTTTGCAAAAGTACCGATGACTCAAACAGGATCTGAAAGTCTTCCTGAATTCTTTAAGTCATTATGGCAACACTAATTTCTACAATGCCACCATGGAATGGTTTTAGATTTCATACCCTGGCCAACGATTTGGAGAGCATTTTTGAAGCCCTCCACTGGGGCTTCTTACCATAATAATTGGAGAACCAACGTGAAGGCTTGGGCAACTACCAAGTACATTTATTCTAATTATATATTTAGAAGCCAGGAAAATGAATAAAGAGTCAGTGTTTGGGTTTATTGGAGCCACTGTGAGAGAGAGTTAAATTAGGGCTCTTGATATGCCCCAGCTCTCATATGGGGCCATGGTAGCATTTGGGTTCCCAACTCAGACCCAAAATCCAATGGCCCTCAAAAGAGTTTCATGTTCTCTCTTTCCCCCAGTGTTACTCTGAAAAACAGCTGTAGGTCCCTTGGGAGCAAGACTGGGGAAATGTCTACTGTATGTAGTTAAAATGGTATTGTAAGGTCTTTCCTCAAGGGAAGTTGGCCTCCCCTTCAATCAATAGACTCAGAGTCAGAAGAATGGCTCAGATCCGGGAGATGAACAAATATTCATTATTTTCTCTTGCAGGGGCTGTTATAAACCTTTTGCTCACTAGTCTTGACCTTTTTTGGTTTCAGATGAGACCAGGCACGTTCAGGGTGGTATGGCTGTAGACAGATCCTTTTTGGTTTCAAAGTCAAGTAATACCCTTGCTGGCTACCCATATAGCTAGACCCTAGGAACAGGGTGTACTATTTATCAGCAAAATTTTAACAGTGGGGAATTGTAACCCACCCAACCATTGTTTTGACATTGTTTCTATAAGTGCTGACTCTGATTAATATGTAGCTTATAGATAAACAGCATGTTTGTATAAGAATCCTAGGAACTACTTCAAAATATACAGACTCTGACCTTCAGACGTCCCAGCTCCAGGGGATTTGCTGATCTTCAACCAGGGAGCCAGAGTGATGTGAATCTGATAAGGGACTTAAGAGTTGGAAAATTTTAGTTTAAGTAACAGCTAATAAGCTTAGTAATCAATTCATGTAAAAGCTTTGTTCCAGGAACTGAAGGTAGGACCCACCCTGACTCCAGGAGACCATAAGCAGTTCCACCTTTGTGCCTCAGGAGGACTGCAAGCAATTCAAGATGATATCTGAGCCATTGTACTCCAGGGTGAGATGACCACTGCCCAGGACACAGCCGAAGACCACCGCCTGGGGCACAGCTTAAGACCACTGCCCAGGGCAGTGGTTATTAGAATGCTGAAGTTGTTTGTTTGTTTTAAGTTCAAATAACTTCCCTGAATTCCAAACCCCTTATCTACACTTTGTTCTCCTTATAAAAAGGACCATTTTAAAATGGAATTTAAGATGGTCTATTAGGGTATGAACCAACCATCTTCTCAGATCGTCGGCCGTCTGAATAAAGCACCCATAAAGATTCATTCGCTGTCATTGTTTATTGGGTTTGGGAGTGACAGGCAGCCCAAACTCCAGTGTCTTTTCCGGTTTCAAATCCAGGATGACTAAACCAGGATGATGCATACCAGACCACCACTCTCCTTATCGAAATGGACTGTGCTTTTCTGTACATGGAGATCTTTTCAACTCCCTCCCTTGATCTCTTTGTTCTGCTTCCCCTCTCCCTCCTTATAAAAACCTCCACCTGCACTGAGAGGTGAAGATGAGCTTTGAAACATGAGTTCCCCATCTTCTCAGGTGACCAGCACCTGTCTCTCAAGCATTGGCTTTCGAAGCAGCAGGCAGCCAGACCTTCATTCAGTTACAAGACCCCTTTGGGTCTAAGCCCCTAGCTGCCATTCCAGCTTTGCTGCCTACTGTGTTAAACAATCCCCTTTCCACTGTCAGTTACTTGTTGGCACGTACGTAGCCTCTGCCATTCTAAAATCCTGTCCTCCCCATTGTCACTGGGCTTCATTCCATGGCAGCATCTCGTACCATCAACCCTCACCTCCACTGAGGAGAGCCAGCATGGAGCCCCTCAGTGATGCTGTTGACCCCTGACTAGCACATTCCTTATTGCTTCAGTGAAGGGGGTGCCCTCTAGGCCTCTACAGAACACATGACTGGTCTCAAAGTATTAGGCCACGTCTCTAAATCCTCTGACGATTTCTTCAGCATTCTACCAATGTAACTCCAGCATCGTCACCTAATGTACTGCAGGCCAGCATCATGTCCAGACTTCACAGAGACATCCCAGTAGCATCTGGTCAGATTTATTAGCACTGGCTCCAAGTGTCCTTGCCAGACATTAAATCCAGAGTCCAAGGGGAACAGTCCCATATCAAAAAACACTCCTCAATCCGGATTTACATTCCCACCACCCAATCCCAGGCCCAGACTTTCAGGATCCACCTCATATGTATTCCCCTAGTTCCCACCGATACACAGGG
This sequence comes from Tonatia bakeri, assembly GCA_004024845.1. Lineage (NCBI taxonomy): Eukaryota > Metazoa > Chordata > Mammalia > Chiroptera > Phyllostomidae > Tonatia > Tonatia bakeri. The sequence goes on along the minus strand of PVIA01001689.1, from coordinate 73,515 downwards.
TCTAGCAGAAATAATGCCTGTGTGTGTGTGGTTGGTAGGGTAATAATGTGAGTGTAATAGTTTATAGTTTTAATTTGAACATTTCACCTGAAGTGTCACATGGTATCCTTAAATGTGATATTGTTGTGTTACAGAAACACATGCTTATGATTTTGTAATAAAATATTTTGTAATAAAAAGGGGGTGTTATTTGTGCTGGACCCTGTCTATTGACAGTTATTGTAGCTCCTGTGATGATAAGCTATTTTCTTTTGTAGCAGGGTCTGAATTTCCCTGCCCAAGCTCTGCCGAGACCTGTTTTTCTACTCTTATGATGACTTTTGGGGCCACAGGTTAAAGATAACGGAGCCACAAAATGGAAGGGGCCTGAGTCCCTCAATTGTCACTTAGAAGAAAGTCACCAGTGATTGGGAATATCTATTTTGGAAGCAAGAAATAAACCTTTGCTCTGTTAAGATATTGAGTGGTTAAGCATTTATCTGTTGTAGCAGCTGGCCTTACCTCCATGCCATAGAACCCAAGGCAGACTGACCCAAGGCTCCAGAAAGAGGAGGAACATTTTCCTTAAAGCTAAATGTTACCTCATTTCGCCTCCAGGACACACCTCCTCCCAGGAGAACTGATATTGGGAATGTCAGTCCCTCTCAAGAGAAACCTTACCTTCCAGCCACAGAGATGTGATCGGGCCCTTAAGCTTCAGCCCCCAGCAAGGTGATTAAACAGCAATTCAACATTCACACATTCCCTAAAATCGGAACTTGTAGCCTGGCTTCTTTTTATCTTCCTATCAACATTTCAAGCATTCTCATCAGTGTGTCTTACTCATGCTTATCTTACTTACCCCACCCTGCCCCCAAATTACTTTTGTATCAAAGGGAAAGGAAGAAGAAAAAGAACTGGGAAAAAAAGAAAGAGGAGAGGTAAGAGGCCTGTTTGTAAAATGGGCTCCTGTGCTGTCTCTGTCCCACAGATTACCACACTGGAGACTCCAGGGGACGTGTCCTGGTTTCTCAGACTCAAGACCTGGAAGCAGTATCGTGTCTGAGAAAGAACTCCACACCTGGAGTCTAGAGGCTGGATTCTGGACCTGACTCAGTTACTCACTGGCCCTGAGCCTTGTCAACTCTCTGGATCTTGCTTTTTGCCAGGGAACAGGAGGTAATTCCTATTTCCCAGGCCACATAAGCCAGAGGTAAGAATTAGAGCAAATAATAGCCCAAAAGGCCCAGAAATGAATGTACCATCACTGGTATCGATGTCACCATCACTATAGCTGCCACTGAACCACTGTCAACACCACTCAGTCATTCACGCAGCACAGATAGACTGTGTGGGAATGCCAGATAACGAGGGTGTCATGACCCCTGCTCTCCTACTACTGGAAGAAACAAGCTTTCATCAGATAATCAAATAAATTAGTGTATAATTACAAACTGACACAAATATTGTGAAGGAAGGCAAACCATATTCTGAGAACAAATAAAGAATAAGTTGGCTTATATGCTTCTCTTAGGACATGATACGTGAACTGACATCTGAGGCATGAGTAGGTGTGGACCAGGAAGAGAGAGAGAGAGAGAGGGAAGAACAGCCCAAGCAGACTGTCTAACAGGTGCCCAGGTTCTGTGACGGGGGACAGGGATGTGAAAGTAGTGGGAAGGAAAGGTGGGCGTGGAGGGATCGGAGAGGCCAAGGGGGAGACTGCCATGCAACGAGGCTAAAAAGGCAGGCAGGAGCCCAGCCCTGTGGGCCTGCAGGCCCCATTCAAGATTTTGGTCTTCCTGGTAAGACCAACAGGAGGCCAGTGAAGAGGAAAGTATCACAACCAGGTGGGTGTTTGGAAAAGATCCCATTGGCTGCAATGAAGACAATGAATTGGAAGCTGCAAGAGTAGAAGAAAAAAGACAAGTGAGGAGCCCTTCACAGGAATCCAGGCAAAAGACGGTGAAGGCTTAAGACCATGGATATAAAATTAACAGGACTTGGGTGATGGGCGGATAACGGGCTACGAGCAGCTGCTACTGACATCTTGTGCTCCAAGCGTCTCATGAAATTTGCAAGGTTCTTTTCGTTTTGAACAATGGAATCTCATTTTACATTGGGGTTAGATTTTGAAGTCTGTGCATAAGACAAGAATTGCGTATAGTCAGAAGTACCCTTGAAAAAACTCTTAAACCACTCACGCAGGCCAGTCTCCATGGGTTCATTTACACAGACAAGAACAGGAATTTTTAGGCACACTGAATCTAGAGAAGTGCTGAACGAGGAGAAAGAAAACCGAGAAAGAAATCCCACATGCAAATGTCTGGGCATTCAGATCACTCTGCCTTTGAGACAACCATTCAAACCCCCAGTACTGAATGAGGAGATTGCAGACAGGGGAAGGGGGAGAATGGATGTACGTATAGGTGGAAGGGTAGAAATCTTTACAATGTTTGCTGAACATTTATTCCATTCAGTTTTACCATTAAGCCTTTATAACTCTAACGTATACTAGCATATTAGTTTCTTATATTAGGTAGCCTTAGTGGAAGATTCCCACTCCAACATCTACTCTGGCTTCTACCCCTCCTTCTGTGAAGGTGAGTTCTTTCCCAAGAGCCCTATCGCCAGCCACTCCAGATTTACCTGAACGCTAATGTGAGCTCAGCTCTGGCCAAGCCAGGACTCTTGTATCAGTCAGGGTACAAGGTCATGCTACGGTGATAAACAACCCCTTAATCTTAATCTTAGTGGCTTTAAATAACAACTATTTCTTACTCATGCTACTTGCACCTTATGGCTTGGTTGGGGCTCCGCGGCACATCTCCTCACTTGACGGATGGAGCAGACGCAACTTCCAGCATTGCCAGTCACCAAGGCAGGGGGAAAGAGAGCTCCAGAGAAGGGTTCACACAGCAATTCAATGCCCAGATATGGCACGAGCCACTTCCACTCACAACTCATTGGCCAGAATGAATCACCAGGCTTCACCCAACCACAAGAGGGCCAAGAAGTACAATCCTTCCATGTGTTCAGCAGGTGCGTAGCCAGAAATATTTGACAAACAACACTAATGACTTCCACATGCTCTAAATGCACAATGACAAGAGAGAGGAGAGACAGGCTTTAATTATTAAGGCTGTGTTTGGATCCCAGGCCCTGTACAACCATGTGGCTGAATAAAATGTGCCCCACTCCTGCCCCAGGGGGCAGAGTCTGCGCCCGAAATAGCCTCCCAGGCAGCATTTGGATGAGCTATCTTGGAAATTAAAGAGGCAGATGACAGCCTGAGGCTTGCCTCCACTATCTCTCTACCCTCTCCCCAGGCTCTGTGGGGACCAAACACAGCAGGAGGAATATTGGGGCTAGAGCCCACTCACAAAAAAAAAAATCTCTGACAACTCAAGGAAGTGCCTGGGTTAGGGGCAATGGAAAGAAAGCTGAATCCCTACGCTCAAGGAGCTCCCGGCACAATGATGGTTATATGCTGCGGTAGGTAGTGCCCAAATATGGTCCTCAACCACTGTCTCTCATCCCTAGACACAAACAGTGCTCTTCTCATCGACAGGTGGAGCCTGTTCACCCTCCCCTTGAATCTGGCAAGCCTTGTGAATTGCTTTGACCAATGGAATGCAGCAGAGTGAGGTGCTAAACTTTCTAAACCCAAGTCTTAAGAGGAATGGCCATTTCCAGTTCTTCCCTCTTGAAGCACAGGCACTATACCGTAGACTACTGAATGATTAGGGGCCAAGCAGAGAGAGGCCCTGGCTCCGTCACAGCGGGGCTCAAGTCAAGTGAAGCCACAAAGTGAACTACGCTACACCACACGGAGCAGTCAACCCATTAAATTGTGACAGCAAAGGCAATAATTATCTGAAGCCATGAAGCTGGGGGTGGGGGTGGGGGTTGTTACCCAGCAACAAGTAAGTGAAAAATACAAAATAGGTGGATATGCAGGCTTCTGAGGGAGCCCATTATAAGCAGATTTAAGAATGCTTTAAGAAGCGTTTTCAGGGAGACAAAAAAAGGTGCTTTCTTTTGGGTTCTCTGGAAACAGACTTGGAAACAGAATTGCATGAGGCTTCTCAGAAGTATGGGGAGGACGTGCAGTGGAGAGATACACCACTAAAGAAGTGAGGAAGCTGGGAGTAGACCAGCAATGTGGCTGCAACTGAGGCCTTAGCCAATCAAGAAGCAGCTCTGGATGGGGAGGAAATTCAGAGTTGTTCCAAACTGAGGCCAGAGATGTGGGCCTTTCTCCCCTCTGCAGCTAGCATTGTCTGTGGGCTGGCCCCAGAGAGGTCATGGCCTTATGCAAGGCGGCTCTCTGCAGCTGAGGACAGTCCCCTTGCAGGAACGCAGCTGTGAGCCCTTAGAGGCAGTGCTCTCAGTAACGGAGGCTAGAGGGGCCAGCCCTGAAGGAGGGGGCTGGGAGGACACAGTATTTTCCACAGAAGGTGACTGGTGGCCCATGAATGGGGACAGGGAAGTGCCTGGTAAAGCGAGGAAGAGGAGGGAGTTTTCAAGCAAAAGAAACAGCAAAATCAAAGGCTCAGCTGTGGGAACATGCATGGCAAGTACAAAAAGAAGAAGTCATATATAGCAAGTGGACTTTATCCAGAGGCAAAAAGGAGCAGCTGAGCAGGACAGAGACTGGATGAGGTATGTTTTAGAAAGATTCCCTGGGTGGCAGCAGAGTAGAGACTAGAAGCAGAGAGACGGTCCACAGTGCAGGAGAGAAATACAGTTACACCCCTGGCTCCTGCTTGTATACACTGACCAATTCCTGAAGCGACTCAACAGGCAGGTCATGGTGGGCTGCCAGAAGGAATAGGCCCTGGAGTCAGGGGGTGGGGGCATCACATGATGTCTGGCACCTTGGAAGTTAGAAACCTCTGCATCATCTTCAAGCATAGGGAAGGCAAAGGACACTCTGCTGCCTCAGAGGGCTCAGCATGGCTTGGGATTTCAAGACATTCAAGTGCATCAACCCACGTATCCCTGTTCCAAGAGTTAGGGCTCCACTCCTTCTCAGTCAAGGCCCTGAATGATCAGGCATACCCAGCTTCCTCTGTCGAGAATTCAGTTTTCTCTGGAAATCTGCTACCCTTATAATTAATTCCTGGGCCAAACTTCAGTTCTTTCTGCCCCCTGGCTGCAGAAGAAACTCTCTTGATCTGATGGCAAGGAGGTCCTCTGACTTTCACACTTGACCTTAAGTGGGTGATAAATCACTCTCAGCCTTCCGTTGTCTTTTTCCAATGCTGACAGCCCCCAGCCACAATCATCTAGTTCCATAGTCTTTATCATTACTACAACACATCCTCTGAGCCTCTCGGCGTCTGTGATACTGCTCCGACCAGTGTGTTCCCTTCCACCAGCACCCCGCCCGAGTTCGCCACTGGTGCAAGTTTAATGCTTGCACCACTAGAGCATGTCCGAGGCCATTAATATTTCTACACACCACAGTGCTGGGCATCTTGTGACCAATCGGCCAGCGGGTGATACAACCACAAAAGGCCATTTGAGTGTGTTTCCTAGGAATCACTAGGACCACCAGCTGTAGTAGGTCAGGTTTCCTAGAAACACACTGAAAACGGAGATTTGCATGCAGAGGGCTTATTGGGAATTGATCTCAGTGACATCACTTGTGAAAGAAAGAGGGCAACAGGATGGGGCAAAAGGAGAAGTTGAACTCCTGTGAACGCTCTGTTGCAGAAGGTGATACTTTTCCAACAGAGACCTCAGTCAGTCCAATCTCTAGAACAGGTATATGGCCCTTTCGAGATGTCCCCAAATGAGGCGAGAATAATCAGCCATTGAATTTGAACTGCCTTCAGGGAGGAGCATAACCTTGGGAAAGCCTTTTCCCTTGGGCCAGAGATAATTCTTAGGAAGAGCCTCAGCTGAAAACTATTGGCCCCCATTGTTCCCATGGGCTAGGAGAATGAGTACCTCAATCCTGAGGGAGGTACTTGGGGACCATGCCTCAGCAGCCACTATACTCAGAGAGTAATCTAAGCCAATGCAAGATGGAGAGTGGTAATCAGTCATAGTTGTTGGTAAGGACAAGTAGACATCCACTGGACTTGACCTCAAGGAGCTCACTGGGGACTGGGAAGCAAGTTCACTCAGGGGAACAATGAGGGAGAAGCCCGTGCAGAAGGAAAAGAGTAAGCAGAGTGTCAGGATGTGGAGATGACTCTTTTGACTCTCCAGAACCTATCAATGACTGGTGTGGATAAAGAAAAGTAACCTCTCAGGGTGAGCTGATTGTAAATCCCTAACTGGGCAGGTCATGGTGAGTAAGGCAAAGATAAGACCTATCTTTGCCTTAAGCAAGACCTGTCCATTGTTTCATCTAGGTTAACACACTTTGAAATATGCCTCAACCCCCTCAGGAAAGCACATAATCTTGTTATCTAGCCTGTAATCAAATCCCCACCTTGCTCTCTCCCACCTCCATATAATCTTCCTTACTTTCCCACCTTAATTTCAGATGCATAAAAGAAGCTGTAAAAGTGTTATTCTGCAGAGCATTTGAGACCTTATTCCCTGACACATGTCGTCAGTTTGGCTCAGAAAAACTCTAATAAAAGTTCGCTACAGGTTTGGATATTTCTTACATTACCACTGGCTTCCTATGGGGTCCTAATACCTAAAAGAAGTTATCCTTTAGGAATGTATGGCTTTGAGTATCGCTTGCATTACCTCCACACAAACATATACAGACACACAGACACCCTCAGGTACACGATGAGATTTCCATGGCCTGTGATCGGATCTCCATCCTCATCGGCCAAAAATTGAGCTCAGCAAATGAGACTTGCAGAAACAGAGCCCCCTCTACCTGTACACCAGTAGGTACCCAAATTGGGTCTCAGCTTTGTCTTTAAGTCTAATCAGAATTCTGCAGCAACCCAAAACAAGGAGAGCCCAAGACACTAAAATCATTATTAACAGCAGATAATATTTATTGATCATCAATAATCAGTCAATTTTAGGAAGGAAAAATTTTTTCCTCTACACTTCTAAGTTCTTCTGGCTGGTCTAAGAATTAAATTGATGTGAGGCAGATTAATAGGAAAAAATCAAATTTAATTACGTATGTGAGGGGAATCCATATAAGCATGAGAAATTCCAAAGACAATTAGGACAACTGAGGCTTATATGCCATTTTGAGCTAACGAGAAAGGGATCTTCTAAGAAGGAGGAGGAGAAAAGGAAGGAAGGCAATTCACAGAAGGATGAAAAAAGCAAATGTTTGATAAACAAATGTTTGTTGGGCCATACAGAGACAATGGGACAGGGAGGGAAATTTTAGCAAATAGACCACATCTACTTCATATTGCAAGGTAGTTATCTATGGGGATAGCTCCCTTCCTGGAGCAGGTCCTCCATCTCAATTCTGTTAGACAAGTAAGAGAGTCAAGGTTCTTCCTGAGTCTTTTGTTTCTTTAAAATAATCCTCGTGCTGAATAAACACATCTTGGGGTGGGAAATTTTGCTCCCCTAAACCAGCTTTGTTCCAGGCACCTGTTAAGAGCTTTATAAGCATTAACTCATTTTATCCTCTCTAAGCCCCTCACGGTGGGCACTTCTATTATACGATTTTATAGGTGAGAAGCAGAGGCTCCAAGAAGTCCAACCACTTGCCCACAGTTGTACAACTGGCTGGCGGCAGAACTGGGATTGAGATTCCAGTAAGGCTCCTGACATAGACAAACAGGATGTTCATCATGAGCAGGCTCATTCATTCCTGCAGCAAACATGTATGGAGAGCCCTCTGTGAGTCAAAACTGTTCTAGGCACTTAGGAAGCACCAGGGAGCTTACTTTCTAGCAGGAGAAAGAACTATAATACAGTTACATTTACTCATTTATGCATGTTAAACGGTGTAGTGGATGCTGCACTATGGTGCCGATTCCCCAGTTCTGAACTGAGGCACTCAGTCCCCAAAGTGCTGGGAATGCTGTGGTCCACAGCATTCAGCCCAGTCTCCTCCAGTACTATCCTCAGGGAAGGCACCTGCTTCACCCAAGGTCACTCCCCTTCCATTAGGGCAGCCCATATCCAATATCTGGTAGACAACGGGTTATGAAGGCCCCAGCTCTCTTGCCTCTTCCTGGTTTCTGGCACGGAGATCCTAAAATCCTTAGAATTTCCTAAATTATGCGAACAATGGAGGTGTCTTTTGTTATGTCAATTAGGTGATTTTTGGAAAGCCCCTAGGTAACCTAAGGATGGGGGCTGGTTGCCAGGGAAACCAACCACAGGATTAGAGGGTTAGAACTTTCAGCTCAACCTCCACCTCTGTGGAGGAGAGAGGGACTGGAGACTGAGTTCAATCTCCAATGGCCAATGATTGAATCAATGAGGCCTATAATGAAGCCTCCAAAAAAACCCCCAAAAGTTGAAGTTCAGAGAGCTTCTGGGTCGGTGAACATATGGTGCTGGGAGTGTGGCGCTCAAAAGGGCACAGAAACTCCCCACACCCTTCCCCCATGCCTTGCCCTATATGTGTCTTCCATCTGGCTGTTCCCAAGTTACATTCTTTTGTGATAAACTGGTAATCTAGTAAGTAAACTGGTTTCCTGCGAGCCACTTTAGCAAATTAATTGAACCCAAGAGGGGTGGGTTCTGGGAAGTTTAGATGTATTGATGTACAGATATATAGATGATTGATCAGAAACACAGGTAACAACCTCAAGTGGCATCTGAAGGGGAGGCAGTCTCGTGTGACTGAGCCCTTAACCTGTGAGATATGATACTATCTCCAGGTAGATAGTGTCAGGATTGAACTGAATTGTAAGACACCCAACTGGTATCAGAGAATTAGTTGGTGGTATAGGGAAAACCCCACACATTGAATTGGTATCAGAATTGGAGTGTTTTTGTCCAAAGTAATGCAAGGAAGGACTTGCCAAGAGCTGAAATGAGGACACACTACAGGTAAGGCAGGTTGGGGGGAAGATCAGGAGCTCCACTTTGGATGTGTTGTGTTTGAGATTTACAGAGCGACAGCCCTGGGACTGAGCAGCTAGCTGAGCTCAGTGACACAGTACAGTCCAATTGGGTGTGACAGATAGGGTTAAGGGGCACAGTGGAAGTGGGTGATGAGGGGGCGGGGCGGGCTTGATGGCACAGGGACCTGACTCTATAATCCTGTCACCTGATGTTACAAGATCTACTCCAAGCTTTTATGGCAGCCTAATTCAGTGAATGGCAGACAGACATACAGACAGAGAAGGCTCCATGTGACAATGAATAAGACTCAAATCGTACATGTGTGGAACTGAGTTGAGAGTGTATTTGGAGATAAGAATAAGAGGTCCATGCAAATAATTTGTTCCTGGGTGTGGAGGTGTTGATTGTGAATATGCACGAGTGTGAATATGCAAATTGTGTGTGTGCCTGCTCCTGTAAATGCATGCATGCGTGCATGCTTCTATGAGTGTGTGTGCATGTGTATGCATATTCTGTGTGTGCCTGCTTCTATAAATGTGTGTATGTGTGCATGCTTCCTGGAGTGTGTGTATATGTGTGTGCATACTTCTGTGTGTGTGTGCCCATGCTTTTATGAGTGTATGTGAGTGTGGCAGTGCAAGTCCAGGGGCTGGGCATGCTCTAGAGTGTGCATGTGTCACAGTGGCCCTAGCAACTGGGCGCACACTGAAATGAGTGAGAAAACCGTACCAACTCAGGGCCTGACACACTGTAGACACCTATGGTTCTGAAATGTGTCAAATAAAAAAATAGCTGCTATCGGTGTCCAGAACACAGCACTTCAGTCACCTGGACAGTGGGGGTAGAAGCTCCCTTAGCCACCCAGAGCCAGCCACACAGGTCCCTCGAAGCCCTGCACAGACCTTTCCAGGCCCCAGAGCTCCCTGCAGCTCCCCCATTCCGTGCCCTGCTGCTCCCTGCTGCTTTTGGAAGGGCTGGGAAAACTGCGACACAGCTCAGGGGAGACAAGGTGGTTAACCCTCCGCATGCCATTAAGCATAATCAGAAGTAATCCGTGTGGAGCCCGCTGCTTTGGCTGGTAAGTGATTCCCCAGAACAACAGATAAAAGCTTGGCACTAAAGTGCAGCCAGAAACGATGTGTAATTGGGATGAAAGAATTCTTAAATCTGCATGCTGCTTTTAACCTGGGAGGCTTAAATTACAATTAATAGTTCCCTAGAAGAAGGCAGGAGGGGAAACAGAGGAATTCCAAGGCCTTGAGCTCAGAGCACTGGGCCCCATTCTCAGTTCTTTGGTGCTGGGCATGGGGCTGGGGGAGGGTAATAAGAAGGGAGGAGAAAGCTGGGAGGAGGGAGGCCTTTTCAGGGTCTCTGGCTTCCTGATGGGCTGCACCCTTTACAAGTTCCAAACCTACCAGCTCCCGAGTAAACTCATATGAACTTCTGGACCTTGGCCCAGCCCTCCTCACAACATCTTTGGGATGTGGTCAACATCAAAAATCAGCATCCCCATTTTCCAGATGGCAAAACCAAGGAGACACTCCTTTCCTGGGGTCCTGGGGTGCCGCTAATCCACACCTGCATCTCCAAAACTAGGAAAGGTCTAAGAGTTCATCCCTCTCTACGTCACACTGGGGTACAGAGGCCCAGAGATGGGTAGGTGTTTACTCAACATCACGCAGGGCAACAGAATAGAGTTAGCACTAGAACCCAGGCCCTCTGACTCCAGTGACTGTTCCTTGCTTTGCACGGCTGCACAAGAAGCCAGCAGTTCTCTGAGGAGAACGCAGTTCTCTAGCACCAGCTGCTCTGCTCTTCCTTCCCCCACCTACTCCAGGGGCCAGGGACGGAGCCCTGACTGCTTACCTGGGGAAGGTGGGCAGTTCTCCCCAGGCCTGGGCCTGCCCCCTCCACCTTTGCTTGGCTGGGTCTGGGCTACCCGCCTTCGACACAGACCTGCCAACTCTCTCTGTCTGAGACTTCGGGCCTTCTGCTCACGCCTTGGGCTTCTCCTCTGTGGTCTTATGGACAGGTGTTCAATTGGGCAGCAGCTAGGCACAAATCAGAATCGTGAAGCTGTCTGGCTGTCCTGCAGGAATGAGGGTTTGAACTCCCAGATGACACGAATAGACAGTCAGAGGGAGCCTCGGGAGCTGCCCGGGCATCCCCGGGGCTGGCTGAGTGGCTGCCCCTGCCACTTGGCGCGGAGCACAGACTCCTGTGTTGGCCAGAATTCTGAAGCTCCCTCACATGAGCTCATGGGTGGCTGGGTGCCCAACCCTGCAGTTCATGGTTTTGGAATGTGTTCTCTGCTCTCGTCTGCTTCAGTCACCCCATTTTGCCATAACGAGAGCGGCTGGCTGCCTGCTCTTGGCCCTTCAAAGCCAGGCAAATTCCATAGACGGCCCTTTTTTTCTGAGCGTGCCAAACTGTGTAAGCCATACATGCACATGCATGTGTGTGCACAAGCCCCATGCATACAATACTCTGTGTGCGTGTTAGTCACGGGCACCTGTCTCTGTGCATGAGTGAACATACATGTGCCTATTTGTGTGCACATGTGGGTATTTTGTGTGTGTTCTCTGCATGAGTCGTTTTAAAAGAATGCAGCAGGATCCACTTGGGGCCCTGCGTAGCTGAGCCTTATTTATAGCTCTCCTCTGTCTGGTTCGTTTCCTCTAACTTCCCTGCAGAATGATATGAATGAAAATGACACTATTGACTATCTTGGTAACCATAAAAGACCTTATAGAAATAAGATTTTTATAGTTTGTGGACTGGGAGAATCAAAGGACTAAGAGTTATGGACTCGGAGAATAGGAGAGAATCAAGCTGAGGCGGTAGGAGAGGTCCCCGCGGTGGATCGTCTGTGGGTTTTTTTAAAACAAACTCATATAAATAAAGTGATTGTCTTGAAAGAGTTATGAGAGCCCCGAAGCTGGTGGGCAATATCTCTGTGGCCTCTGCAAAGGTGGGAGGAGCAGGCATGCCGTCTGCCTGAGAGGAAACCCTCTCTTTATCTGAGCTCTGCTCTCGGCCTCCCACAAGAGGTGAAGGGGGCTGCAGCAGGACAGGTGCTTCCCCTTTTTCTCCTGGAGGGCTACAGCACTTGGCAGCCTTGGGAGAAGAGCCCCAGGGCTGGCCCCCTACTAGCTCGAGTGGGCCTGTGTAGTGTGCATAAGGATTGCGCCTGCAGATTCCAGGACAGCAGCCCCTCCAAGCTTGGATGGGAAGACGTCCCCCACGAAAGCTGAGCATCCAAACCCTGCACAGAGACTTCCCAGCCCCATTGTGGGAACACACACCATCACCATCAACAAAAACCCTGCATAGAGAGCTCCTGCAGCTCCCAGGTGGAGTCGGAGTAGGTCCTTTTTAGCAAAATCCAAACCCAGTTCCACAAACCTTTACCCATGTCCACTTTGCATTTGTACCTTCATAGATAAAATGGCTGCATCCTGCCCTCAAGGAGCTCCCTCTGTGGGAGGGTGGAGAGGGAAAACGTGGACAGGAAGACACGCCCCCACGAGTACACAAGTACACAGGTGTGCAGGTACGCAGGTAGGCAGGTGCAGACAGAGAGCAGTGTTGAAACTTGGTGATGAAACTTCTGATTTTGTTCACCCCAACAAACTAGGTCCTGGGCCCTGCGCACATAGGGCTAAATCAGACCTGGCCCCAGCCCTAGAGGAGAATCTCATGGCCAGTGGGGACGGGGACACTGGCCCAGATGAACACAGTACAGATGTTAAGGTCCCAATAGTGTGAACTGCCCACAGAGCACAGATTACCTCTACCCAGGAGTCAGGGAAGGCTCTTCAGAAGAGGAGACATTTCTCCTGAGCTGCAAAGGACGGGAAGTTCACTAAAAAGATGAGGAAGAAAGGCCACGCCTGGCAGGAGGAATGACAAACTCAAAGGCCTGGAGGTGAGAACACACAGAGTGCACTTGGGGACCTGCTCTGGTGTGCGGAGGGGTCGCCAGCGGGGGGACTGGAGCAGGGATGCTGAAAGGACCATTGGGGACATCTTGAATATTTGCCATGGCTCATTTTCTGTGGACAATGGGTCAGCAGAAAACGTTTTAGGGAGAAGTTATTAAGGTTTTGGAAAGGTCACAGAGGACATAGAGAGGTCAAAGAGGAGGGGTGACCCAGGGACTCAGAGTGGCAGTAGCACTGAAGACTGCCACAGCAGAGGCAGAAAGTCAAGGGAAGGTGGAGAGGCTCCTCCCCAGCCTTGTGTCTGTGACTGCTCCCAATCGGCCAATGGGTTCCCAGACAAAGAGCACACCTAGTAGCTAAGCAGTCAGCAGCCCAGCTTCCCTGGTGCCTCTCCTCCCTCACTGCAGCTGTCCCCAGTCCCCCCAACTTGTTCTCAGCCCTCTGGAGCAACACCGTGTCACTTCTTCCATTGTGAAAGGCGCTATTCTAAAAGCCAGACAGAAACGACACCATCTGGTCAGGCAACCTGTTGGAAATATCCTAACCAGGCCTGAAAGGCCACCCAGCCTCTGATTTCCTACCTCCCTCCCACCCCCAGGGAACTGGGGACACAGGATGAAGGCCAAGGAACACCGGTGGCACTTGTCAACACCCTGACTCCTTGTCTGCAGGCATCGATTTCTCTCCTTCTTGACCTTTCAAGAGAGGTGCCCAGAATTCAAACCCAGTCATTGCTGCATTGGTGGTGGAGACGCTGGGAGACCCAGCCCCGCCCCCTACAGCCCCTCCAGGATGGGATGCATCTGGGAGAGCAGCCTGACCACCACCACCATCGGCCGGCCTGAGTGCACTGGAATCCAGGCAAGCCAGGCGAGCCAAGCAGGGCTCGATTCCTACCGACAGGAGCTGTGAGGAGAGTTTATGGTTCTTGATTACACCCAGCAGGGAGGCCTTCTTAGTGATGAGAGAGAAAATATTCAACAACCTGTCTTTGCAATGTGCTGATCTCTTGGAGAGAGGGAGAGTGGGAGGGAGTGGGGGAGGGGTGGAGAGGAAGAGAGAGTGATTTATGATTTATGAGAGAAGAGTTGCTTTTAATCCCGGGCTCCCCAAAACTGCCTCAGTCCTTCCTCTTTTCTCCTCACTTGGTTTTGCCTTGGTGTAACTTTGAGGCAGAAGGATGCCATCCCTACGGGCCTCCGCAAGTCAGTGGAGAGCTCAGAAGGATGTGGACCTGGGAGCCCTCACTGAGCACTGGCTCCAAGCTGGGAGAGAGGGGACCCAGGCAGCACTGCCTCTTCCGAAGCCCTCTTCTCTCCTCCACAGCCCTTTTCATGTTCTTCTTTATACTCAGACTGCCGCTGCTTGTGCCTGGTGTGCCATCACGGGGCCTGGCTCATAACAGTGCTAAGAAATGAAAAACAGAAGAATGGGTATGTATCTGTTCTCCCTCCCTAGGCAGAGACCACCTGTGCCTCCCACAGCCCCAGTCCAGTAGGTTGTACAAAGTCAGCACCGATTATGTTTTGAATAAATGAGTGAGTGAATAATAGATTCCACACCCCACACAGACAACAGTATGGTGGTTGCCAGAGGGAAGGGGGTGGGAGGGCAGTAAAGGGGGAAAAAAATTTAGTGAGTGAATAATAGACTCCACACGCCACGGGGCTTCGGCACTCCAGCCCTTCGCTCTGCGTGCTATCTCTGAAGTTCATTCTGGTTTTAAATGATACATCATTTGCCCCCAGAAAATGAAATACCGGAGGAAGAGAGGGGACTTTTTTTTTGGAGATTACATTTTTAGTTGCTTCTTAATAATTCATAGGAACTCGAGTTTTAAATCACTGGATCTGACCATCCCTCCCACCCCCCTCCAGTGGATGGCAGGGGCGGGAGGGTCCCTCCGTTTCTGGAAGAAGCCCAAGCTCCTCCTTCCCAAGGTTTTAGGGAGGAGTCTGGGGCTGATTCTGTTTTCTTTTCTCCTCTCCCTCAGGTCCTCTCTCCTGCCCCCCTCAACTCCCTGAGGGCTCTCTTATGGCCCAGTTAAGACCCTGCCACTTCCCTTTCTGCCTCAGTCTCCTTACTTGAGGGATGGAAAGTGGCAGCTCAAATGGAAAAGGCAGCACCGTTGACTTTCCCTAAACAGCAGGATTCTGACTTCCAATGTGGGGTCCTGGAATGGAGGCTGGGGAGGAAGCCAGAGGCCCAGCTGGAGAAGGGTGATTGGGTGACCAGACCAGCCACCACCAGCAGAAGAGGGGAGGCCCTCACCCAGGACCAGTTTCTGGAGGGAACTTTGCAAGATCTTCAAAGCCTGTAAATTGATTGTCTGCAGGGGGAGTTAGGCATCGGACCCCTGGTCCAACCTGAGGCAGATCCTGAAGGTGGGTCCCTCCTGGCTGCCAGGAGCCCCAATGGGGCCCCTGCCTGCTCTACCTTCCTTTCCCAGGGCTGACCCCTGCAGCTGCTGAGAACCCGTGGCATTGAGCTACCCTTGCCTCTGGCTCTGTAAACCTTGGTACCCACCGAAAGAGGAGGCAGTCAGCGCCACAAGGACTATGCCCGGAGCTCCGAAACTTTACACTGAAAGTTAATCCACTGAAGCGTAGCCCAAAATAAGCGCGCTGCCTAATGTGCCGGGAAGTGCCGGTCGCAAGGCCAGACTGCGAGCGGATGTCTGCGCATCTCCACCCGGAGCCTGCATTTAGCGCCAGCGAGGGAGTCTGGGCTGGAGCGCTGCTTTCACACCGACTCGAGCCGGCAGTTTATGGATCTTGATTGCACCCAGCAGGGAATCCTTTTTAGTGATGAGAGAAAAAATATTCAACAACCTGTCTTTGCATTGGGTGTGTTGGACACACTTCCCTGCTTCGGAATCAGACATATGCAAGTTGTGGGAGCGAAGCTGCTGTCAGCAGGCCAGAAACACTCCTCTCCTCTCCGCGTCCCCGTGGCGGGGGCGGGGAGCCCAGAGGGGCTGTGGACTGCCCGGCTCCCCGGGGGAGGAAAGGCAGCACCAGCACCATCCCCAGTCCCAGCGCGGCTCCCACCTCGGCCGTCCGCCTCCTCCCTCCTCGGCCCGCCGTGCGCACGCCTGGGCGGTCCTCAGGGAGCCGGCGCCCGCGTGGGGCCCGCTGACAGCGAGCCCAGTAGAATATTGTATTAGTTGGTTGTGAGCTGTGTTCTCGTCAGGGTATCTGAGTTTCACAGAACAGACGGGGTGAGAGTTTTTGTGCTATATCCAGATTGGCTTAAAATAATGTCGTTTTTGTAGCTTATTAAACCACAGAAACTACACCAAAGTCATCTCCTCGGCTGCCAGCAAACTCTCTGAGTTGGGGTTGGGGTAGGAACAGAGCTCAGCACGGGGCTCAGGCCCCTTGGAGGGTCGAGAGCAGGGCGTTGGCAGGGGAAGAAAAAAGAGGCAGCCATCTCCTCCCCCTGCCTTCTTTGGGCACCAGGCTGAGGGGTGTGCCGCGCATCCCTGGTCCCCACCCCACCCGCCCTGCCCTGACCCCAGAATCCCCTTTGGGGCATCTGAGCGAACTCAGGGATGGGGAGCTTGTAGGCACAGGGACTGCTTGTGCTGCCTTGAGGAGGGGTCCGGTGGATCAAGGTGGACACGGCCTGCAGAAGGGGAAAGGGCTGAGAAAAGCCAGGTCCAGGTCCTGTCTCAGGCAGGGGTGACAGGCGTCTGAGTTTCGGCCTGTGTCTGGGTTGGCTCCAGGTCTGGTTCCAGAACTGGCGGAGACCGGCAGGGCTGGGAAAGGCGGAGGGGCCTGACACACAAAGGGTGCCCGGCAATGAAGGCCCAGCATGCCCCTCCCTGGCCAGAGATCCTCTCCCTTCTTGTCTGGGAGACCTCCTCCCTCCCAGTCCCAAAAGAATGGCTGTGTCCTCTACCTGTGGGGAGAGTGGAGACCAGGGGAAAGGGCTCCCAGGAGACCCTGGGCAAGGAGAAATGCCAAATCATTGTTCTATGTCATCCTGCCCAGCTCGGAATAATCACAACTACAACTATAGCAGCTTATCTATCAATATGATCTTCACAACAAGCCTGTGAGGCATGTGTTTTAATGGTCCCTAACTGTCAGATGAGGAAACTAAGGCTCAGAGAGGTAGAGTGATTTGCCCAAGAACACACAGCTACAGAGTTGGAATTTGAACTCCCAAATGACCACAGAATGAGCGTTCTGACCCTTCTAACAGGCCCTCTCTGGGAGTTGAGAGTTAAGAATGGATGGCATATAGTTCTATGTGTATACAGTGCCCTTCATGGGTATTTTAGAAATGGGAACACCTAAAGATAATGAGAAATATTCAAGGAGAAATCCCCATGTTCTTATTTGTCTGTCCAGGCCATGCCTCCGACCTCCTGACACCTCAGCCGATGGCACTCACCGGGAGAAAATCCAGGAACAAGCAGCACCTCTCCAGGGCCAGGCAACACCCTGCCACCTCTTAAGGGCACCATGTCTAGGCTACCAGGCCCGAGGCCTTCCCTGCCCTCTCGAGGGACCCATGGCCACAGCGGGAGCTGCTCTCCTGCGGTGGTTTCCATCCACCCAGGTGCCCAGAAGCCTAGGAGTCATTCCTTCTCAACAACTCCTTCCCTTACCTGCCCCCACCACATCGAGTCGGCCACCAAATACTGAGGCTTCTACCTCCAAAACTGCATCCCCTCATCTCCACCCTGACCCAAGCCCAGCCCAGGCCTTATCACCCCTCTGCCTGGATCACTTCATCCCTCTGCTCACTGGCCTCCCTGCCTCCAGTCTCTCTCCAAGCCGTGCCGCAGCCAGACTGAGCCTTCCAGGGCGACCAAGCTATGCTCCTGTGTGAAACCTTCCCGAGAACCCCACCACCTATGCCACAGGATGGACATCTCACACCTTAGCCTGACCTGCAAGGACCCTTCACAAGCCACCCCTGCTCACTTCTCTGCCTCATGCCTGTGCGCCCCTAACACCAACCACTGGGAATGAATGGCCTTCCGAAACCCAAGCTCCTTGGACACTCCCCCTGCTTTGGCTCAGGATCACCTGCCTGATACTCAGGCTTTGTGGGATGAACTTCACATCCTCCCCTAAAAGTCCTGCTGGGAACAGAGAGCATGAGACAGAGATGGAGAGCACCGAAGTGGTGGTCCACCGCCCCGTGCAGGAGACAGAGACCTGGCCACAGCGCCAACGAGCCATACCGCTCGGTAGTTAAGGTTTGGGCCTGGGCCCAATTCACAGCTCTAATATTCGGGCACATCATTGAGTTTCTCTGTGCCTCAGTTTCTCCATTTATAAAATGGGGGTAATAATAGTACCCACCTCTTAAATTGATTGTGAGGGTTAAAATAGCTAATATATATAAAGGGCTTGGAACAGGCTTGGCATATAGTGTTATATAAATGTTGGCTGCTATTATTATTATCATCACTATCATCTCATTTCCTTCGACCCCTCTGACCCCTGATGACCCTGACAAGTTCCTTCCTTTCTTCTTCTCCTTCCTCTTCTCTCCTTCCCCTTCTCCCCACCCACACATTCTCCCACACCTGTATGCCGATTTGTATGTTCAGATGCACGAGGATGCACACACATGGACATGCGCACAGACATGCCTACAAGCACTCTCATGCTCACGCCAGCCCCCTACCCCCAAAACTCTTCTCTCTCCCTGAGTTCCTCTGCAGCCACCATGTCGGGGCCCTGGTCTCGACCTCTCTACCCCTTTGCCACATCAGAATCCAAAGTCGGGAGCTCCCAAGAGTCCTTCTCGGTTCCCACCACTGCCCAGAGGAGTAGGCACACCCTATTCCCTGCTAGGCTGACTCCCGGGGGGCTGGGGGGCTGGGGCCTGGAGAAAATGGGAGTGAGGCTGCTGCCGGCATGTGGGCAAGTGGGGATGGCCCCTGGCAGGATGAGGAGTTCTTTCCAAAATGATCTCAACTCAGCAGTGACGCCTCCTTGGCCAGCTCCTGCCATAGCAGACCCCAGCCAGCCCTCACCTCAGACCCGGGGACAGGAGGTCCCACCGGAACTAGAGGTGCTTGTTTCCTGGGCGGCGTGCTGTGGCCCGTCCTCGAAGTGCCGAGGGGCACCAGGTCGGCACTTGTGAGAGGTAGGCAGAACTTCCCTCGCAGCCTCACAGAAGCTTCCACACGGGGTCCTTCCACCCCAGAAAGCTCTCCTAACACCCAGCTCAGGCTACCACTTTTATGCATCCAAACCTGTATTTCAGAGAGAAAGGAGGAGATTTGGACTGAGGCAAAACTGAGTTCAAATCCATAACCTCCCTACTGTGTGATGTCTGGGACGTCACTCGACTTCTCTGAGCCCATTTCCTCTGGAGACAAGAATCTGTACGTAGGGCTGTTATGGAGAGGGATGAGGAGAGTGAATGGGAATATGCTAGAAAATTCTGAGGCACCACCTTGGGCTGTGCTAGCCGTTTGCTGTCCCCAGACTCATTTTTTGTCCTGCTCTGTGCCCCAGGAGCCCCACCAACATGAGGGACGTCACCCAGGGCCCCCCACCCACGGCTTCCAGTCTAGTCCAGCTCCTGGGCAGCACCAGAAGCAGGAAAAGAGAGAGCTTGAGACTGTAACTCCATTTCTTTCTAGTTCACTGCATTCTGACACTGGCTGTGACAGTAGCCACAGCTCTGGCAAGGGGCCCCTCTGTCCCTCTTTCTCTTGGCCCTTCAGCGAAGAGTAGCCATAGCTTCCTTCTTCCTGTCACTAAGGTCCAGATGTTTCACTTCTCAAGTCAAACTACCCTCAGTTAAGCCTTTTTGGGTGCATCAACCCTCCCAAGTTGCACCCAGTGCAGATCATAACTGAACCTCCCAGCATCATCCACGCTCACCTGGCCAATCTGTGTCTTGAAGACAACCTGGGTGCCCAGCTCTGCCACCCATTTGCTGAGTCCTCGTGGCGGTGGGTCCCTGAGGACTCACAGGACTCGAAGGTGGAGAAAATGGAAAGGGACTGGGATGATTCCAGGATGGTTTCCCCACCGGTACCTACAGCAGAAGGAGCCTCCTCTCGAGTTGCCAGTGCTCCCTGCAGGCCGAGGAGGCAGCCTGTGCAGGAGGACCCGCCCTGACCCTGCAGCCAGCGGCAGCCCCCGGGAGGCTCGGCCAGGAGTGGCCTTTGTCCCTGACACCTGGAGCTGAGCACCAGCTTTGCCTGAACTGTGGAAGCTCCGGTTTAATTAAGGATCTAAGGAGAAAATTCTCTGCTATTTTCTGAATAAATTAAGGAAGTAACTTTGATGCAATATCATTTTCATCTAATCAGGAACATTCTGAAATTACCATATTGTTTTCCATCAGAAACCCCATCAGCCCCCAGATCAGATAACCTAACTGGGCTGGAGGCTGCCAAGGCCCTTCTGTCCTGGGGCAGGTGCCTGCTACAGAGAGAAAAGGGATAAAATGGAAGTTGCCACAGCCCTTGTATCTCTTGTTGAGTTCAAGAGACTGCTCCTGGCTCTCAGCAGGGCTCCGGGGCCCTGGCTCAGGCTGGGGAGTGGTCCCCCAGGCCAAGGCAAAGGGTAGAGGCCCAGGGAGGCTTGTAAAGCTGGTTGGGTCCAATCAGCAACTGCCCAGGAGCTTCTTGGCAGTTCAGCCGGGAAGGAGGAGAGATCCAACTCCCCTTTCTCTTGAGCCCCTACTCCCACCCCAGGCAGCCTCATAAGGAAGGGTGCTCACAGGATCCCGCTGGCACCGGGGGGAACAGAAGGGAGGCCCAGGGATCCAGCATGACCCACACGAGGTGGAGCCAGAGGCTGCTGGGAATTTTCAAAACTTCCCCACAAAGCTGATTTCTCATTTCTGACGAAGTTCCCTGAAAGCTTGAGCTGAGGGCATGAAGACCAAATCAAGGCAGGGGACCCTGAAGGGGAGATGGGAAAATTCCTGGAGGGACCACCCTCCAAGGAACCTCATTGCTGCTGTTCAGGTCTCCTCATCCTCAAGGGTGCTCCCCAGCCCATCTCAGCAAGAGGGGGGCTGAGGCCAGTGAGAGCCCAGGGCACGAACCCGGGCCCCCCTTTTCTGACCAGTTAGGGCTGTGCAATCATGCACTGAGAGAGACCCAAGTCCACCCTTAAGGGGGTGATTGTTTTTTAGAAGTGCCTGGTGATTGGATCAGAATCTCTTTCTGTTGGTCTGTTTGTCCTTATCACTCTCAGTCTCTGTGACTGTAACTCCCGTTTCTCTCCTCCTCTCTGTCCCTCCCTCCCCTCCACTCTTCCTCTTCTCCACCTTTTCTCTCCCCTCTCCTTCCCTTTGCTTCCCTCCCCCCCCTTCTCTCTCTCTCCCTCTTTCCTGTGTCCACTCCCCACCACCTTTCAGGCCTTCAAGAAGCCAAGAGCCTTACTCAGAACCCAGCAGGGACAACCTTCGCCCCAGCCCTGGGTTCTGCCTGACTCTGTGGCCCCCAGAGCCAAAGCTGGGCAATGAGGGAGCGGGAGGCGCCAGGGGGAAATCCGAGCCTCCCCCAACACACTCCTGATGCTACTCTCAGAGGACAGGACCAGACCATTTCAGATGGCATTCATTCAAAGTGAGTATGAAGCAGAAAAACCAGGGAATGGAAGAGAACGAGGAAGAGGAGGGTGGCTGTCACATGGCAGAGAGAAGTGCGAGGGCCAATGGGAGAGTGAACAGGTGGGAAGGGCCCAGGGAGGGTAGAATTCCAGGACAGAGTGGAAGCCAGCCTGAGGATCTTGCTCAGCTCCAATTCTTGAAAGTGGTGAGTTATTCTTGTCTCTGGATCCCAGAGAGAGCCAAGGGCCAGGCCTATGGAAAGCCCAGGAAACGTTTTCTGACCTTAATAAAAAACTCCCAGGATAGGCACTGCGATACAGCCATATCCCACATAGGCACGCGGAGGAAAGGGGGCCCTGAAGCAGCTTGGATCCACGAGGCAGGGAAAGGCAGCCACCAGGGGGCGCTATGAAGAGCAGGGTTGTGGCCCTGGCACTGGGGCAAATGCTGGCTGCCCTTCTGAGTTTGGTCCTCTTGAGCTCATAGACACAGAGCATGGCCAGAGAAGGCCAGCAGCTCACAGGCAGACCTATTTATTCATATCAAAAAGGTGTCTCAAGTGGCTGTTTGTGCAACGCTCCTGGGTGAGGTCCACTCTCCTCCCTGTGAGTGATGTGCGTGGAGGTGGTGGGCACCCCCGCCAGAAGATCGGGAATGGGTGTGGTTGTAGACCAAGTGGGGCAATGAATGTGCATGGGAAGGACCTGAGTGTGCTTGGAGGCTTAAGTGGGAGTCACTGAGGGACAGGGCAGAGCCAGGACACTGGGAGGGGTCCTGGGCAGCCCCCAAACAGCAGGCTGAGGATCAGTGCCCACAGCCACTGCTTAGCTCACTTTCTGCTCTAGCCACTCAGGAGTGAGGGATACTGTCTGCTAGAGACCTTGCCCCGGGGTCTCTGAGACCCTCACAGTCCACAGGGAACCATTGGACACTGACAGCCTATCTCGCCTCCCTGGGCTCGATCTGAAGTTAACAAGGGGTGTTTTCTTACATTTGACTCAGTGAATACTTCTCATAGTCTCTTCTGGGCTTTTCTGGCTTTGATTTCCAAATCAGCTCTTGCTATCTATCACGTGGCCAGACACACAGAGATGTCCTTGCTGGCCCACACAGCTGGACCTACCTCTTCCTAATCTCCACCTCCCACCCAAATCGACACCGGTGTCCGAGCTCCCACGGTCACTCGGCCGTCACAACTTTCCTTCATTCGGGACCACAGTTGAGTCTAGCACACAATTTCAGTCCTGAATTGTTCTCTCCAGCCCCAGCCCTCCCTCCCTGCCGCTCCCTCCCTGCCGCTCCCTCAAATACCCCAGCCCCAGGGAGCCAGAGAAGAGCAGAGATCCCCCAAAAGACCCCAACATTCAGCCCCAGGCAGCCTACAGTCTGCTCCCAGAAGAATCACCGAGTTCCTGGCCTGGGACCCAGCCCAGTGCGTGGGGACGCCCCTGCCACGGCCAGCTGGAGCTTGTTGTCTAAGCCGGCCCGGGGGTGCCTGGGAGCGGGCGGGGAGGGTGGCCTGACAGGGCTCAGCGCGCAGGCACACCCTGGGTGAGGTCATGCCTGCCTCACACCTCTGGTATTCCGGCTGATCTCTATCTCCCCCCCCCCCCCCCAGCCCTCCGGCTACTCCTCGGAGATGCAGGTAAGAGAGGTGCTGATATTGCTAATCAGGCCGGAGGCAAGACAGGGCTGCAGCTGAGCCTGGCCTGCCTATCTGAGGCTCCACCCACAACCTCTGCCCTACCTCCTGCCACCCACCAGATGGACAGACAGACAGAGAGGGTTGGCTATACCAAGATGAAGAGGGTCTGCTCCCCAGTATACCACCTCCATCAGGCTGGGTGTCCTGGGAAGGTAGCTCCCTCCCACTCCTCACCCAGGAAGCCAGGCCAGGGGGAAGGAGCCTGGGAGTGGGGGTGGGGACAGGTTCCCAGAGGGCTTTCCCCTTGGGAACACACTTAGTCACCTCCCACCCTACCCTCTGGGCCTCCTCATGTCCACTTCAACCAAACCTTTATCATGGAAAGTTCTGAGAATGAAGGAAGGAGAATCATACACTGAGACTGTCCCAGGCAAATGAATACAGGGGGGCTCTGATTCTTGAGCCGTCACTGTGTGCTGGACCCCCAAAAAGGCACATGAGCATTGTGACGAGCTGAGGCTCTGAGACAGCCTGATGCTGCTTCAGCCTGAGGTTCTCGGAAACCGGAGTAGTGTTCAGCTCTGGATCCTTCTTTGTAACAGAATGGTGGGGTGGGAGGAGGCTCCCCAGGGATCAGAAATGGGGGGCAAATGCCAGAAGCTTTCAAGAGACCAACTTACGTTTCTTATTCTCTTTACTACCCTCACCCCTGAAATTGGTTCCTGAAATTGAGGGCCTAAGGTGAGGGCAGGCCACACTTTTGGGTGACTGAGACATCCTCTGCCCTGCCATCCACCTTCATCCTCTCAACACACACTCCCTAACCGCCTCCTCCGCACTGCATCGAGGCCTGCGGTTCCCAGTGTGCGGGCCCAGGTCAGCATCGGCATCACCAGGGAGCTTGTTAGAAAAGCACATTCTCAGGCCCCACCCCGGACCTACGGAATCGGAAACTCAGATCTGAAGCAGCTAGGGGCGCCACGGTACTCCTCAAACTTTAACAGACGTGCAGATCACCTGGGAATGCTATTCAAGCACGGCTAATGGAGGGGGACGCAGATGATGATACAGGAGGTCTGGGAGGGGCCTGATACTCGGCTCTTCTTAGAAGCTCCCAGGTGAGGCCGACATTGCTAGTCCGTGGGCTGCACTTGGAACACAAGGTCCCGCACACGCTGGTTCTCAACTCTGGCTTACTTAGAACCGCCTGGGGAGTCTTTAAAAAATCCCAGAACTGAGGCCCTGTCTGCGGAGATTCCGATTTAACTGATCCGAGGGGAGACTGGGGCTGGGGCAGGTTTTACTGTCTCCCTGGGTGAGACTAATACACACACAAAGTCCTCAGCCCACGGTTGTGAGAAGTGCTTCAGACATGCACACTGTGTGTCCCCTCCCATCCTCTGGGACACCTCCTCTCTTCGGTCCTCCATTCCCTTCCACACCTCCTTGCCCACATCTGTGGGCGTTTGGCGCACATGAGCGCAAACACTCGGACACACACAGAGGCAGCAGTAGGGCTGCAGGCAACCCGGACAGGAGCGGCCCATCTGTTGCAAACGCCCGCAGTTGTCTGCAGACCAAGGGACACACTCGCAAACACGCCAAACCTGCAGGAGCACACACCAGCGACGAAGGACGCAAAGACCTCCTCCCTCTGTCTCTGCACATGACTCTTGGTCCTGTTGCTCCAGACGACGGCACCCCTGTCTGTCCCTGACAATATCGGCAAACAGGAAGGCTGGGCCTAGGCCCCCTCCTCTCACTCAGCACCACTGAGATACTCTGGGCCAGTGCGGGCCTCCCAGGGGGCCAGCACTGTGCCAGGGCAGGCCGGCTCAGCCTCAGGATCTCCGAGGGGCCTCGGGGCCATGCTTGCCCCTGGTGCCCAGACCAACCATGATGGGGCACTGCCCCCAGAGTCTGGCCCTTTCTGGAGTCTGTGGGTGTCTTCAGCCCCTCAGCTCGTCACAGTGCAGCTGTGTTGGGGCCTCCTTTGAGTTTAAAACCAGCACCCCCCGCAAAGTGCTGGGGCCCTCCATAGACAGGTCTGATTGATGGCTCGGGGGGACTGCGGCGGCTGCCGGCCTATTTTATGATGTCATTAGGCAGCTCCGGCAGCGGGAAGGAATCCCTCCTGACATCATAAAGGACTTGATATTTCGCTAATGTTATCTTGGCGGCGTGTCGCCCTGACATTTCTCTTCGCTGCGCTCCCCCCAGGACCAGGAGTTGTCTAACTACAGCCTGGAAAAAATGCAAAACAGACAAATGCACCCTCGGGGGACAGCAGGGGAAAACTAATAGACCGGCCCGGCTCCCACCCACGGAGGTGGTTTAGGTGGGAAGCATGATGTGTTTGTCAAAGGGGACGCAGGCTGTCTTCCTCCGGCAGCCTCTCCCCCCTGGACCGCCTCTGCTCGGCAGTGGGAAGACGTCGGGCGCCAGGACTCCAGAACCAGCTCTGCCACCCAGCGGTCCTGGCTCTCTGGGCCTCAGGTGGCCTATCCACACCACAGTGGGTCGGGCCCAGACTATTTCAAAGATTCTCTGGGCCTCTCTTGAGGGCCTTGAAACTGTGGGGGAGGGGGAGGGTGCCACAGAGGTAAGAAAGAGGGACCCCATCCTCGCCTCAGAACTGAAACTCTAGACAGCTGGGGGAGACTGGGTTCACAGTGCCCCACCCCCAGGAATGGTTCTGTGGGGGCAGATTCAGAAGAGCAAGAGGGAAGCCCAGCCTGAAGCCCAGTGTCTTTAAAACACCAAGACCAGCTCCTGGTTCTGAGGCAAATGCCTTCCCCGGGCCAGGCAAGCAGAGGCCAACAGAAAGGGCCCATTCTCTCATCTCAGGGTGGCCGGGTGATGCCTGGCTCCCAGAAGGTGAAAGACCCCACAGCCGTGGGCAGGCAGCTCCTGGATCCACCTCCCAGATGACCTTGGGTTAAATCAATCTGAATCCTCCTCCCCAGCAGCAATCACATCCCTCCACAATCCCTCAAAGATGGGCCTCCAGCTCACCACCTCCAGGGATGGGGAGCTCACCCTTCCCCCAGGGATCCCAGCTATCGCCCTCCCTGGGGCTCCCCCCGCAAGGGTCCAAACTCCACCTTCTGGGCCCGGTGGGGCACAGCTGCCCCCTCTGGCCCAGGACCCTGCAAAGCCATGCACAAACACCTTTCCCGACCTCCCCCTCGCCCCCACCCCCCACCCAAAGTGAGCAGAAGCAGCAGCCAGGGTCCCTGCTCTGTTTTCAGAGAGCGGAATACTTGTCATCAAAGGGCGTCACAGCATGTTAACCTGGAGCCCACAGTTAGAACTGCAGTTCAGTGCCATGAGTGTCCTCTGTAATCCTATGTATCTTATTTTATTCAGTTAAAAATGCTGTTCGAGAAGCGTCCATAGGTCTCACTGGACTGCAGAAGTCCATGGTTTTTAAAAGCCTGTTGTAGAATCCAAGCAAAGCCACGCTAGCCGTGACTATGTCCGGCCTGAGGAGGGCATTCCAGCCTGGGCATGTCTCACAGCCCTGGCCAAGCCCTCCTCCCATGTCTCAAAGAAACTGCTCTAAAAGTGAAGGCAGGTCTGGCCCAGACCTGCTCCCAGGTCTAACCTTCTCCACCATGTTTCTTCCGGGCCCTGGGGTGACCAGCCCACCCATATCCCAGACTCCTGCGCTGAACAGACCACCCAGAAGACCCCTAGGGAGGGCTAAGCTCTATTCTAGAAGGGCGGACAAAGATGGATCAAACCCAATCCTGGCTTCCAAAGTTCTGACCAGGTAAGGCGGACACACTCCAGCCACACTCCGCTGCCCCCGTCCCCTGGGGTCTCCCTACATGCTCGGTCTGTCCCTGCTGCTCCCTGGGCCTGGGGGCCCCTCTCAAGCCCTTCCAGTAGCTAATCCCCCACCCCTCAGCCCTCCAGCATCCAGCCGGACTACCTACCTTAGTCTGCGTGCTCTTGCTTCCCTGAAGAGGCCCAGTTGAGTAGGAGCCTCCAGGAAGGATCACCTCAGCCTTGGATGATGCGCTTGCAGCCGTGGTACACAGAGATGAAAGATAGAGAGTATGGAGGAGCAGGCAGCCCCGGGCTGCTGGCCAGCCCCTGGGAACACACTGTGGACTCTGAGACGGGATCAGGAGTCAGCTCCAGAGCTGCCAGAGAATGACAACCTTTGACTGCCTATGCTGGTAGACAGTCACTCCTAAGTTTTGGCGCTCTCCAAAATGATGGGCAGTTCATTGATTCAACGAAGGTTTATTGAGTGCCCGTTATTTGCCAGGCAGTCTTTTCAGGTGGTGGAAACGAGACAAAAATGCCTACTCTTGAAGAGCTTACATTCTCTTGGGGAGAGACAAGCAACACAGAAAAATAAAGAAGAAAAAATACAATATGGTCTGCTAGAGGGTGGTAAGTGCCATGGGTAAAAATAAGTCAGAAAGAGCAGGGTGCTCCTCACAGAGAAGGTGACATTTGAGTGAAGACCTGAAGGGAATGACCAAGGGAGCCATAGCAGTGGGGAGAGCATTCCAGTAAAAAACAGAGCACGTGCAAAGGTCCTGAGGCAGGAATGTGGCTGCCATGCCTGGGGAAGAGCAGGAGGGTAGTGTGGTGAGAAGGAAGTGAGATGGGGACAAATAGCAGAGTCAGTGAACAACAGGTAGGGAAGCTGACTGTGTGGGGCCTGGAGGCCACTGTGATGACCTTGGCTTCTACTCCAAGTGAAATGGGAACCACTGGTGGTTTTGAGCACACAAGTCATGTGACGTGACTTGGGTGTCAACAGGATCTCTGTGGTTGCTGTGTAGCAAACAGGCCGCTGGGGAGTGGAGGGCCATGGTGGCGTCGGCCCGCTGCCACGTGGTAGAGGGGGAGGAAGTAGTGGGTTCTGGGTACCTCCCGAAGCTGGAATCATCCTCACCCGGCACTGCCCCTGGCTGGCCCTGCACACCATCTTCTCTCACGCCCCCAACCGCCTCATGGAAGCCAGTCCGTTATCCCCATTCTACAGAAAAGGAGGCTGAGTCCAGACAGGTCACACAGCCAGTAAGGGAGAGACTCAACCCAGGCTTTTCTCAAGCCTGGAGCCCAAGGTCACACCCCACCTCACGTGTGCCTGTCCGGGACCCAACAAGGACAACAGCCGGCCATAGACCTCACAAGAGGGGAGCAAAGCCAGCACGCCGACCAGCCGAGCACTTCATGCTCATTTGGAATGGTCCATAAAATGTCATCATAACATGCTTTCTCTTTACATTAAAGCCCAAATGATACTTATTGGTGTCAAGCATTTTTATTTTTATTTATACAATGTCCACCTTTTAATCAATCTTTTTGCTTTAAGTTCCATCCAAAAGCATTCAGCAAGTGGAGAAACCTGTAAGGAGAAAAGAGGATAATTGGAGATGTGAGCAACAGCACCTTGTTTCTTACCAGAACCCTCCATCAGCAATCCTGTCCCAACACCGCTGTGGGCCAGGCCCCAGGCCAGGGAACCTGCGGCAGACAGGGATGCCTGTGACCTAGCCCCTGCAGGGTGGGCTAGAAGAGATATTTACAACCAGCAGGTGAGGAGAACCTGATCCAGGGTGAGGCTGCCTGGGCGAGGCCCGAATAACTAAGCAGGGAGGCCCAGCCAGGGAAGGCTGGGAGCTGAGCATGGACAGAGAGAGCCCCAAGGCAAATCCCAGAAAAGGCCCTTGATGGCAGGAGAGACAGTGGACAGACAGACAGGTGTGCTGGGGGCAGGTGCTCTGAAGTCTGAGCCAGCAGGTCTTCTAGCAGGGGGTGGGGCTGTCCTGTACCAGCTCTGTAGGAAGGCTCAGAGGGGACTCCTCCGAAAGGAAGGAGAGGAAGTCAGTGGCTCTGGCTCTGCACTACTGCTGGGCAATTATGAAAACACAGCTTGGGATGCAACAACCTTAATTTTAAAAGTCCCAGGAGTCTGCGTGCCTCTGTGGCTGAGTCCACTTGGGGGAGGGGTGTGGGGAGCCCCTCTCTAGAAGCTGAAGTGAGGTTCTAAGGCTCATCGGTCACCTCCACAGCAGCCCACGGCCAAGTCTCTTTAAGTAAGTTGCGAGAAGGGAAGGAAAGAGAGGAGAGAGAAAAAGGGAGGGAGGAAGAATAGAAAAAGGAAAGGAGGTAAGGAAGAAGAGAAAGGAGAGATAAATAAGCCCCAGAGGGCAGGCAGGTCCTCCAGAAGCACCAGGCCCTGGTCTGGTCTGGGGACATGGGAACAAATCTCCCTTCACGCAGAGCAAAGGGACAGGAGTGTCCGGGGGCTCCAGCCACACGGGAAAGACCAAAATGAAGACCTGGCACTGCTCACCTTGATGCAGCTGTGCCTGCATTCTGAAGGAATTCCTCACAAGTAGATGTGCACACCCAGAAATGCTCCAACATAGGGGCACAGCCACCCACTGCACATGTCCATGGACAGACGTACAGATGTGCATGACACACAGGCAGGCACAGAGGTGCTGGAAAGAGCACACAGGCTGCACAGTGGTGCTGTTTCGAGGCCAGCGGAAAGATGTGGACCCAGGTCCACAGACGCAGGGATGTGAAGACATGCGCCAACACAGACAGGCCCGAGCAGATACTGAGAGATGCATACGAATGGACATCCGCAAAAACAGGCAGAAAGGTGCCGACACGCATACATGGACAGCGACAGATGTGTGCATGCAAGTTCCCTTATACACAGATGTGTGGGCACACATACATAGGTATACACTGACACACTTGCCCACAGCAGACATACCCTGACACACAGATGTGCACAACTGCATGGATGCACCTATTCTTGTACTGACATGTGATGCATATACACACATTTATAAGGACACATGTTCCCAGATGTGTCCTCAGTCACATGCATATACACAAAAGCATATTCAGTCAAGCACATGAACACGACTGGGCTCTCTTTGGACCTCAGGCCCCAGTTCTCAGCATCCCCTAGCTTGCTGCCCTCAAGCCAGGTCCTCTCCTGCCCCACTCCTGCCAGCTGCCACACTTTGGCTAGTTCCCTGGTGTGCAGGCCCTTCCACCATCCCTTTATCTGCCCACTGGCCCTGGCCCAGGCCCCAGGCTCTAGGATGGCAATTGCCCCATTCTCCCAGGTGCTGACTCAGCCAAATTTTACACCCAGAAGTGGAGCCAGGCCAGCAGGGCTTGTTGCAGCCCGCTTGGGGCACCAGCAAGGGGGTGGTGGGGAGGGAGCCAGGATCCTGTAGTGGCAGAGAGAAGAGCAGCCCCAGCTGCGATGCAGGACTGTCTGGCAAGGTTGCAGGCTCCCTCTTCCCAAGTCCCCCACCCTCAGCATTCCTCAGGCCCCTCACCTCTGAAATGGGACCACATGCCTGCCCTGTGACATGTCAACTCAACATATACACCATCTCCCAGATGACACAGGGATGGTGCCTAGCCTTCCCTTGCTTTACTTTTATAACAACTCTAACACATAGGTTTTATTTTCCCCTGTTTTAGATGACGTAGCTGAGCTCCAGAAGGGTAAGCTACTTACCTAAGGGAGCAGACATGACTGGAACCCAGGTCCCTCCTCCATCTTTCACGGTCAGCAAATACGCAACACGTAAGCTTCCTGGGTCCAATCACTTGCCCACAGCAGACATCACTAATCTATCACAGTCTCCTGGAAGGATCCAGACTTGGCTTCAGAATCCTTCTCAACATAGCGTTCCAGGCAGACACCGATAATTGGCCGGAGTTGGCACACAGGATGAAGCCTACTGCCATCCTTTCACTGCAACTAATTCATCTGATTCAGAGGGTGGATGTGACAATTCAGTGAAATCAAGGGCAGAAAGGACAAGTGATGTGCCTGTCGGAGGAATTTATACAGTTCCCAGAGGCTGTTCACATCCAAGTCCTCCCGAGTCCCCACTACACTGGGGAGAAGACCAGGGACACAACAGGCACTTCTCATTGCTCCATGCTGCAAAGGAAGAAAGAGACCAAGGGCTGGAGCAAGTGAGTCCAGAGCCACACAGCCAAGAGTCAGAGGTGGGGCCGGGAAGCAGGCGCGGCTCCAGGTCCAGTGCTCCTCGAAAGTCCCTGCCTCCAGCCAGCCAGGCCGGGCCAGAGTGTGTGGGCACGGGAGCCAGGGCTCGGAGGGGAGCGGGAGGGTCCGGTCTCTTCCCAGCAGAAAGGAATTGACCCTACAACTAATTGGTTCAGAGTGCTTCTTTTGACCCTAATTAGCTATTTGTCATGTCTCCATTTGCATACCAGAAAAGATGTAAATTTGCATATTTGTAAATGAGGCCGGGCCTGGATGTGGGTTCTGGAAGAGCTTGGCAGTTGCTGGCAGGCAGGGAGGCAGCTGGCTCTTGCCACTGAAGCATGGGCCGCAGAACGAGATTTGGAAGACAGCTCCTTGGCTCAGAGCTGAAGGGGCTTTCAAAGGGGGTCAGACAAGACTGGCCTGCCTCCCCCGACTCCCCTGGGGCCGAGTGGTGGGCATGGAGAAAGGGTGAGCCTGATGCTGCTATTTTGATTAGATGAAACAAGGAGGGGGGAATATAAAGTAATTTCAGGACGCTCTGTGCTGGGAAGCCTTCTGTTCCCGTCCTTGGATAGAATCTGTAACACTTGCAAAGGAGGGGACGTCCCCCTCCACCTCGGGAGAGAGGAAAAGGTTTGGGAGTGAGTGAAGGTCAGGAGGAACTGCACCCTAACTCCCTCTCACCCACCGCCTCCAGCATCTCAGAGGCACATACACACTTCACACAAACAACTCACACATGCACTCACACACACACAAACCTTCACCCCCCCAGGAGCACCCTCACTCACAGCACCCCCAGACCCACAGAGAGACACACACGACTCTAACTGGAGCGGCGCACTCGTATATGCAGACATTCCCAGACTTCCCGCCACAGACACATTCACGCCCTTACACATGCAGACACACACTCAGACACTTGAACATAGATGTAGGCATACAGACTCACTTAAGCTGTGCGTAAATATTTACATACACACACACACACAAGCCATACACGAGCACATCCTTGCTAAGACCCAACTCCCAGGCAAATTCTGGAAATTCTGACCCCTCTGCCAGAGTTCCTGGTGCCTCTGTGGGAAAAGACAAAGGAAGTCAGGTAGCCGTCCTTTCTAGAAAGGGAGTGGGTGTATCCCCAAGGAACAGGACCTCGCGTAAGGATTGGTTTCTTCTCTAGGAAAGCGATGACTGGGGGACACCCCAGTCCCTTCCGGGCTTTGGTCTAGGGCTCGGGGCAGGTCTGGTGGGCTTTGACAAACAGGAGAGCATGGGAAGCAGGGGGCAGGCAAGGGGGGCCTGGCCCAGGCATCGAGCAGGAAAGCCTCATCAGTGCCTCAGAACTCCTACGTTGACCTCAGGCGCCAGGGTGGAAAGGGTGGCACTAGCTGCTGCACCTTCAGGCATGCAGGCACCAACATGACAAGCTCCAAGGGAGTCCCATACCCATGAGGCTTCCCAAGATGGGGGTCCAGGTGCTGACTCTGGGGCCTGGCCACTCAGGGTCAGGGACCACATGCCTGAGCCACTGTTCCCATTGCCAGCACCTCCTCCCCAATGCCTGCATCTCAAAAGGCAAGCTAAACAGCTCCGTATTTGTAAATTAAATATAGCTGCACTCCAGCTTTCCAAGGAGCTGGGAAGGAGAGAAGAAGAGAGAAAAAGAGAGGGAGGAAGAGAAGAAAAGCTGCCGCCCTCAGGAAAGTCTGGCCGCTACAGATTGCCTGAGTCATGAATATTCATCTGGTGAATAAGGAGAGCGGGAGTTTGCATAACAGCTCCACCCACCCAACTGAAAGAAATGTCACCGCCTTTGCCAATAAAGTGCCAAAGGAAGCCGGTGGAGGCTGCCAGCCAGACGGTGCCAAACTGCTGACTTCCACTCCCAGGCATGGAGAAAGCACATTGTTTCCGGCCCAGGGAGCCGCCACTTGGGGCTGAGGGAATGGAGCTGGCTGCTGAGAGGGAACCAGAAGGAAAAGTTTCACTCGCCACCCACGGGAAGCCTGGTGGTTAGGGTGCCTGGGCCACAGCCTCTCCAAAGAGAGCTCACACCCGACTGATCGAGGTCACCTACTCTGGCCAGCCCCCAAGGGCCTGGGTCCCAATGGCAAGACCTTGGGAGACCCTTAAAGAAATCTCAAGAGGGTCCTCATGCATCCTGAGTGGTTACTAGAGACCAAGAGGCAAGGAGGCAAACTAGACGTCACTTTGGGGGCCTAGAGCTCCGCAGTAGCCTTGGCCCCGTTCTGCAGAAGGGAATATCCCAACTGTAGAAGGCTCCTGCCTCGCTGGGTCACAGTCACTTCCAGGGCCCAATCCTCCTGTGTCTTATTCCAGGAAGTGTCTGAGGGCCTTCCCCCAGACAGAGTCCATCTCTCTGTCCTCAGTACCTCAGTCCCGAAAGTTTGCCCTGACGTGAGTCCTTTCCCTGCCCGTGGCTGTTTCCTGCCCCGGGCTGTGAAGTAGAGGAGAGCTGTGCCCAGTTTGAGATTCAGAGAAGGCAGTGTGTTGGACGGAGCGCTTTTCTCCCATTCATTTCCATCCCCGTGCCTGTACCTGGTCCTGGGTCCTTCGCTGCCTTGAATCCTGTTTGCAAGTCCCTGGGAGGCGATAATCCTGATCCAGCAGCTCAGTCGGGGCCCCTTGGGATCAGGACGGGTGCTCCGCAGCTGGCCTCCCGTCCTCAGGCCACACTCCCCGTGAAGAAAGCTGAGAGGTTCCAGCTCCCCGTGGCGTCCCTGCTCACGGTGGCACCCACTCGGTGGTGTTACAAACCCGCCTGCCCACCCGTCTGCCGCAGCTGGCTCCTTCCAGTAATTACCTAAATGAATGGAAGAAGCCGAGCTGGAGAGAGGATGTTCTCTTAGCACAGAAAAGCAATTAGGGCTGTGGGCGTCTCCAGCCGCTGCTCCTGTTATGTAAAGTTTGGGATGTGTATTTGGGACTTAATGAGGATATTTATGTGTTCACATCTTACCTTCACAGGCTGTTCATTTCAAGCATCCCAAGTATTCTTGGGCCAAGTACGCAGCAGTAGAAGCCAGGCGACAGGCTCCAAGGGAACAGTTCCACCTCTGGGTAGCCAAAGAGCCCCCTCCCAGGGCTCATAGCACCCCAGCAAACAGAGATGACACCCACGCAGAGCCTAGCCCCCTTCTGCAGTATCCCTGACAAGCCCACACTCTGCTTGAGGCCTCCAGGGACTGGAAATCCTTTCCCGTCTCTGTCATGGTTAAAGCATCTGCAATTGTTGCAAAGTTCCTTCTTGAAATGAGCCAAAATTTGTCTCTTTGCAACATCCCCACATCAGCGCAAACACTGCCTTTTGGGACCACATGGTACATGCCGCTCCCTCTGCCCCAGCTCAGCCAGTAGCCCTGCAGCAGCTAAACTGGTATAAAATGGGAAAAGTTTCTGTGGCTGAGGAAGTTTGAAAAAATTCTATGTCAAATTCCCTCTGCTGCAGGACTTCTCAGAGCTTCTACCGAGCTCACAAGCACTGGGCTGGGGGTGCTACAGTTCATGAACGAATTTGCTCACAGAACCCTCTTCTATAGAACAACCTCAAGAAACTAGGATTCCACAGAGCTGCTTGAGAAAACACTGCTTCAGCAGGTTAAAGGCAAATGTCTAAACCTCGGCCTGAGCTGCTTCAAGCATCCCTCCCAGACCAGACGTGATGCCTGGGCCCCTTCCCGTCCGGGTCACTTTCTGCAGGTGAGTTCTGCCCACATGTCAATGCTGCTCCACTGCTTCAGACGGGCGCTGGCTACCAGGCTGCAGAAGAGCCTTCACCTCCTCTATCCAGACCCCACGCTCCCACTGAGGCGATGAAAACACCAGTGCGGACATGGCAGCTGAATCTCACTGAGTGTCTTTCCTGATAGTCCTCCCAACAAGCCACAAAGGAGCTTCAGTTCTTTATTCTGCTCTCCAACCCTGCCTCAGGACCCTCCAGCAGACCCCCTCTGTGCCAGGTGTTCCACACAATGGGGTTCCTGCTCGGCCTTCCCTGGGCAGCCAGATGGTGGGCCACACTGAGCCCCCAAATATCTGCCCACCAACTAGTAACTGGCACACAGTGGGGCTGTTTTCACAGCATTGCCTAAAGCATACATTTGTTCTTAACATCTCATCGCCTCAGACTCAGACAGAACACTCCAGTAATCCTGGGCTCCGGGCCCAGAAGTCTTCTGGGACCCAGGCCATTGTCCACACCTGCACTGGGAGGCCCTGGATCCACCAGGCCTCCTCTCTGCTATGCCTTTAATCACCCCTCCATGCCTGCCTTCTTGTCATCCTTCAATTATGTGTTCAAGCCCAGGCATGGCAAGCAGGTTCATCTCCCTGGCCAAGTCCATTAGACTGCTGTGGCTCCCTGGCCGGGCTGCTGGGAGAAAAGTTTCGAGGCTTCCTCTGGGCTTCGCAGAATGATTAGTGATGCCTGCCCGTGTTGGGGAGCAGGCAGGATGCCTCGTGTGCCAGCTTTTGCCATCCCTGATCAAGGCTCAGTCCCTTTCCCTCAAATCTGCTCCCCAAGCTCTAACCCTCTTTTCAACCATGACAAACTGTCCCCCACTTCCCCCCACACACTCTCCCTCCAAAACTGCTCTCTCTGAAGTCACCGAACAAACTCCTATTTGTCAAGTCCTGTGCCCCCTCCTTGGTCTCAGTGCCTTGGCAGCATTAGCTATGGTTGACCTTTCTCTGGAAATTCGCCCCCGCCCCCACGGAATTCTGAGACGGGGGATTTCTGTGCCCCTGGCTGTCCCTCGCCTCCCTGACCGCTCACCCTGTTACTTCTCCCATCCCAAACATGTGTCTGAAATCCAGGGCCCGGTTCGGCCTACTCCTGTACCCGCTGAAGCACTCCTCCCTCTGAGGTCTCAGCACCGCGTGACCGGTGGGAAAAGACCTCCCTGCCCCGAGCCTCTGAGATGCGCCTCCTACGCTGCAGCCCTCGCTGCCCGCCCGCCCGTCTGCCACAAGCCAGCGCTCTGAACACCCAGCGCCTCCCCCTCCTCCAGAACCAGTTCCTGCTAGGTTTTCCGCCACGCGGAAGGATCAAATCCTCGGCTTTCCTCTCAGCCCCTTCTCCACGTCTATTAAATCACCACGTGCTGATTCCTCTTATTTAATATTTATCAGATTTCCAAAATGAAAAGAGCTTTATTATTTGTTCTGATTGAACAACACGTCCTCATTATCTTAAGAAATCAAATCAATACTGAAAAAGAAAGTAAAAATCCCCCCAAGCCCCACCTCCCAGACAGAAGCACTCGCACATTTGGGTGAACAGCCCCCAGACATGTCTGCACGCAGACACACGCACAGAAATCTACGTGTATAATTTTGTCCACAAGGGATTGCATTATACATACTATTCTCACTGACACCTACTTTTCCTCTCAACAATATGTCATAGGCATCTTTCTATGTCAATAAATAGAGCTCTACAAAATTACTTTAATTCCTTCGTAGTATTTCATTGTATTTATGTATCGTACTTGAACTGGGTCTTTATCGATCGTTTAGAATGTTGTCAAGATTTTATTCTCCTAAACGGCGTTGCAATAAACAGCCATGTGCACGTCTCCTTGCTCATTTTTGCAATTATCCCCCTGGAACGAAGTCCCACACGTGAGAAGGCCGCAGTGAGGGCGTGCCATTTCTCACTTTTGTCCGTCTGCCCTTCGGAAAACGCACAGCAGCGGGCTTCCCACCCGCGGCGCTCTGGCACCTGCCTGCCCACACCCTCGCTGACCCTGGGTGTTCGTGTTTGGCCCAATCGACAGAAAGCAAATGACACCCATGTTTCTTGGCATTGCTGAGGTCAGCGAGAGTAAATGAGCAGCTCTTCACGGGTTTGGGTCACCTGTAGTGGCTTTCTTTGTGAACAGCCTGCTCATGTCCTTCACCCGTTTCTCTGAGGTCAGCGTGTTTTTCTGCATGCGCCGTAAGAGGTCTCCGTATGTGCGAGAGCAGTCAACATCTGCCCACCCCGTATGTTTCCTCTCTCTCTTTTACTTTCATTTCAATGGTCTTTCAGGTGTTACATTTTTAATTTTGATATATCTGAATCTGTCAGCCTTTTATGGTTTCTAGATATCACATCACACTTAAAAGGACCTTTCCCATCTTAAGATGACCAAAATATTCACTCTTACTTATATCTCTGCGGTTTCTGTGGCTGGGTCTTACTGGAGTATGGTAGAAAACCAGCTTGTGCTGTGACATGGGCCCATCATCCCAACACCGTTTATGAAATAGCCCACACTTCCCCAGCTCAACAGAAACCCCATTTCATCCTATCTAAAGTTCCCTTCAATGCTTGGATCCATTTCTAGAACTCTGTTTTGTCCCAATGATCTGCCATTCTTACACAGAATTTTAATTATTGTCCTTTTATAAAACATTTTACTATCTGATAGAGTAAATATTCATCACTTTTTTCAGAATTTTCCTGATTACTCTCATTTTTTATTCTTCCAGATTAGTTTTATAATAATTTTGTCAAATTCAAAAAAAAAAAGAATCCTGTTGGGTCTTGATTGGATTGCTTAATTTTGTACATTCATTTAAGGAGAATTGACATACTTATAGTATTCAATCTTCCACCCAGGAACTAGATATGTGTCAGATTTGTTCAAGTCCTTCACATACCTCAGAAAAATTTTCTGGTTTTCTTCATGCAAATTTTGTACATTTATTATAAAGTTTATTTCCAGGTATTTTGTGCTATTTATTGTTTTGCTTTTGATACTATGAATGAGGCCCTTTATTCTACCATTTAGAGAATTGTTTTATAAATAAAAAAGCGATTCGTTTTTGTTCATTGTTGTGTTACTGGCCATTTTATAAAACTATTTTTTAATTGTTTTTGGAAAATTGGGTTTTCCAGATAAATAATCACCTTATCAAAACCTATGATTATTTGATCTCCTCCCCCCAATATTTACACTTTCTATCTCATCTTCTCATCTAATTGCAGTGTCTAGCCCTTTAGGAAAAGTCTTTTGTAAGTATCGATAACAACAGCGACCCTGGTCTACTTTCTTACTCGAATAATAATATATCTAGGGCTTCTCCAGCCTACTGTCTGTTGTCCACCTTTCCACTCCTGTGACCACTACTCTAACCCAGCTCATGACGGTTTGTCACCTGTTTTATCACCGATGTGAGGAGTGCGGGCATCTGAGGTCAGAGGACCTGCGTTTCCTGGTCCTGGCTGGCATTTCCTAACTCGATGATCTAGTCACATTACTCAAGGTCTTTGAAACACAGTTTTAAAAAATAAGAAGCAGAGTTGTTATAAGGATCGAGACAATACATACACTATGCACAGTCTCAGTAAATTACAATATTTAAGTTTCAGCCCCCAATTCTCCTCCCAGTCCAATCTATGTCCTACTCTCAGGTTGATCTTCCCAAAATGCCTCTGTTCACACCACTCCATCACTCCCTCTCTGCTGCCCACCACTTTCGATTATCCCCCATTGCCAACAGAATCAAGTCAAAATTCTTGAACTTGTGCCTGAGCCCTTCCATCACTCACCCACAAACTTCCTTTGAGCCTTCCTTCCTGTAGCCGCCTGCTGCCCCTGCCCATCACACACCCCTGCCTGCCCCTCACTGCAGCCGAAACATTCTCTCCTCGCTAATGGCTGCCTGATACCACGCAAGTCTCCTTCCCCAGCTCACAGCCACAGAGTCCTTCATCAGCCCTTTTACCAGTTTTTAGCTGCAAGGAATACAAAAACGAAGTCCTAACTGGCTTTAAAAGTGGATTCACTAACTCCCTTAACCGAACAGTCCAGATGCAATGGGCTTCAGGCACAGTTTGAACAGGGCTGGGATGCCATGTTTCTATGGTTTTCCAGGCTCTTCCCGCCTCCCTATGTTGACAGTAATCTTATGTTGCATCCTAGTCACCAAACGCCTGCCAGGAATTAGGACCACATGCTTCTTCATTCAGATATAGGATGTCTGAATGAAGATTGGATGTCTTTCTCCAGCCATCTAACGGAAGTTCTGAGCTTCTCTCTGATTGGGCCAATCTAAACCAATCCCTATGACCAGGGGAATATGCATCCTGATTGGTTTATAACCAACCAGTGTGCCAAGGTGGAGGGGGGCAGATTATTTTGACAGGCTAAACCAATCAAGATTCGTCTCCAGAGCCACACACACTCACTACTGGAGTTGGATGGGACACTGACAACCTCAGTGACACTACAGTCTCTTCTGCTTCACTTTCCTGGCAGTGAGGCTTCCTCTAAGACCCAAGTCAAGCCCCAGACTTCTAATAATGTGTTTCCTCCCTTTAGCTCCAGAGACCTCACTCTCTGCTCAACAAACACTTTATACAAGCCAGTCCTTTTGACCTTCACAACAATTGCCTGAGACTCAGAGAGGTTGAGTGACTCACCCTATGTCACACAGCCAGAGACAATGTGATGACTTTGCCCTAGAGGCCTCTACAAGTTTTCTCTAGTTCTCTCTCTCTCTCCCTCTCTCTCTCTCTCTCACACACACACACCTTCCTCCTCCTCCACTCCCCAGCTCAGGCCTGACCTGAAGATGCAGAAACCCCCTGGCACCACCTCCTTTTTCCTACTTCACCTCAATTTCCAGAGCTCTGATACTTCCTCCAAAAAGTACAAAGTTTTCTTGCCAGACAGCAGTTTCTAAGATTTGTGTGACAAGGCCGGGTAAAATTCAAATGACTCTGGGTGATTTAATCTGCTCGGGGCTGGGGTGGTAAATCAGCTCAGCCCAGGCTGCCACAGCCGCCCCAGAAAGCCACAAGCCGAGCTGATGAGAGGAGTCTATCTGCTGATCTGCAGGTGAACTGCGGCCTGGGGAGTTCCCCTCCACTGCACTCAGAATACATTTGGAGGGTCCTATAGCCCACAGCCTCTCCCGGCCTACATGTTCCACCAGGAAGCATCTCTCCCAAGGATGCAGCCCTAATTCCTCCCTCCCCCGCACCCCCCCACCCCCCCCCCACATTGTCAGAGCTGTCTCCCAAGTCCACTCTGGACTTTTAGGAGGAGGAGGCCAGCATTGGTCAAGCTTTCACTGAAACTGCCACCTCGATGCCAGGTCCTTGCCCACCCACACACCCATTACCTCACTTCACCTTCACAGCCACTTAATGAGGGAGGCATGGCCGTCCTCAGTTCACAGGTAGCTTAATTGAGGCTTGGAGTGATTAAATAACTTGCCCAGGGTTATTACATAGGTAGCAGGAAGCAGAGCCAAGATTCAAGCCTGCATTCGTAAGACTCCAAAATCCTTATGCTTTTGACTTAGCCCTCTGTGGAGGCCAAGGAAAGTGACAAGACGGCAGCTTTCACTGGAACCACGTCATCAGAGAAAAGAGAGGGGACAGTCCCCGGCTGAAGGGAAGTTGTTACTCTGAACAAATGAGACAACAGTTTTTTGCATACAAGGGAAATGTCAAAGGGGAAGGTGGTCACACTATGATGCACCTACTGTGTGTGCATATGCAGGTGCCATGTGCCAGGTGCGCAGCCTCCTGGCTAGTGTGCTAACCTCAACTGTGCACACGGCAGCATGCCTGCCAATGTTCCCCATCCAGAATCTGGAGGAAGCAGCGAGCCCTGACGGACAGCACTTGCTGGCGTCTGTGGTGTCGACACTCCCACCGCGGCCAACTGCGGGCTACCGTGGGATGTCACTGGACGAGTTGGGAAGGGATTCCCTCAGTAAGTTCTACAGGAGTGCAGCAGAGGGAGTGTGGTTAACAGTACAGTAATCACGAGGTATGGTGCCGGGTGGGCACGAGACTCAACAGGGGAATCACTCTGTAGGTGATATCATGTCTAACCACTATGCTGTATACCTGAAGCTAATGTTAATATTGAATGTCCGAGCAAAAAGCCAGTAGGAACCAACTGCAGCACACCACTGTCTGGAAGAGAGGTTTTATTAAACCCCCTCATAAATACGACCGTATGGAAAGGCACTCGGGTGGAATTGCATTTCTTTACAATTTTCTAAAGTCCACATTCTCTCCACAGCTCCACATTCCTGAAGCAGAGGTGATGTGGGCAGCTGAGGTCACTGAGTTCTAATCTCTGAAGGACAGTAGACTCCTGAGAGGTCCTAAAGGGTGGAAGAAATCCAGTGGGAAGGAATTCAGCAGATTGGGGTTCAGGTTAGGGAGACTTTCTGAACACCCTCTAAATGGACAGCTCTAGAAGGGCAGGGTCCAGCTATGCATGGCACATAGTAGGTGCTCAATAAGTAATGAATGAATAAATGAAAGAAAAAACCATTACATCCATGTTCCACTGATGCCTCAAACTTACCAAATCCATAACTGAATTCATCAGTTTGCCCCCCAAAAAACCTAGCCCTCCTCCTGTGTTTCTTGTCTTGGTGAATATCACCAAGCCAGGAACCTGGGAGTCCTTGACTCCCCCTGCCCCTCAGCTCCCACATGTAATCCATCACCAGGTGCTAGCTATTCCACTTCCTGGTTCCTCTGGAACGGATGCTGTCCTCCGCACACCCACTCTGCTCCCTGCCTCAGACGGTCACCAGCTCTCACCGTGCTGACACCAGAGCTGCCTAACTGGCCTTCCCGCACTCGTCCCTGGACGGGGACCCATCTCTAGCCCCTGTCAAGTTCATCATCAAGGAAGCTGCCAAAGTCATCTTTCAAAACTGCCCCTCTGAGTGTGCCCCATCCCTTCAATGGCTTCCCGAGCCCCAGAGGATGGCATCGAAGCCCGTTGGTCCTCCCAGGTCTGGCTGCACCACCCTCACCTGTTCGATCACCTAGCTCTTCCTCCACCCGCATTATTTATGCTTCAGCACCAGCAAACAAGCATCTTACCTCCACTTGTGCCTTTGCTCACACTATAGCCTTTGCCTGAAATGCCTTTTCTTCCCTCTCCTGTCTCCCTTCTCTACATATCCTATAAGACGTAAATTAAGATGGTTCAATAGATGATTCCTTTTAGCACTAACATTTCATTATTCTAATGCTAAGAAGGCCTTCTGGATTTGACAGTCACCTTCTCTCTTCATGGGACCCTGTAAGGATCATCAGGGATCCTCTAGTTCAAGTTCATCATTTTACAGACAGAAAATCTAAAGCCCAGAGAGGGAAAGGGACCTGCCCAAGATCATGCAGCACGTCAGTGGCAGAGCCAGGACAAGACCCAGACACCTGCCTTCCGACTCAGGGCTCTTTCTCTGCAACACACCCTCCAAACCGACCCGCCCCCCCGCCCACCCACTTCCACACCTACTTCCCCACCGCAGCCAGCCCCGCCCTCCCTGACTTATCTCCTCACACGCAAGCCAGGCTCTCTAGCCTTTCCTGCCTTTGTTACAGCTGCAGCGAGGCCATTCCCTCCCCTTCACTCAACTGCCAGGGCCCTCTGCCTCCAGAGAGCCCCTCCTGGTTATCAAACCAAACCCATCCACACCCCACACCCTCCCCAAACCCCCCATATTTATCAGAACCCAGCAACGGGGCTCAGTTCACTTACAGGGGTGAGGGCCTTGTTTCATCTCTCCGGGTAGGATGTCCACTCCTCGGAGCTGGCTGATGTCTCCGCATCCTCTTTCTTCTCCTCTGCCGCCTCCTCCTTTCACGCCCCCAGCTCCATACACAACTGCTCAGGGTAACAAAGTATAGCGAAAAGAGGGTGACGTCTGAGCCCAGGTAGATAGATGGAGGTTCATATCCCACCCCTATACAGCCCAGACTGGTTGACCTGAATCCATTTGAGCCTCAACTTTCCTTATCTAAAAAATGGGTCATATCCCCCCCGCCATTGCTATGAGCACTGAATGAGTTCACCTATATCATAGGCCCAGCACTTAGTAGGCTCTTGATAAACATATACCATTCCCTTCCCAAGAACATCCCCAACACACTTGGAAAAGACAGCTGATGTGGGCTGGGAGGTGACAGAGGCGTGACCACTTCCCTTACTCCCACCCTCAACAGGCTGTGAGCAGCCTGCGTGCAGAAACGGGGGGCGTATCCCACCCCACTCCCCACCCCCAGCAATATGTTTTAACCTTCCTATCACAAATGCCTCGCTTATTTCAATATCATCCGTTTACTTTTCTGTTCATGCAAAAAATTTGCAAAAACAGATTTAAGAGGAAAGGAAGTATTTAACAAGTAAAACTGTCTGCAGCCCTGCTTCTTTCTCAGGAAAAAGTGGCTATGATTCTGGCATGAGAGGGAAGCTCAACAGCATCACTTCACCGCAGCTGCCAAAAGCATGTTTCAGAGGGAAGAGAACCTCCCAATTAAACAGTACACCTTTGAGCTGGGCGCTCACTTCCTGTGCCGAATTCAGCTTGGCAGGTGACACCGCAGCTCATGTGGGGATCCAGTCGCACTGTGAGCAACTGCAAGGCTCTCTGTGCCTGCTTGCCTCCAACACAAAAGAAGCAGCCCTGCCAGGCCTTGGCGAACCACTGACCACCAGGATGAGGACACCGAGATGCGGGGGGTGGGTGCGTGGGACACACCTGGCCAGTGGCCAAGGGGACCAGGACCTCTCCCAGTTTCAGAATATTCAGGGACCAGGACTTTCATCTCCCCCAAATCAGGGCAGTGTGACATAAAAATCAGATCCAGGACTTGCTGCTCGAACAAAAGTTCAGAAAATATGCAACCTCTTTCTCTCCTTCGATGATGTCATTTTGGAGGGCTGCTCTGGATGGCATCCAAGGATCAAACTCCAAGGATCAACTCTGCTCCTCTAAGAACCACCCCCACCCCCCACCAAAAGGAGAAAGAAAAAAAAAACAGAGGAAGAACTGAAAACAAAAACAGGAGTGCACATGACCTTCAAATAAAACAACAGTGGCTGCCCCATGGCAGAGAGCAGGCCAGGTCAGGATGGTGGCCTCCCCT
The DNA here is from genome assembly GCA_004024845.1 of Tonatia bakeri. Taxonomy (NCBI): domain Eukaryota; kingdom Metazoa; phylum Chordata; class Mammalia; order Chiroptera; family Phyllostomidae; genus Tonatia; species Tonatia bakeri. The sequence continues at coordinate 29,482 of PVIA01001689.1, read as the reverse complement.
CCTTTGTGGAAAACCTCATACCTCTATTGATGTATCCCACTAACTCATACTGAACTTGATGGGCCATGACTACTAAATCTTTTTCTTATGAGCTGCTGCTCCTCTCTACAGTTTTTCCTATAGCCGAGATGGGTCCCAGCATTTATCCCTGTGACATTTCAGCCACTTGCCACTCCAGACCATTGAGATCCTTCTGGGTCCTCATTCTGTTCTCTGACCTTTTCTCTGTTCTGCCACATTCTATTATTATAGGCCTGCCCCTGCCCCTTATGTCTTCTCTTGGACCCTTGGCATGTATTGATCAGAACAGAGTAGAAGGCAGAGCCCCACAGCAGCTGCTAAAACCCTTCACAGACTGACCTGGTTCCACTTATATGAATACTCCGTGGCTACTGTTCAGCCAGATAGGAGGCCCCTCTGTGCCCTAACAGCCACTATCATATCCTCAGGAGTCATGAGAGACCCTGTCCTGTGTCTTAGCAGGCAGTGTGCTATAACAGAGAGGACCCAATAGGTCCAGGCTCAAATCCCAGCTCCACTGGTCTTGGGCCAGTTACTTGACTCCCCGGAGATTCAGCTGCTCATCTGCAAAATGAAGACAGTCAGGTCTAGCGCACAAGCTTGTGAAGATTAAGACAATGTATTGCAGTATATCCAGCACACAGTAGGTGCTTAATAAATCGATTCTGTGCCACTCCACTCAAGCTCGGTTTCTTCATCCACCACCCATGGGTGTTGGGGACGGAGGAGGGGTACCTGCCCTCGGTGAGCCCGTTCTGGCTCCAGGGTCCACTGCCTTCTCCTCTAAGTGTCACGGGTGCCACACGACTTTGACATCAGCCACAACCCTGGGTCCTTACTATGTGAATCCCCATCAAGGCAGTCTTCCCTTCCTGGATCAGTGTGGGGTTTTTTAAGTAAAATAATAACAATAGTAATAGCAGTTGAATCCTTTCAGTACCACTGTGAAATAAAAAGTAGCCCCATTTTGCCTATGAGGACACTGGGATTCAAAGGCTAAATGGCCTTTCCAGGGTTATGCAGCTGAAAAGGTAAAAGATAAGCAGAGCTCTGTCTGACCCTGGACACCAAACTCTCAGCATTAGGCATTATTTCCTAAATTTTGGCCTAGAGGGGCCTCTGTCTCCGGCCCTCCTGCACTTGCCTTACGGACCTCAGCCCGAAGTCCTCTTGGTTGAGCGCCTTTGGGATCCCGATACCGTGATCCACAGGGATGGCCAACCCCCATCTCCCAGCAGCTCTGTGACCACCACCTCCACATAGAAAGGGACCAGACTGAGGCACAGACTCCACTGCTCCCTGAAGATCAGCAGGATCTGATTGCGATCAGCGGGTTGACCTCCACATGCACGTCCTAAGCTTCTTGACACCTGGGCATCAACTCCTGAGCACCAGGCCAGCCGGGACCCAGCCCTTCCTCAGGACCCAGTTACCTGCTGCAGACCCTGATGCCTCTGAACCGCCCACTGCCTCCTAGACCCCAATTGCCAGGATCCCCACCCGCCCAAGGGGCACCCCAAAGCCTCTTCTTCCAGTCAACACTGTGTGTCCAGACTATTTGGATTATGCGTCCAGCCACCCAGCATGGTTGCCCACCACTGACCACCAGTCTTCACCCTTCCCTAAGCCTGGGGCCCAGGTCTGCCCATGGGGAAAGGAGGGAGTGAACCCAGGAAGCTTCCAGGGCTGGGGCTCAGGCCTGTGGCCACCAAGGGGGCAGCCAGCCAAGGAAAGGATTCCTAACGACTCCGAAGGAAGCCGTCCACGGATCTGCTTGCAAACCCTCAGCCATGTCCCGGCAGGGAGCCCCATCCCTGAGGCCCCGATCAGAGCACTGCACCCCGGGGCCTCAGAGGACAGGGCTTCAGAGCACGCTCACTCTCTTCCCAAACGCGGCCACCCCACAATCAAAACAGCCCGTGCCAGTCACACCACCACGAGCACTCTCTCTACAAGGCCATTCATTAAAAAATAAAAATTCACAAGTCCACTCATACCCTTGCTCCACAGACAGAAACCCATCCACTCATTCAGTAAATGTTGATTAAGCACCTGGTACATGCCAGGCATGCTTCTAGGCATGTGGGACTCACCAGTGGCCAAACCAGACGATGGCTGGACCCCTGGTGAGGCCTTTCATTCCGACGGAAAAAACAGCACAAAATAGACGTGAATTACTAAATCATTCAGTGTGCTGAAGGGAGGTGAGGGCAAAAGAAACAATACAACAAGGGAACAGAGCACGTGGGAGGGGCAGGTAGTAATTTGAAGTGGGGTGGCTGGGGCCTCACTAAGTGTGTTGTGCACACTCAGGGTGCACGACAGCCTCAGGGGTGTGGCTGGCGTCCCCCGTATGGGGCAGCCCAGCTCTAGACAATTTCCCACGAACATTGATCCCCACATCAAGTCAGATACTCCCTGTCGTAAACACCCAAACACCTACTGAAGATTCTGAATGCCATGAACCCGGAGCACTCCTGACAGGAGGGCTGATAAACGGCACCAAGTTAGTGGAATGAACACAGGACCCCACCGCCTCTTCCAGCCCGTGCGGTTTTTCCTTCCTCCTGCTAGTACCATCTACCCCTCCAGGCTCTACTCCATCTTCTCCACCTCCCTTCCCGACACTCTGAAATCTAACCCCCATCCTCAGACCCCATCAGAGGGAAGCAACACTCTCTTGCGTTAAAGGTCACTTTCCCTTTCACCTGGCTTTCCGTACTTCTTCTGTGCTCCGGTGGGATCAGCTCCTGCTGGTCCGCAGATGGTGTTTTATGAGTAACCACATTTTTTTAGGGGGAAAAAGTGGCACTTCAGGGAACTCTTGAAGAAGGTGCTAAAGTTACTCACTCATTCATTCATCCGCTCACTCACTCAGTAAGTATTTCTTGAATACCCGCAACGCCACCGTGAGCCAGAGATGGTTCCCGTGGCGGGGCCTGGGCACGAGCAACACAGCTTAGTTCCTGCCCACACAGAGCTCACCTCCTGGCAGGGAGAAGAGAAACCATGAACAAATGAATACAGCAGCCCTCCTTAGCTGAGGTTTTGCTTTCCATAAGTTCAGTTATCTGTGGTCAATCATGGCCTAAAAATATGTAATGGAAAATTCCAGAAATAAACAACGTATACGCTTCAAATTGCATGCTGTTTGGAATCACCCCTTTCTCTGTCCAGCTTGCACACAAGTGCTGCCAGTAGCTTCAGCCAGCAGACTGACAGTCGTGGTTACCACAGTGCTTGTGTTTATGCAACCCTCATTTTACCTACTAGTGGCCCCACAGCAGAAGAGTGGCAATGCTGGCAGTTCAGACAGGCCAAGGAGAAGCATAATAATGTGCATGTATGTGTAGGAAAAGACACAGTACATATAGGCTTTGGTACCATCCAGGGCGTCGGGCGCCCACTGGGGACCTTGGAATGTGGCCCTCATGGATAAGGGGGTCTACTCTAAGTAAATACAGCGTGTTCAATGGTGGTCAATGTCATGGAGAAGATTAAAGCAGAGAGGGAGTGAGAAGGAGGGAGGGGTGCGATTTTAAGCAAGGATGGCCTCCTGCCTTCACCTCGAATTTTGTCACTAAGCAAAACACACCCGCAGAATGTTCCCCGCACATTGCATTGCACGCTCACACTGGACTCAACACCAACATAGGCACGTGGACATCCTCTCTGCCATGAAGAGTACTCTCACACAAACACACCCATACCTGTGCACACAAATGCACACACCACACCTAGGCATGAACATGCACACAGGCACACTCGGCACAAACACACACATACACACACACACCCCCAAGCCCAGCTCACTCAGATGTAAGAGAAACACACCCTCCAGATCACACAAAGAGACTGGAGAGTCAGAACTGGCAGGACCCTCGGTAGCCAGAAGGAACTGTACTGGAGAGACACCAGCTCCCCAAGGCCAGTGGCAGGCCAGTGACACAGTGGGCATGACGCCAGGCTCGCCCTGGCCACACACCATCACCCTCGGCACCCAGCAAAGGCGCCCACACTTGTGAACACCCACGGATAAGCACATAGCCTTGTGCACAGGAACACGCATGCAGACACACATATTCGCTCACTCACTCATTCCCCTCTTCCAGGCAACATAGCGGGGTGAGATTTGGAGATCTTCAAATTTTGGCATTGCTTGTCCACGTCGCCCTCCCCCATCCACCCCGCAGATCCCAGCTACTCTGGCCACCACCACGTTTTTCTCCTGCCCTAACCTGCAGCCAGGAGCTCCTTGGTTGGCATGTGCACGCACGCAAAAGGATCATATGTGCGTGTGTACACATGTGGTTTGCAGATGGGGCAGACGTGCTCATGTGCGAGTATTCACACAGGGGACTTTGCCATGTGTGAGCACCTCCATGTGTGTATGCAGGTGTGTGTCTGTGCATGTGTGTATGCGTGCTCCCAGGAAGACAGAGAAATTTATAATCTAAATCTGGCTTCTCCAGGGGATGAAAACAAAGTTCTGGTTTAAATCACGCCAGCACGGGCAGGAGGGGTTCCCTGGCCTTACATGATTATCTGCGGTGTGCAGCCAGCAGCCCGTCAGCGGGGAGTCATTTGCTGTCTCCAGGCCCCTGGGACCTGCGGTGACTGCTCCAGGAGCTGGAGACCTCGGAGTGCAGCGGCAGCGGCAGCAGCAGTCACATGTGCATCTCTGTGCTGGGGGGGGGGGGGGGGGGGGGGCTGGCATCCAGCTCAGCTTCCTTGTCTATAGAAAAGCAGAGGAACCCACAGGCCAGAAAGAAGCCCAAGCACTTCTTGGCCTGGATAGAGACAGAGAGTCCAGGCAAGAGGTAGCCTTGGCCCCAAGGCAGACCCTGCCCTTCCAAGCTATTCGGTGGCCAGGGAACTATCCTCGGGACTCCAGGAAGTCAGAGCCTTTGGCTCCCCGAGTTTTCCTGACTCCTCTCCCTGCTACAGTTACCTCTGCCCTCCTCTCCATCTCTCTTCCTTTCTTCTCCTTTCTGCGCGTTTGCTCTTTGTCTCTCCCTATCTCTGTCTGGGGTTCTTCTGTGTCTTTGTGTCTGACTGTCTGGCCTTCTCTCTCCATCTGTCTGTCTTCAAGTTCCTTTACCCACCCTAACCTCAAGATTTCCCTTTGCTGCCCCGTCACCTGTAACCTTGCTTGTAACACATCATACACCTGCCAGACACGTTATCACCTCTGAGCTCTCATCATTTTGAGGGGGAGGGGAGAGACTAGGAGAGTAGGGAATAGAAATCCCATTTTACAGATGAGGAAACTGAGCCCTCAGGAGAGTTGCCCAAGTCTACACAGCTGGCATGGAATTAAAAATCCGGGTGTGTTTCCCCTGCAATGACCAGCCTCCCACAACCCCACGTCACCTAGAAGCAGGAGCGGTTCCCCCCAGGAACCCCTTCCAAAGGGAAGAGGATGTAAGAACCCAGTGCCACAACACAGCGCATCCTAGCCCCACCATGAAAACTGCCTTCAATTCAAGGTCCTAGAAAACACAAGGACTGAGACAGGACTCAGTATGTCCTCCTAAGGATGCCCCATCCCAACCCCGCCCTCCCCCAAGTCTGAAGTATCTACACATTCCACATTCCCCAGGCCCACTGGGTGAATGGGCTTCCTGCTTCCTGAGTAGGTGCCTCTTGAGGTCTCAGTCTTCCCATCTGCACAATGGGGATGAGGTTACAATGCTCACACGGCTGAGCTAGGCTCCTGCTCCAACAAACACAGCAGCTCCTCTCCCTCCCTAGGACCCTGGTCCCTAAAAGACCTCTGGCTTCAGCCACCAAGAGCCCTCAGCCACCTCTGGAGATGTCTGTGGTTCCCTGGACCCAAACCAGCTTTGCCCACATGGGCTGCCAGGCAGCAGCCGTGAAGCCACAGGCCCAGAGACGGGGCCCCACCTGCAGCAAGGTCCCACACCCTCCCAAAGCCTCCACGGCCGCCTCCAGCCCCTGCGCGAGAGGCGTCAGCACCAACGGCCCACCAGGGCCTGCCCATTTTCCTTTCTTTTCATTGCCGGCTCCGCACAGTTATAGAACCAGGTCTCCACAGAGTAATTTACTGGCAGAATCTCTCCCAGAATCCAGCTTGAAACCAAGCTGTAAAAACAGCTTCGAGTGTAAATAATTCATGCAGACAATATGACTTTTTTATGTAAATTCGGTGCATTAACCCTCTATTATAATGATGGACGACAGATAGGGGCGACGTTGCCTTGGTAAGAGCTAATGGATGGCCGCCATAAATTCACTGCACATTTTATTGTGTTGCTGGAAATTGTGCCTTCAGGCAATGCTGTTTACTTTTATGTAAAACTCTAGGTTCCCTAAATATTACAAATATTTTACATCCAGCTCCTCAGCATTTGGGCTCGGCCCACAAATCAAGCTTTCTCCATGTGAGTTGTAATTAAAGGTTTGTTGTTTTTTTTTTTTTCCTGGGACAATTATCTCCTACTATAAAGAGAAATATTTTTCCCCTTTAGATGTTCCGTCATTGACTTATTAACAAACCCTTTGAAGAAGGAGGTTGTAAGCCACTCGCCGTAGTACTTGGGATGAGCTGGTCGGCAGGAGAAGGGGCGCTGTGGGTACAGGAGCTCGGTGGCTGGCTGTTACGTCTGGCCGCCACTCCGGTTTATTTACACATATGATATTCTGGGCCTTCCTCCCCCCGCTTCCTTTCTATAATTCATGACCACTTTAGCAGGGTAATTCCTCCAGCCACCTTTGCGAGAGATTGGCCCCTCGAAAGCCCCCTCCACACTCCACTGGGGATGTAAACGGCTGGGCCTTATGCCCAAGAGAGAGGGTCAGAAGTGGAGTCTTCACAGCTGGCTGCCCATACACAAGCCGATTCATCCCTCCTTGCCCTCTACCACCCCCAGGGCCCAGAGCACCTTGCACGGGTTGGGGTCTTCTGCACTGATTCTCCATCAATCCAAAGTGCCGGAAGCGCCCTTTGGTGCAGTCCCCGCCCAAGCGGAGGTCATGAAGATGCCACTGAGTCTTGCACACAGTCTGGGGAGAGGAAGGCAGAGAACCTCAGAAGCGTTTTAATGAAGGGAGGCAACAGCTGGAGCAGCAGCCCTCTTTAAAAATAATCCTCACACTTGTTTATTATTGTCATTAATATTAATGGCTATGCTGTTAATATTCATATAGCTGCATTAATATCGTCCAGAAGCACCTGGGATCTCTAAACACTCCTAATGGCATGTGGATTCTGCTTCCAGGGCCCCCACCTCTCTGTAGGTCTCTCCCCACAGGCAGGATGCCCATCTTACACAGACTGTTAAGCCACCCTACTCTCTGATTGGCAGGTCCTTCGGAAGCCCAGAGCCATGCAGGATTAGGAGCCACCTCTAAGTCCCAGGGCTTTGGCTAGACGGATGGGACCACCAGTCAAGGACGCTGGACATTTCCTGCCTCTGCAAGGGGCACAGGAAGGTGTCTGACAAAGGTGACTTAAGAAAGAAAGATAGTCAGTTCATTTCCCCGCCACGGCTCAATTTCCTGCAGAGTCGAGAAGAGACACACTGGTTAAAAACAAAGATGAGACACCATTTTTCACCAATCAGATTGGCAAAGATCATTATAATAATAATGGCAAGAGCAGCGACCAGCCCTCCGCACAACTCTTACTGAATCTTCGCAAAAACCCCCCATATATCCCTTATGGGATTGAAAATTCATAAAACATTTGTGGAGAGCAACTTACAGTACATGACTGAGTGCAAACTCTGCTTACCCTGACCCACCAATTTCATTCCTAGGAATTTTCTGTATGTTCACAATCGAAATACTTCTCCCTCCAAGTGAAATCCGCTTTCAGTCCCTCTTTGTGCCTGCCCACTCTTCCCCCTCCACCCCTGCCTCTGGTACACTCATCTGCCGACCTGCGTGTCACCTCCTTGGGGAAGTCCCCCTGGCCTCCCGAGTCTAAGATACCCTTCTTTTCTTACTCTCATAGCCTATGCATGTCTGTCATGCTACGGGCACTTTTCCTTTGTCATCCGTGTCCCCTGATCTTTGGATGGTTATTTGGGTAAATGCTTCAGCCATAAACCCACAGCAGAAAGTTGCTGTCTGCCCTGCTGGTGGGGGGCTGGATATCCTGTCTTCCCACTACATCATAAACTCCGTAAAAGCAGGGACCAACCATGTTGTTTCATTCATCACTTCTATCCCCAGCCTGGCACTGGGCTGGTGCATAGACTACACTCCATAAGCATTTGTCACAGGAAGGAAGGAAGGAAAGAAGGAAGGAAGGAGGGAGGGAGGGAGGAAGGAAGGAAGGAAGGAGGGAGGCAGGAAGGAAGGAGGAAGGACGGAGGGAGGGAGGGAGGAAGGAAGGAAGGAGGAAGGAAGGAAGGAGGAAGGAAGGAAGGAAGGAGGAAGGAAGGAGGGAAGGAGGGAGGGAGGGAGGGAGGAAGGAAGGAGGGAGGAAGGAAGGAGGGAGGAAGGAAGGAAGGAAGATGTATGTACACTGACATTGACTGCAGGGATGTTTACAAGAGCAAAGCAGTTGGGGAAACATGTATTGCCATCAGAGGGGGACTGGGCAGGTAAAGTGAGGGTCAGCCATACATGCAACACGGGCATTAAAACCACAAGGTGGATACATATGCACTGATATGAAGGAGGCCCATGACACACTGCTGAGTAGGGGAAAGACAGGTGCCGGCGCAGCAGGTGCCGGCTGCCCCCGCTCAGGGTGGCGTTGCGCGCGAGGAGTCTGTCTGTGCACCTTTACACACGGAGAGAAGTCTGGAAGGACGTTCTCCAAAATGGTACGTAGTTAGCTCTGGATGGCGAAATCCGAGGTGATTTTCACATTTTTCCTTGAACTTCCCCACATTGTCTGAATTTTTTGCAATGAGCATATGTATTCTTTTTGACAAAATGGTAAAGCTGCTTTCAAAAGAAAAAAAATAGACGTACAGTGGGAAAAGATGGGGATGCCAGATGACCAGGACAGAAGCTGAGCTGGGCGGGGGGCTGCAGGGCCCTCTCCCCTCTGCACGGGCTGGGCGCCCCTCCCCCCACACAACAGGGGAGGGACATTCCGGGCTGGGGCCCAGCTCATCCTTTCTCCAGGCTCCTCATGCCCTGTCCAGAGTGCAGCTTCTAAACAGGGATTTCCGCATTTGATTCTTCTGACATGTTTTACCACCTCTGAGCTGTTTTGCAAAATTCATAGCAGTTTTCGCAGGCTCCAAGCTTCCTGGGACCAATTCCATTTTGAACAATAGCGGAGTGTCTGCTTGCGGGCGAGGTCAGCCCACCCCAGAGCAGCCTCCCAGCCTCTGTGAGCTGGGACTGTGGGGCTGAGCATGAAAATACATGAGCTCGTCCTTGTCCTCGTCCTCACCCTCCCAACAAGGAGAGGGAAGGAGGGAGGATGTTGCCCCCCCTTCCTGGCCCTCCTGTGCCCTGAGGGGACTCTCCCCCACAGAGGTGAGTGAAGCAAAGTCCTTCCCCAACATCCCCCTTTTCTTTCTGGATCACATCCTGTAGGTCTCCTTGACCAAGCACCACCTAAAACCCTGGAAACTAACTAACTGACTTGGCCAAGCCAAGGTCACAGGGCAAGATACAGCAGGGCACAGGGTGGAAGCCAGGGCCTCTGCTGCCTGCTCTGTGCATGCCTTAATTTAAAAAGGCTCGGTACCCCTTCCTTAAGATACATCTGAGAGGTATCTGCAGCACAGTCGTTACCCCAAACTAAGCCACAAGAGACCACATCCCTGGCCTCCCTCAGCCCTGGCCTCCCTCAGTCAGGATCCAGTATTCAGCACCCAGGGGGATTTCTATAAAACATAAAATTCACAGCCATTCATCTGCTTAAAAGCCATATTCTGTGGCTCCACATCACCTATGGGGAAATCTGTGCTCCTGAGCCTGACACTCAGAGTCTTCCGTGATGCGGCCTCTGTCCCGCCTCCCTCCCTAGTCCTTCCTCCCTGCAGAAGACAAAGTGATGCTTCTGCCCTGACGCTGGCCCTCCCCTCCGTAAAGGCCTTCACTGGCTCCCCACAGCCCTGGAGACACACAGACGACCCACTCCAGCTCCCCACTTTCCAGCAACCCCCTCCCGGTCTCCTGCCACTCCGCCCGGGTCGGGCTGTGTCACAACTCCACGTCTGCGCCCCCCGCTGGCTCACACTTCTCGGCTTCTTCATCTGCTCAACCGCCCTACTCATCCTCCAAGATTCCGTTCAACCATCGCCTCCTCAGAGACACTGTCCCTCACTCCTCCCCACCCCATCAACTCCTCGGAGCTGAACGACGGTCCCCGAAGCACCCTGCGCTTTTGCCCTGTTAACCTGGCTGGCCACTGCCTGTCTGTGGGTCCATCTCTCCCACCGCACTGGGAGCTCCTCAAGTGCAGGGCATCCAGCGCACAGTGAGCATTTATATTGTTGTTACAGGAAACGCAGGTTTCACCAGTCCTGTTTCACAGACGGGTGAACTGAGGGGCCGAGAGGTAGAGAGATTGTCCCAAGGTCACAGAGCTAGCAGAGGGTGGAGGCAAGGTTTAACCCGGATGTCACTGATGTCACTGTTTCCAGCGGGGTGTTCTTTCCACTGCATCACAACTTCATTTCAGAACCACCTGAGCAAGCACTTCATACAACACACACACACACACACACACACACACACTTCAACATCTGTAGGAATGAGCATGAGAATATCCAAACCTGTATAGAAACGCATATCACCCCACTAACATACAGATGCACACACACAAATAGCAGACCCCACAGGGCACCTAATGACTCACACACAAACGCTTACATATGAACATCCATGGGGGTACACGTATGAACATGAACTTAAATAACTGTGCACGCATGCACACACATGCACAACCCGCACGGATGCATACCAACACACACATACACAAGTGCATACAGGCATGCAGAGACACGTAGATCCATGCATACACCCCAGTCACAAACGCACACATCCATGGGCGTGCATGTAGGCACACAGAGATTCACACACACACAGTGCAGAGATGTACACATATAAAACCACACTCCTACGCAGCCGCACCCAGACTAACACACAGGAACGCAGATGCAGGCAGCACATGGGTGTGAACACACAAGGACACAGAGGCATACCCACTGACCCTCACAAGCAGCACACACACCGGCTGGCATGCACAGGCACACACATGCAGACACCTTCCCCGAGACACGCTAGTGAATGGAGCGGGTCAAACGGAGCTGTCTGCTAGGGGCGGGGGCTTGTCTGAGGTACCTCGGGGCGCTCACATTTTTGCAGCTCAGGAAGGCAGCTGACATACCAGCCCGGCTGTGATGGTATTTTGCATAAATGCTAATGTATTAATTACCATGTACAGTACACAGAGCTGCCATTTAAAAGAAAAAGTTAAGACTTTCTAATTCAAAAGCCCCATGTGGGGTGGGGGTGGGGGGCCTGCCCTGCACCGGTGGGAGCTGGCAGGGCAGCCAGGCCCACGCCCACTGTTCCTGCGCTCAGGTCCCTACCTGCAGGCTTCCAGCCCAGTCTGCCTGGATCAGCCAGCAGGACCTCGGCCTCAGGGGTCTGTGTGCTCTCTGGGGGCCATGGCACACAGGAACCCCTGGTCTGGAAGAGGGATGGGGCACATGGAGAGCAGGTAATGCCTAAGCTGATGAGGGGTGGTCCCCGGGGCGGTGGGGGAGTAGTAACTGGGGCAGAAGTGGGAGCTGGGGGGACGGACAGCCACCACGACTCTTTTCCCCATTCAGTCCATTCTCTGCAAGCAGCTGCAGTAACCTTTTAAACCAGCGCACCAGATTATGTCATGCCCTGACTTTAATCCTTTCAAAGGCTTCCCATCGCTCTTAAAGTAAAGTTCACACTCCTTAAAAGGGCCTGCAAAGCCCAACAAGAGCTGGCCTTCCTCCCACCTCTCCTGCCTCCACTACCACACTCCTCCTTCCTCACGAGTCACCTCTGCTGGCCAGTGGCCCCTCAGCCTCTCTAGGCTGGCTTCTTCTCACCAGCCAGGTCTCACCTGTCGCTGTGTTAGGCGGAACCCCCTGACTGCCCCTGGACACCCCATCTAAAGAAGCCCCCTCCCCATTGCTCTCTTATGTCACTGGGGGGTTTGTCTTCGTAGCACACCTTGCTGCAGTCTTCTTTGTTGATTCGTGTGACTTGGTACTACACCCTCAGCCCCCGGTCTGAAGTGAGCTTTGGGGGGGACTTTGCAGACCTTGTTTCATCACCATATTACAGCCCCCCAGTGGAGTCTGGCACTTAGTAGATGTTCAGTTAAACATTTGTTAAGTGAGAGAAAGAACTGGAATCAACCAGAGATGTTGCCCTTTCTGGCCAGCTCCACTCCAGGTGCTAACTTCAGGCAGCAGTGCTCTCTCCACCTGCCTGGCAGGATGGCCCCAGCTCTCCCGTCTCCCTCGGGGGCGCACAGCCTGGAGCAGGAGATGGAGGCCCCGTGCAGAGGGCTGGTCCGGCATCACATGACATCTTACAGACTAGTGTCCAGGTCCCCAGAGTCCTCCGCATCACCTGAAAGGGAGCCTCAAGTGACACTACGCAATGGCAGCGAGAACTGCTCCTCAGCCCTTTCCCTTTGCAGTCGACTTCCACATCCCCCGTCTTAAGCAGGCCCTGCCAGGGAGGCACCATTTCCCTGATCTCAGAAGAAATTGGGGTTCTGAGACACAGGTGATTCTCCCAAAGTCTCACAGCCCATCAGAGGAGGAGCCAGGATCTACATCGTGTTCGATGCCAATTCTGGGCTCCCTGCACTGAACCACTGACCTTCTTTCCCCCTGCACCTCAGGGCTGCTCCTGGCAGCTGGAGCACAGCAGCAGTGGGAGGTCTGAAGCACACCCCATGGGCCGCCTCCTGTCCCCAAGGCAGGAGAGGCAAGGTGTCCCTGCCAGGCAGGTGAAGAGGGCACCTAGGACCAAACCAGCTCACTCCCCAAACACGGGATGTAGTTCTCAACTCGACTTTCACCCTCGCCCTCACCCCAACACCCACTCCTCTGCCTGGGACCACTGTTCTCCCAAACCCGTCCTCTTCCCCCATGTGCACTGCCCGGCCCTAATCCAGGCCACGTGCCGTCATCTCTCTGTGTGAAGACCTCTAGTTTACACCCTCAGATCTGCCCTCCACCCACAGCCAAAGAGGTCTTCCTAAGCTCAACTCCTACCCCCGCCAAAGAGGTCTTCCTAAGCCCTATTACCCCCCCACACGCCCTGTCACTGCCTTTGTAGTGCTTTGTAAATATGTGTCATTGTCGAGAATGCACACTACCAAAGTTCAAATTCTGGCTCTGCCACTTCTGAGCTCTGTGACCTTGGGCAAGTTACTTAGCCTCTCAGTGCCTCAGCTGTCTAATCCGTAAGATGGGAATAATAACAGTGCCTCCCTCATAGGGCTGTTCATAAGGATGAAATGAGTTAGAATAGGAAAAGCACCAAAAACAGGGCCTGGAACCTGAAAAACACGATGCGAGAGTTTGTTGCTAATAATCACGAGTGGTTTTCATGATTATTCGATGTGTGCCTTTCTCCGCCACGGAGCTATAAGCTCCGTGAGGATAGGGGTCAGGCTGGGACGGCAGCTCAGAGGCTCTGAGCCCGCAACTCGACCCCTTTCTGGCCGCAGCCTGCGGTCTGCTCTCCCCTGGCCGGGCGGGGGAGCTGGGGGCTGGCCTGAGAGGGAGAAGCAGGGCGCGACCTAAGCAGGAAATGCTGGCAGCGTCCGAGTTCCAGTCCCGATGAAAATGACAGGTGGCCGCCAGAGAGGGCTGCTCCCCGTGGAGGGCTGGGCAAGAGCTGTACCCTCTCGAGCCCCAAGTTCCCTGGGAGCCCCCACAGGGCCAAAGCTCCCTTTGTCCAGAAGGTCAGGAGCAGCTGGCCAGCTGTGGGGAGTTCCGCTGCTCTGCTCCGGCCAGCGGCCCAGATGTGCGTGTTTGCACAGCCGAGCCCAGGCTCTGAAGCAGCCTTGTTGAGCATCATGAAAGGGGGCTTGTGAAGAGGCAGCCAGCCTCCACACCCCGGCCTGCCTGCCTCCAGGACAGCAACCAGGAATGCAGCCTGCAGGAAGCCCTTCCTCCCAGGCCTGCCAAGTGCCCCTCTCCTGCCTGCAGAGTCAGGGCCACCAGCGTGAGCAGGGTCCACTCGCCAACTGTAGACTGAGTGTCTGGGTCTGCTCCTTTTCCGTTTCCTCTTCTGTAAGATGGGAGAAGCCTCCATTTCTCCCTCCTCGCAGGGCGGCAGTGTGGCTGATGGGAAGGCCACAGCCTTATGGGCAGAAGAGTGGCACGGCTGAGAGTTCTGGAGTCAGAGACCAGAAAAGAACTTCCACCTCCACGAACCTCCATTCCCGCTGTCGTCTGGGAGGTGAAATGACAACGAGAAGGAAGGACCCAGCATGTGCTGAGACATAACAGGTGCTCAGTAGCTCTGTGTCCTCTCCGTCTCTAGTCCCCACCAAATGGGGAGCCTGGGGTTGTCAGCACCGAGGGCAAGGGATCCCAGGCATGGTGCCATGCAGCCAGGCAGCACTCTACTTCCACATAGAAGAGGCTGCCCCCTCCCCACAGTCCCTGGGCACAGCTCGTTTCCTGACACAGCTGGTACCTGGGCACAGTGGGGCTCAGAACTCCAAATTCAGTTCATTCTTCATTGGGTCTAGTCCTACCTGAGGCAGGGCCAGTCCCTGGGCTCAGCTGATTCACCAGGTACAGCTGCCCTTGAACATGGCCTGTCACTGGGCAATGCTAGTCTCTGGACACAGCTGGTCCCTGAAACAGACTATGAGCACAGTCAGGCCACGTGCAGTCACCTCTGGGCAGAACTGTTCTCTGGCATAATCAGTCCCAGGTCACAGCAAGCAAAGTCCCTCCCTGGGCACAGATGGGCCCCCTCCAAACACAGCGCAGCCTCACGGGGTCCCTGAGAGCAGACGTCCCTGGGCAGTCAGCCCTTGGGCACAGCAGATCCCTGGCACTGTCACTCCACAGGCACGGCCACGCCTCGGATGGCTGGTTCCTGCGCACACTTGGTCCCTGGGCACAGTCAGCAGTCACTGCACGCCGTCGTTTCTGGGCTCAGTTGGGTCTCTGGGCACCTAAGGTCAGCCTTGACCTTGGGACAAAGTGGATCCCTGACATAGTTCATTCAGATCCTCCCCCTGATTAACATGCATAAACCCATCACCCCCTTCTCTGTGGCCCCCATCCCTCCTCAGAGGACCTGGAGAACTGGGACCCAAAGAAGGGACAGGAAGTGTCTTCTGGGGTCCCAAGAGCCCTGGTATGCCCTGCCTCATGACAAGTGGAGGGGGCAGCGTGCAGTCGTGGGGGAGCGAACTGAAGGACCGCTTCTCAGAAGCAGGGTCTGCCTCAGGGCGGGGAGCAGTGTGCAAAGCATGGTAGAGAAAGCCCGGCCTAGAGGCAGAAGGCCCTCCTTCTCTCTACCCTACTCCCTCTCTGCACACAGAATGGGCCCCATGGGTCACTCGGCCCGGGATGTCAGCCCGGGCTGACTCCTCCGAGTGACCATGGATAAGTGTGTTAGACAAGTGCCTTTTAATTCTGAGGATACAAATTCCCAACCAGGTGGCCATTCCTGTTCTCCAACCAACACACTCACAGCCTGAGGCACAGCACTCACAGGGAAGGCAGAGGTGGCCAGTCCCGGGGAAACTGGATTTCCAGCTCTTCCTGAGCCTGACCGGTCCCTCGGCTCCATCACCACCCAGTGCAGCAGGGAACAGAGCAGCAAGCCCCGGACAGGGGTCCAGCCTGCATGGAGGCCCCGTGCCCCAGGCCTGTTTGGTGCTCAGTCCCTGAAGGGGCATGGTTCCTGCGGGATGATAATGCGATGTGGCATCCCATTAGCCACACCTGCCCTTGCTGCCCACCTCCCCCCACCAGCCCCCGTGCACATCAACACTTAACTGAACTGCCAGTGTAGTGGCGCAAGTCACATCTGCTTCGGGGTCTGAGAATGAAGTGAGTAACAAACGCTCTCAGTCACCCAGCACAGGGGGCACTGCCCACACACGATAAGCCCCACCGCTCAGGGACATTCGGATCCCCTGGCTCTGCACCTTCAAAACGAAACAGAAGGAAAAGTCAACTTCTAGGACAGGACAGTGAAGAGAAATGGAAGAGGGGGTGCTCTGGCAGAGCTGGCCAAGCCAGAGCCCACAGGCTGAGGTCTTCCAGCCGCAGACCCCCAGGAGTCCAAGAGCTGGCCCCTGTAAGGTTAACAGCTTACTCACACTTTCTCTCTCACTAATGTCCCAACCAAAGCCATCCAACCAGGGGGTCCGAGAGAAGAAGGTCCACAGGGAGTCAAAACTTGAAGGCTGAACGGGAAGTCAACCTGAAGAGACAAACAGGCTTAAACTAGGTCAGTCCAGTTCAGGCTGATCCCAAACGGCTGCCACTAGATCTAACCAATTCAAGCTGGCTCAGATCAGGCCAGGCCTGTTGGGACCAGCTCAAATGTACAGAGCTGGCCAAGACTGGATGGAGCTGAATCAAACTGGTTGTGACCTGCTCAAACCACCTGGAGCCATTGGAAGGCCAGCAATTCACCACCTACCTCTTTTGCATTGGCCTTTGCCTAATACGTCCTTACGTATCCCTTCCTCGTAAAACTCCCTGAGTGCTTTTGTTTCCAGTATGCATTTTGCAAACAGTTTGTAATCCAAGTAACACAATGTAGTTGCAGGACATCTAATACCCACATCTTCCCAGACATTAAGGCAATTACATGGCTGAGTGCAGGGTTTTCAACAGCCTGGGCTCAGGTCCCCACACTGCAGCTTCCTGGCATTGCGATCTTGAGTATATTACCTACTTATGTTTACTCTAATTCTCATGTGTGCAAAATCCAGCTCCTTGTAGAACTCTGTATACACGTTAGCCCCGTGCCTGGCATGTGATAACCATATGGAAGTTACCCCTATGTTACTATCATTCCTTGCTCTGACCTCACACAGCACAGTCTCAGACGACCAGGAATCAGAATCCCGCACTGCTGCTTCCTCAGTGTGTGAACTTGGATAACTCATTTAACTTCTCTTAAGCCTCCACTTCCCCAACAGAAACTGAGGGTACTGATACCTGTCCCAGGGGTCCTGTCAAAAGTGAAATAAAATGCAGCAAGCGCTTAGCATCATACCTGGGATGTAGTAAACATTGTACTCCATATATGTTAGCCAGTATTATACTAATGACTAATACTTCAATAATGCTCACTCAGTGCTAAATGGTCTATGCATGTTAACCCAATTAATCCTCAGAACAACCCTGACAGGTAGGTGCTATTATTATCCCCATTTTCAGAACAGGAAACTGAGGATCAGAACATACCACAGTGCCGGGTGATCTGAACTCTTTCAGGGAGCAAAGGAAATTGTCCATTTGTCAACATGAAGGGCAGGGAAAGACCGAGCAGAGGACAAAGTCTTGGGAGGTAGTTGGTGATTTAAAAGAGGACAGGCTTTGAAGTTAAGCAAACCTGGACTCAGTTTGCAGCCAAAACACATACTAAACCTCATCCTCCCTCTCTCTCAGATGTGAATAATAATCCTTATCACATGGAATTATGAGGGTTACATTAGATATCAGTTAAAGCTTGGACATGTGACTCAAAAATATAATCTCCCTCTCTTCCCTCCACCCACAAGGCCATTGGGCATTCAAAATGATGTGCGTGTGCGGTGACATTTGTCTGGGGTGGCCTGTGTGTGTGGCACACCAACATCATCTTTAGGTGACATCTGCCCACACGTGCCGTCCATCTCTAATGTGGCATTTGTCCAGAGGCCACCCGCCCTCCTCTGCACCCTGAGCACTTGCCAGAAGAGAGACATGGCTCCTCACTATCCCCTCCCCCAGGTTTTGGCCGGAACCCAGCACAATTGTCCTAGAGGAACCAACCAGAGAGATGTGACAAGCTGCACCTCAGGGCAAACACATCTGTTGAGTGAAAGTCCAGTGAGGAAGGGGGGGGAGGCATGTGAGCATCTGCAGAGGGATGTCTGGCCCTGAACCCACGAGAGCCTCCTCGATCCTGCATCTGCAAAATCTCCACCTATCACCACCTCGGGCTAAGACCCTTCCTGGATGACCCTCCTCTCTGCTTCCCACCTGGATGGATGGGGCTACAACTTCCCCTGTTCTCACTGACAATGACAATGATGATGACGGTGATGATGACTTCTGGCACTTAAAACTTACACTGTGTGCCAGGCACATTTAATAAAATATAGTATTGCATACTCAGATTCTGAAAGACTGGGACTACTTCCTCTATTTGGTAGATCTGCATAGAGAATAAGTAACTAGTCAAGAGGCACACAGCTGGTCAATGGGGCGAGTAGAGATTTGATTCTGCACTGCCTCGTTCCAAAGAGGACATTTTCTGCCTCCATCTTGAGGGGCTCAGAATTCCTTTTCTTACTTTCTTCCTTCTGCAAAGATTAATGCCCTCCGTGTGGCCGGCCAGCCCTGGGAGAGATACAGAGAATAAAACACACTCTCTAACAGGAAAGAGCTCAAAGTGGATAGATACAAATCACTGCAAGGTCTGGATGAAGAAGGACAGGTTTCACCTGCTGTGTTACATAGGCGATGAGGGAGACTTAAGGCCCAATGTGAGCGAGCAGCACAGTGGGCCTGTCAGTCAGGTTTGGCTAGGCGGTGCTACAGTAACAACAACCACTACAGCAAAAATGTCAGTAACTTAACACATGAAAGTTTATTCCTGCTCCCACGAAGTCCACTGTGGGTCCAGCAACTCTTCAGGGCAGCTCCCTTTCCGGTGGTGGCTCAGAGATCCAAGCTGCTTGTCTTAGAGCAACACTGTCTGAAGCACATAGTTCCGGGTCATCATGGCAAGCAACAAGAGCTGGAATGTCACTCAGCAGCTCTTCGGCATTTCATTCCAGGGTGTCACATATAAATGCAGCTCACAGACCACTGGCCAGATCGATCACATGGCCCTGCACAGCCACAAGGAAGCTAGGAAATACGAGCACACGAATCCGGTAAGAAATAAATGTGTCTGCTGTAGAATGAAGCTATTCACTCCAACTGGGCTACTTCGTTAAAGATCTAGCGTCCAACCTGAAGAAGGTGATGTTTCCATTTAGTTCTACCATTCTCGAGCCAGGTCTGGAAGGCTTTGCTTCGGCCTTTGCCTAATACGTCCTTATGTATCCCTTCCTCGTAAAACTCCCTGAGTGCTTTTGTTTCCAGTCCCAGGCACTGCATTCTCCGACACTCCCAAATGTACTGAATTCCCAACAAAAGAGAAGACCAAGCTGAAGAGGGGACTTGAAATCTAGACTTATAAGGAAGAGTTGAAAAGATGTTTGGCCTAGAAGAGAAGAGGCCTCAGATATCTAATTTCAGATTCCTAAAGGACTGTCATGGGATGAGAAGAGCAAAACTGCTCCATGGGGCTCTGTGGGGCTCCGTGGGGCAGAGAGAGCCCAGACCAGCGGACAAGTACATAGATGCTTCCAAGGGTAAAGGTCAAAGCCAAGCACTTTTTAAAAGACTGCCTCAGGACAGACTGGTTTTCCTGTTGAAAGAATATGCAAGCCGAGTTCAAAAGGCCCTTGGTTTGGATGTTGTGGAAGAATTCAGGTACCTGACAGTGCTGAAATAGACATCCAATAAGAGTACGTACAGTTAGAGTGTAAATGACAGGAGGAGGGAAGACAGCTCATTCAGGCTATAAACTTGGTGCCATGAGGTATCAGGAAGGACTTCAACCCTCAGGACCCTGATTAGTCAGGTTAGGCTAGGCTCTGCTACAGTAACAGCAGCAAAAACAAAACACAAAACCCATTGCTTTAACACATACGGACTTACTTATCTGGGGCAGGATGGACTGTTCAGACCTGTCCTCTCTGGACTCGGTCTCCTTGCCCCCCGACCCTGCCCCTCCGGTAAGAAACCCGGCAGAGACTCTGGGTGCCTCCCACTCTCGGGGACACTTATGAAGGACACCCAACATGAAAACAAATAAAAAGGAAATCACCCCATCAGAGCTATAAGTAATAATCAATAATTCAAAGCCTTGATAAAGTCTTGCTGGAGAGCGCTTCAGAGAGAAGACACGGGCTGAGTTTCATGGTTAATTCAATGTCAATTAGCTGATTGCTAACTTCCCTCCAGCGAAATCGCATGCAGTGCAGGAGAGAGAAATCAAATGTGCTCTCGCTTTAACAAGCCTGGTGTTTCAATCATTCATCTCTGGCCGCGGGCTCAGAACCAATGCCAACAGACGTTCCTTCACAGTTTTACCAACCATTTCTGCGTGTCACTGTTTTCTCAGCTGCCCTTAATTGTCCCAGAACCATCTCTGGGAACCAGGACTGTTTGAAACCCAAAGTCGGAAAAGAGCAGCCTTCTGCTTCCTGGAAGGTGTGGGGCCCACAGCTCCTGAAACTCAGTTTCCCCATAATAATCCCTTTCTCTGTAGTCAGTCACTGTGACAATGCATGTAAAGGAAACAGCAGAAAACTTGGTACATAGTACATGTTCAGCTGGGGTCGTTTTTCTCTGCCATCACAAATCCTGAGGTGGGTGCCTTGCTCACCTCCAGGGCTCCCAGCCGGGTGGAGTCCAGGGACACCTTCAGCACCATGGCCAGAGTCTCTGCAGGAAGGTTGGCGATGGGAGGGAAGGGGCAGGATGAGAAGAGGCTGCCTGGCTCAGAGCTGGAGGGCAAGTGGGAAAGTCAGTGTGAAGGGACCCCAGGGATCTCTGAGGCCCACTGCTTCCCTTTCCATAGGAGGAAGCAGGCCCAGAGAGGGTAAGGGGCGTCCCAAAAGCGCAAAGATGCCAGGTCTCTGGGCTCAGCGTCTCCACATATCAGGCTGTCCTACAGATGCAAAGGTGAGGATTTTGAGTCCCCTTCTCCTTTCTGGAAACCTCTAGAACGAGGGACACAAGAAGAGAGTTATGGACGTATAGGGAGACCCAGGAAGGGGCTGCCTGGGGGAACAGAAGCTGCAGGAGACCTGGGCTCTCCCTGGGGGGCTCAGCCCTAGCCCAGAATTCCTGAAAGTGCCCTTTGCCTCTCTCTGTTCCCCACAGTTCTGAGCTGGGGCTTTCATCGATCGTTCATGTGCCTAGCACTGTGCACAGCACTGGAAGAGCAGGGAGAGGCTCCTTATATACACCCGGCACCTTCTCACAGGCGTGTAGCGTGCTGTGATGGCTAACTGTATGTGTCCGCTACACTGGGCTTAGGGATGCCTAGGTAGCTGGTAGAACATTATTTCTAGGTATGTCTCTGAGGGCATTTCCAGAGAGATTAGCATTCGAGTGAGTGGACAGAGTAGCAAGGGTGACCCTCACCAACACAAGTGGGCATCACCCGATCCACTGAGGCCCTGGATAGAATGAAGGGGCAGAGGAAGGGTGAGGTTAGAGCTCAGACATCCACCTCCTCCTGTCCTCAGATCCCGCCACTCATGGCTCCTGGGCCTTCAGACTCCGACGGGGACCACGCCACAGGCTCCCCTGGGCCTCCAGCATGCAGACAGCACACCATGGCACTTTTCAGCCTCCATAACCACATGAGCCAGTACCTCAGCATGGGTCTGATTCCATATTGTTTTGTTTTTCTGGAGAACCCTGACTAATAAGAGGGGGGACCCCAAAAATGGAATTTATGCACTAAAAATTGTGTACTTATTCTTACATGTTTAAACTTCAGTCATCTTCCAAGTACTCTCCATGTGATGTAACACACCTACCTAGATGTTTTCTCTGCTGCTCAAAACAGTTTTTTTTCGATTTCATTGTTCAAGTACAGTTTTCTTCCCCTTTACTCCCATTTCAAGCTGCTCAAAACAATTTTTTAAAATAATTATTTTATTGTTGTTCAGTTACAGTTGTCTGCATTTCTCTCCTGCCACTCCCCTCCACCCTTTGAAACAGTTTTTGAACTTGTCGATTTTGATGCCTTTTAGTGTTTCTGCCGTTTTTTATTTCACCTGTTCTGCATCGGCAAAATGTTTCCCTTTGAGGACTTTCTTCATCTGAGGAAACAAAAAAAAAGTTGCTCAGAGGAAAATCAGGTGAATAGGGAGGGTGGGGCATGAGAGTCATGTTGTTTTGGGTCAAAATCTGCTGAACACTCAGCGAGGTGTGGGCAGGTGCTCTCATAAATCACCATCGTGAAATGAACAAACGCTTTGAAATAGTCTTCAGACAAAAATTCACTGAAGCCGAATGCAGCCTCTCACAACAACACCAGCTGGTACACTGATACAGATGGGTTCCTAGAACACTCACCTAGTGGGAGAAGCCTGTACTACAGGGGCCTGCCCTCCAGAAGATAAGTCCAGGTTTTGGGGGTCCTGTATTGCACACATGGCCATGGGTGGTGGACTGTGCCCAGCTGTGCATTGACTTCCCGGCCCAGGTACTGTGAGGCTCAGTTGTATAATGACTACAGATATCTTGTCCTATCTAAGACTGGGAATGTTCCTTCCATGACCCACAGGCCCTCTGTGTCCCTCTCCTTCCCCTGGGGTGCGAGGAAGGCCACACTCTCCAGTCTCTTCTATCATAGGCCACAGCTGAGGTTTGCCAGATGTGGCCCAGGCCAGGGCAGAAGACCTGGTAGCTGGGCCCTCCAAGCCGACCTGTGACCCCTCCTAGTTGGAGATCTGTAGAATGTTTGTTTTTAAAGCAGAGGGAAGAACCACAAATGGTGCTCTCTGTTAGGCAGTGCAGCATAACCCTGGAAACCTGTAGAATCAGAGAGAGCTGGGTTTGAATTTGGGCTCCACCACATACTGGCTGGGGGACACTGTAAAAGCTGTTTAACCTCTCAGACCCAGCCCCTCCATTCACAAGGTGAGGAGGAGAACAGGACGGAACTTACAAGTTGTCAAGGGGCTTCAATGAGACAATTCACACAAAGGGCTTCGCATGGTGCCCAGAGCAGAACAAGCGTTTCAGGAAGAAACAGTTTCATAAATCTTCCTCTAATAAAAGTTTCTTTAGGAAAAATTCCAAGCCTCAAGGGTGGTCAAAGAGTCACTCCACAGCAGCATGATTATGGAAGTACTCGAGGGCAGCCTCTGACCTGGGCCCCTCTGACCTCCCGGCCCAGGTACTGTGAGGCTCAGTCGGGGGCCATGTTCAGGGCCAGCCTGGGACTGGGGTGGGGCTCCATGTGAGGTCAGAGTTCAAGCTCAGCCTGGACCCAATCAGAGCTCTACTACTGACTCAAAACCCAGCCTTGGGAAAGTCCTTCCCTATCAGTCTCAGTTTCCTCACCTATAATAGGGAACAACAGTCCCGCCCAGCATGCCTCCGGGAGGTGCTGGGAGGGCGCCATCCAGCCGTGCATGTGAAGACTTGTGTCGGCCTTGGAGACCAGCTTCACTTCTCAGAGTTACTTGTCCATTCCCCTGGACCTCGGGCCTGCCCGGGAAAGAGTCTCCCCATGTCTCCATGTGCCTGTGGCGGAGGCCACTCCCCAGGATCGGAGCAGTAAGACCGGGGGACCGATAGGGAAGAAAGAGGACACCCAAAGCCCTGCTGCTCCTCCCAGGAGCTGGGAACAGAGGCTTGGAATCCACCGCTCACATATTTGCTGACTGCTCTGCACTCTGCCAGCTCCGGGCATCCGCTTCCCAGAAGTTTATTGGAGTAGATGCCGACGAGCCTCAGCAGACCTGCCCAGACAAAGAGGCCGAGCCCTTCCTCACCACCTCACTCACACACTCTCCTCCTCTCGCCGTTCCTCTTTGCCCCTCTCTCCTTGACCACCTGCTCCTCGGCCTCTCGTCCCCTCGTGCTGCTTATTCCCTTGCTCCAGATTCCATCCCTGCCCATCTCAGCCCTGCTCTGGGCCCCAGGCGGCTGACCCCAGAGGACCGCAGGCCCTGTGCACGGGGTCGGGTTAAGCTGGCAACGGGCACTAGGGGAGAGACTGCAGGAAGGGAGGGGTGGGAGGTCAGGGATTCCTTCTCCGCTTCTCTCCTGGGCAACATTTCTAGCCACGGCTGTGTTTCTCCATGACTCATCTTGCACCGGCATCCCAAGTCCTCCCCAGCACCAGCCCTCACTGTGCTGCAATAACACCCTCTCTGCCCCTTGCCCATCAGCCCTCGAGTGTGGTAAGGGCTTCCAACCACTGCCAGGCAGCCTCTCTGGTCGCTCCCCAAACTCCACCCACGCCTTGTAAGTAACAGATCCATTACAGTCTCTGCAGGTAAACCATCTGAGGTGAAGTCTGTTTCCTGCCAAGACCCTAATCCCTAACTCCTCAACCCCACCCACACTCTGGCGTCCTCATCTCTCTCACCTTCTCTCCCTGACACGTTCTTCTGAACTCAGGGTCAGAAACATTGAGATTGCTTCTGCCACGTCCCTTAGCGGAGACCTCCCCAGGGTGCTGGGGGCAGTAGTAGGGGTCTGCTGCCGTCACACACAAATTCACCACGGAACCAGGAGCCCCTGCCTCTTCCTCACAGGTCGGGAAGAACGAGGACAGCTTGGAACTCAGAGTCAGAAGAGCTGGGTTATAGCACCCCCTCTGCCACGAACCAGCTAAAGCATTAAGTCACCTCCATTTCCTCCTCTGTAACTTAAGGAAACGTGTATGTCTTGCCAAGCCGCTAGAGGAGCTGGGGGCTGGTGGACGGGGCTGTGGTTTGCAAACTGTAACCATGATACATGTGTGAGAAGTGACTACTGAGGTCCCACAGGGAGCCAACAGCGCCCCTACCTTTCTAAGGCAGGTGAGGGGAGAGATGGCAGGCCTGCAGGACAGCCAACACCTGTGACAGTGGCCGAGTCCTGCCCCACACATGAGAGGAGCCAGTGCTTTCCAAAGGATGGGTTAGTGCTACTGAGGGGCAGGTTGGAGCGAGAACTGAGCTGAAACTGGCCATGAGATAGTGGCTGAACTCACATTGAGATCAGATTTAGGATGGGGCCGAGGCCGGGGTTGCTGCTAAAGTTCAGCTGAGGTCTGGTATGGAAGCTAAGTTGGGGCTGAGACTGATGCCAATTTCGAGATGGAAGTAGGGTTGGGACGAAGATGAAGATGGAGCTTGTGGTGGGTTGGAACTGAGGCAGAGATTGGAGATGGAAAGGGTTTAAGGCAGGAACTGAAATCAGCATTAGAGGTGGGTGAAGAGGTTGAGGCTGGGGGTGGGGTTAGGGGCTGAAGTCAGGATAGAAGCTGAGATCAGCACTGACACGACCCGCACAGGGGAGGTATTGACACATTGCCATCTCCTCCAACACCTCCCCGCTCTGGCGTGACTCCTTCAGCTCATTTACTATTTCATTCATCCGTTCAATAAAAAATCTATCAATCACCTACCACGTGCTGTGTACTGTACCAGGCGCTGGGAACTCACTGGTAAGCCAAGGGGATGTGGCCGCTACTCTCACGGAGCTTACGCTTTAAGAGGGAAGAAAGATAATGACCCCACAATCACAGAACTAGATGCATAATCACAAGCGTGCAAAGGGCCATGAATGGAAGGCCCAGGAAGCCACATGTGAGGGAGCACAGCTGACGAAGTCACAGAAGGCCACTGGATGACAGAGGGGCCAACTGCAGCCAGTGACCGAGGAGTGCTTCGCAGAAGGGGCGGCATTGTGCTAAGTCCTCCATGGACCCCTCCACCCTTGAAGCTGGGAGACAGCGAATGCAGTACATTCGGAATCAGGTAGACCTGGGCTCAAAGCCAAACGAGCCCGTTACAAACCAGCTAAGCTGTGTAGCCTTGGGCAAGCCACTTTCTCTCCCTGAGCCTCAGTCCCATTCTTTAAGACAGAGACAGTAACTCCTACTTTGTGGGGCTTGTGAGAAGATTCCAAACGTGTGTCAGTTCCTGGCACACACGAGGTGCTCCATTAATGTTAGCTCCATTCTCTTTTCCAGGGCGAGGGGCAGAGCAGGAGCTCTGTGCAGGCAGCCAACACCCCACAGGCGACCACTCAGGGGCCAGCTCTTCAGGCCTGAGCTGTCACCCCGACAGCCCAGGCGTGATTTCTCCCTGGAGTTCACGCTCCCCAAAGCACAGGCGTGATTTACACAGTCATCAGGACAACTCCAAATTGGACTAAAACCCAGTGACTAGAAACGAGACGAGTAATGAAATTCTACGCACAAAATTTACAGGGGAGATTTATTAGGCGGGTTTTATTTATGATGCTGAGCACTTAGGGCTCCAGGGTAGGGTACAGCGCTGGACAAATAAATCCAGCCCACGTCACCTGCACAGGCACTGCCTCCCCTGGGGCATCCCAGACTTCTGATCGGCAGGAAACCCCTGTGGCCTCCCCTGTTCTCACTGAGCCCACAACCCCACTACCACCCTCTCGGCCGGGCTCCTTCTTTCTTCGCCGCCTCATGCCGCACTGCCAGTCTCTCCAGACCCTGGGTCTCTCACTGCCTTTGGGAAGGCGGCTGCATCATTCTTGGGCAGACTGTGGCTGGGAGCTGGACCTCAGGAACAGAGAGGGGAACAGCTGGACAGCGGGAGCTTCGGGGTTGGCCAGTTCAGGGGCTGGCACCTCATGAACCTGAGCCCACAGAGTAAGTGGCCCCTGCAGTACAGGGTGGCAGGCAGAGAGGGCAGCAGAAACCCAGCCCAGCAGTACCCTAAAGTCAAGACCTTCTTGTGGTCAGGACAGGAGGGCAGCTGATAGGAGCCTAGAGGAGAAATCGAGGCAATTCTGTTTCTCCTGGGTGCACAGGGGGCCAGAGACACAGCCAAGAGCTGCAAGAGTGATTTTAGCTTCAGAAAGCAGAGCCTCCTCTGGCTCCTTCCCTGCAGTTGTCCCTCCCCTGGGCAGAGGGGAAAGCTGCTGACCCGCATAACCCTCCTGGTGCCTCCTCCCCCACTACTCCCACTAGCCCTTTCTTTTCCTCCACCTGCTTCTCTTGACCCCAGTAACCCTTTGACTTATTTTTCCCTCCATTCACCCCACTCCTAGCACACTGGCCTCCTGGTGTTGCTCCAACATGCCCAGCAAGTCCCCACCTCAGGACCTTTGCACAGCCTAGAAGGCTCTTCCCCAATAAGCAGCACAGCTTGCTCCCTCTCTTCCTTAAATGTCACCTTCTCAGAGAAGTCTGACAGGATCCCCCCCCCCAGCAAAATTTCAACCTCCCCTGGAGACTTCCTAATCCTCTTCCCTGCTTTACTTGTTTCTCCTTAATGAAAATCACTAAATGCTTTATATTTTGTTTCTTCATCTTGTTGTATGAATCCCCCACTAGAACATAAGCTCCAAAAGGGCAAAGATTAGGGTCTGTTTTGTTTGCAACTGTAAGCCACAGCTCCCAGCGCAGGGCCTGGCACACGGAAGGCACTAATGCACTTTGTGGTGACTGAGCTAGTCTCTAACAGCCATAAGAAGCAGCGTCCACATGGGCATGCACAATGCGCCAGGCACAGTGCCAAAGGCTTCCCGTGATTACTTCTGTGAGAGGTGCCATCAGCGCTTGCTCCAGGGCTAGGTGCTGGGGCACCAGATGGATCAGACCCAGACACTGCACTCAAGAAGCCCCCAGGCCAGAGGCTGGAGAAGCCCAGACTTGGGAAGAAGTTCACGTGTTCAGTGCACAGCCCCTGGAAGATGACAGCGGAAGTCAGCCAGGGAGGCCGGGATGCCAGGACCACCAGAAAGCCTCCTGCAGGCAGCACCCCACAAGTGGCCCTTGCAGCCATGCAGAGGCAATATAGGAGCTGGCAGCAGAGGTCCACAGAGCCACATATGGGTCTCAGCTCTGCCACTTACCAGCCATGTGGCCTCACGTGTTCCTCAACCTCTCTGTGCCTCAGTTACTTCATCTGTAAAATGGAAATAATATAGTCTACTCGTCAGATGGCTGTGAGATGGCATAAATTAAGTTTTCAAAGCTCTTCAAATTGACCCAGAACAGAATCTATAAGCATATGTTAGCCATTATTACTATTGCTTTTATTATTATTGGTGAAAATTGACGGGCAAAGAGGAAAAGAATTTCAGGGCACAGCCTGGGCAGCGGTTAAGGCAGAATAAATACAGGCAAGTTCAAGGTCAGAGCACAGCAGTCTCAAAACTGTGCTAGTAAAACTCTAATAATGGGCTCTGTGGTGGGGGAACCCCGATTTGCAGCATTTGCCGGTTTCTGTGAAGTGAAGACTCCCACCAAGGCCAATTTCGAACAGCCGCAGTGACACCACTGAACGAGAACTTGGGAAGATGCACACTGGCACTTGCAGCCCATACAAGTGTCCTCCAGCCTGTAGACTGGCTTAAAGGGGTGGCCTCTGTCCATCCCAAACCACCCCAACTCCTGACAGGGATAGTTCCATCTCCACCCCACCCTGGGCCCTCAAACTGGGCCCTAGTAGGGAAAAAGATCAGGCATGGGGTAGGGGCCAGGAAGGGACTGGCTCAGATGTGGCCTGAGGTCCACGTGTTACTGGACCCCAGAGACCCCTGTCCCAGGAAACCTTGGGAGCCAACCTGTCTCCTCTCTCTCTCTCTCTCTCTCTCTCTCACACACACACACACACACATACACACACACCAGTCCTGGTTCCTATGGCCTTTAGGATGTGAGCACATCTGCCTCTGGGGAGGCCAGGGTGATCTGAGCCCTTGGTATCCTAGATGGAGAAGGGAGGGATGGGTCCTTCCCAGAGCCCCGTGTTCCAACCACCCACATGAATTCCCTTCTGAGGTCCCTGATCCCCTTCTGCGGGCTCAGATGGGGGAAGCTCCAGAAACCAACTTCAGAGACTTGGGGCTGGGCCAGCCCCCGCAGAGCCGCTCTGCTAAGGGGGGAGGGGTGCTCGGAGCTCCAGGGTTTGCCACCTTGCTCCCTCCCTCCCACCTGCCCTCCCCAGCAGGTTATCAGCGTGAAAACAGGAAGGCTGGCAGTGCTATTAATAATACATGAAGCCAGCTCTGCCCCTGATCTGGCGGGCAGGCAGAGGCAGGGAGGCAGCTCCAGCCCCCAGGGAGGGAGAAAGCCAGGCTGCTGGGGGTCTGCCTGCTAGGTGGTAGGGCAGGTATGGGGGGGGCCCTTCTTCCTTCTCCCATTTGCTTCGTGCACACCCAACACTCAAGCCCAGACCCTGGTGCTCCCTCCATTTCACGCACTGTCATTTCCCTCCGCCACCACTGCCTGGGTCCTGCAGAAGCTGTGGTCAGTGCAGAAAACCTGACCCGGGATGCAGGGAGGCCACAGAGGGCAGAGGAACAACCCCAGCTTTGGTGTCAAACAGATTTGGGTCTGAATCCTGTCCCAGGTCCCTCTACTGTGTGACTTCAGACAAATCACTTTACCCCTCTGAACCTCGGAGTCTTCATTTGCAAAATCAGAGACTACTAAAGTAATAATGGGAATAAACAACAACAAAAAATAGATGTGAAATTCCTGGCAT
>PVIA01001688.1:0-257845 GCA_004024845.1 Tonatia bakeri | reverse complement strand
CCCCCTGCCACCGTGCTGCAGGGAGACTAAATTACATGGGACGCGAGCCCTGTGCTACGGAAGGTTAGTCAGAGCCAAGGATGCCCATCAAAGATGTAGGTGCTGCTCTTGCAAAAGAATGCTTGGCCCAATATTTCTCTAAGTCAGGTTAAAAGTCACAACTTTTTAGCTTAGTGGCTCAGAGCACAGCCTCCAGCACCAGAGGTTCTCATTCAAGACCCAGTTCTACTGTGGACTAGTTGCGTGATTGCAAGCAAGTGATTTAACCTCTTGAAGTTTTGGTTTCCACATCCACAGATGGAAATAATCACACCCTTTATCTCAAACCTGTCGTGAAGGTTAAAGGAGACAATGCATGCAAAGCACTTTGTGCAAGACCTAGCAGACAGTGAGCTCTCAATAGAAAGTAGCATTTACTATTCATCTTCTTTTTCCCCATGCCAGGACATGAAAATGCATAGGCACATCCTAAGCCATCTCTGCATCCCCAGTCTCTACATGGAACCATTTCCCAGTCCAGTCCATTTCAGAGAACCAGATGGTTCCATTCTCAGCCAGCCTCCAGACATTCAGAGTAATCATGACATTGGAATGCTTGGCCGAAGGAGAAAAACTGCAAAAGGAGTGTTAAAAGAATGAGATTGAGATCTATCCCAAATACCTTTAAAAGGCCAGTGGGAGACCCCTGGCTAGGGAGACTCAGTTGGTTGGAGCATCGTCCCATGCACTGAAAGGTTGCTGGTTCTATTCCCAGTCAGGGCACATGCTTGGGTTTCGGGTTTGAACCCCAGTTGGGGCACATGCAGGAGGCAACCAGTTGATGTTTCTCTTTCACATCAATCTCTCTCTCTCAAATTAGAATAAAAAATAAACCTTTAAAAATAATAATAAAATAAAAGGCTAGTTGGAAAGTACGAGACTCTTCTGGTCTATGTTGTTCATCCACATACCCCTGCACATATCTGTGTGGTGGTGTGTTTACTCTCCCGGGGGTCACGTGCTATGACAATTGCAAATCCCTGAGCTCCCCCGGGCAGCTGTGGAGTCTCTACATCATCGATACCTCTATAGCCCTTCTCCAAGGATCCTGCAGAGACACTCTTGGGATTGCCATCTGTGAAGCTCAAGTGCAGATTCTCTAGCTATTCCAAGGCTGCAATACATGGGCTTTGTCTTCCTTGGCCCTTGCTATCCATGGAACATGCCTGCTGTTCCTCCCACAGTGAAGAGAGAGTAGGATGTTTTCTTCTGGCTGTTCTCCCTTAACAGAGAAAACGGCACCTCCCTACCACCAGCATGAAGCTGGTTCCAAAGCCATTATCCCCATTTCACACATATATCTTGGCCATCAAATTAAAAGTACTGTCATCAGAATGAATCATAGCTAACCCACTACTATATTTTTAATGTTCAGGGCATTGTGGTTACACAGCCTCGTAGAAGCAAGGTAGGACCTTCAGATAAAAGAACTTAAGTGCAGGAGCCCTTGGCACAGGGTGCTGAATGAGAGTCCTGACCTGCGTAACACTGACTGACACCTGTGCAATGCTCTGACGTCATCCCTGTCCAGAACCCTGTACAAATGATGGCTTCTCTTCTTTCTGCAGACCACTGTGCAGAAGGAGTCTCACATCTCCCTGGGTCTCCCTCCGGAGCAGGGAAACACCCCATTTCCATGTGTCTGGCCATCTGTCCCCCTCCTCTGGTCCTCTGTACTGTCGGTCTGCCTCGGTTCCTCAAAGAGCCAACCTGCACCAAGACCCCTCTGAATGAGTCTTGTACAACCACAGTTACAACCATGTTAGATGACTGAAAGGTCTTAGGGTTTTAGGGCCACGCTGATGTAACATAGAGAGGACATGGCAAGGGCAGATTTGGTCTCTAGCCTGCTCCCGAGTCACTGTGGCCATTTCTGGCCTAAGCAGTGGAACTAAAGAAGTGTGAGGTGAGAGAGAAGAAAATACCATCCTCGGATGAGTCCAGAAATGCCCAGACACAGGCAGTTGGCAGTAGACCTGCTCTGCAAAACACTAAGGCATTAGTGATCACCTCCTGAGCTTTGCCCTCACTAAAGAGCTCAAACAGCAGGTCCTGGAAGCAGACGGGACCCATTCTTCCATCGCGATTCCTAAATAGAAGATATTCCAGGCAGGGGTGAGTACCATCCAGTGGAGAAAAAGAAATCCAAAGTCACTACAACCAATGTCTCAAAGAGTCCATTCTGGGAAAGAAGGAAAAAAAGAAGTTCTTAAGTGCACAATTATGTTTTATAACACAATTACTTCTTGAGTGTTGAAAACTCACTCTGGAAATAAATTACTTTCGTGTTGAAAGGGTCAAAGGGCAGCCTGGGATCTGGGTAGGATATCCATCCTGAGTTTTCCCCTCTCCACCTCCCACCACACTTCTAGGAGGGACTCTAATCTTACAGCCCTTTTCAACTAGGGATCCTGCCGGAATTAAACCCAATGCCCTAAGACACCTGTTGTATGGAATGAGTTAACTCCTTTCTTTTGCAGCTGGAGTGGTCCTAACTATACTGTCCTACCCTTGGAAGAATGGAGAAAACGGTCACTCAGATCATTTTCTGTAGGGATTAGTGCTTTCAGGGAACCCAGGTTGAAAAAAGTCTGCCCGTAAGGGAACTAGATTTTGTTTCCTAACAAGGATAGCCTGTTTTAAGCCACCCAGTTGGGGGGCAATTTGTTATGGCAGATCTAGGAAACTATTTCAGTAGTATTTTCCTAGTTTTTTATGTAAAGATATTAAAACATTAGTTAGATAATATTCCTCTATTTTTATGTTTTGAGGCTAGCATAAAATCTTTCACTTTTAAAATTTTATTTTCTCATTGTCTGTCGGTACAACATGGAAATAACACTTGATTTTCCAAACCGACCTTATAGCCAACAACCTTGCTAAATTTACTTATTGATTAAAATTGTTTACCTATAGATTCTTTTTAATTTTCTACCTACTTATAAATTGTATGTACATGTGGCTTCTTCAAATAATAATGGTTTTATTTATTCTCTTCCAATTTTTAGAGGTTTTTTTTGTACTTGCTTTATTGCACTGACCTTCAGTAGAAGTGGTAACTGTAAGCATCTCCGTCTCATGTCTGATCTCGGGCAGAAACGCTCACTCATTCACCATTGAAGAGGATGCTGTAGGTTCTTTATAGATAAACCTTATCAGGTCAGTTTCTGCTGTTTCCTAGTTTGTGGGGAGTTCTCACAAACTAGGGGTTACCTTTTATTAGATGTTTACTCTGCGTTGGTTCAGATGACCGTATGTTTTTGCTCTTTATTCTGTTAACACGATTTCCATGATTTAATTACCAAACGTCGAAACAGATTTGCATCCCTCGATGCAAACATGTGGACGTGCTATCCTTATGCATCCATGGATTTGATTTACTGATACGTGCTTTAAATTTTTTACATCTGTTTTCAGGAAACATTGGCTATAATTTTCCCCTCTTGTGCTGTCTTATCATGGTTTCATAAAATGAAAGCTGATGAATCATCTCAGACTTCTTAAAATCTAAAGTGTTTCCTCTTGTATTTTTCAGCAAGAGATTTGTACAGAATTGGTGTTCATTCTTCTTTAGACATTGCTACAAATCTTCAGCAAAATAAGCTAGAATTGAAAATTTCTTTTTATGGAGTTTTAAAAATACAAATTAAACTCCTTTAGTAGTTATAGGGCTATTCAAATGATCTACTTTATATATATTTTGTGGTAGCTTGTGTCTTCTGAGGAACTGGTCCATGTCACATAAGTTGTCAAATTTATTTGGGTAAAGTTGTCTGTAATATCCTCCTATTATCCTTCTGATGTCTGCAGCCTGCAGTGATGTCTCCTGTTCAACCTCTGGCATTGATAATTAGTGGTTTTTAAATCACTTGTTTTTCCCAGTACGTCTTGATAAAGATTTGTCCATTTTATTAATCTTTCCAAAGAACCTGACGTTTGTTTTATTTTTACCTATTTTTGGATCATGCCTTGTTAAACCAATCTTGTTAGGGAAGGTCTGCTGGAGACAAACTCGCTTGTTTTCTTTCATCTGAATATGTCTTGCTTTTCCTTTCTTTCCGGAAGGATGTTTCCACTGGGTATAGGACTGTGGGTTTCCAGCTCTTCTGTTCCAGCACACGGAAACAATTATGCCTTTTCCTTTTGGCCTCTGTGGTTTCCAATAAGAAATTATAGTTAAGGTGTTATATCTTTCTTGCTGCTTTCAAGATTTTTTCCTGTCTTTACTTTTCTGGAGTTTGATGGCTATCCGTCTTGGCATAGGTTTCTCTGGTGTGGATTTCTGTGGGGGTTGGGCTGGGTGTAGCCCACAGGCCACCGCCTGCATGACTGTGTGATGCCACATAAAACTGCAGGCCAGTAGCACCAGAGAAACTGGAAATAGGGAATGTTTTAAATTTGAAATCGCGTGATTTTTAAGGCTGTCGATAAATTCTACTTTTTTTTCACTAAAGCAGTGGATAAAAATGAAAACAAAAAGAAAAACAATTATCTTCCAGGCGCCACAGACCATGGGATGTATTTGTTAGCCCTTAAATGCGGTTCTCCTTACAATTGTAAAATATTCTTCTTTTTTCATTTCACGCTTTTTACCTCGGCTTTAACTTCGTTGGGCACTAAGACAAGGGTCACACTTCCTTTGAACTTACATTTGCCTGGCATGCCTTCACCCACTCCTTATGTTCTATTGCTCCCTGTCACTTTGTTTTTTTATTTTTTTAACATTTTATTTATTTATTTTTAGAGAGAGGGGAAGGGAGGGAGAAAGAGAGGGAGAGAAACGATTAATGTGTGGTTGCCTCTTGTGCACCCCTACTGGGGACCTGGCCAGCAACCCAGGCATGTTCTCTGACTGGGAATCGAACCGGCGACGCTTTGCTTCACAGTCCAGCACTCAATCCACTGAGCCACACCAGCCAGGGCCCAGTTGCTTTGTTTTAAATATGTCTCTTGTCTCAGCTTACATTGGATTTTGCTTTAAAATTCTGATATTTAGCCCACTTATAGTAATTGACACGCTAGATATGATTGATCTTCATTTGCTCGCTCTGTGATGAGTGTCTGTGCTTCAACACGTGTCTTCTGAGGCAAAGAACCAGCTACAGAAGAGTCACATCCCAGCAGGGGTGTAAAATAAGCGTCTGATCAAGATGACTACATCAGTAGGGTTTAATATGCTTCATACCACTGGGATATATAACTTGGTATTCTGAACATTTCAAAGATCGTTCTCATTTATTTATAGTTACATCATAGACTCCTTTGAACTAAAACCATTAAAGGGGGGAAAACAGTTATTCTACCCCTCCTCCCTTTTTCCCCCCAGTGTCTAAAAGAACACAAAGCCAGTTAAGAGGAGGGTGTTTATGCTTCCCACACACCACCTGGCACCCCCACATTCCTCAGCTGCTGGCTGTTAAGCAGCTGGCCCTCACTGAAGTGAGAGCTGGAGCATGTGACACTGGGGACCCACTCGGCTGCCCAGAGCGGGTGGAAAAACTGCTCTGGTTTTGCACTCCTGCAGCTCGAGCCGCCAAAGGCAGAGGGGAATCATGAGACAATTGCCTGCTTATTGCAAGCCTTCTGCTTCTTGATCCTAAATGGGGGAGGTGAAGAGGGAGAGCTGTGTCGTCTGTCCGTGTCCTATATCATGGGCCCCGAATCCACCTCCTTCCTCCCTGTGCCTTCTCACTCCCGTATTTAGACGGAGAGGGGCTGGAGTAAAGGCGGAGCACTGCCAGGAAAGACTGAGAAGGGATGGAACGCAGGGCATCTGGGATAATGGACTCCCCAGCTGCACTGCCAGGCACCTGGGGTGGAAAGAAGCATCACCTCTCCTCCCACTGGAGCTGGACGGCTCGGGGGGATCGGGTCACCCTGACTCCAGCCAGCCTGTGCTGGCAAGGACCGGAGGCTGTGTCTGCCCAGCCTCGAAGGCCAGCTGCGTGGTGGACAGCACAGTGCAGGGAGGCAGCGAGCCCAGTGACTGGACTCTCCACTCAGCCCTCCAGTAAGTTCCATTAGAATCTTCACACCAACATGAAGTCCAAGATTCAAGTTTTAGTTTTTCAAAAGCCCTTTCCTGAGCCCTAAGATGTGTAATTCAATGAGCAGAATGTGGGATTTGAAGTCGGCAGACTTGGATTTAAGAATTGTTTGAACAGTGCTCTTAAGAATGAAGTGAGGTAGGCATACAGTATGTACCGCACCACTGTGTTAGTCAGGCTTCTCCGGAGAAAGGGCACCCACAGGATGTGCGCGCGCACACACATGGGAAGGAAAAGAGATTGGTTTATTTGAAGGAATTAGCTCACACACCCGTGTTGACCTGACAAATCCAAAATATGGTGGGGGAGGACGGCGTGCTGGAGACTCAGGAAAGAGTTGCAATTCCCATCCAAAGGCCACCTGCTGGTGATCCAGAAGAAGACAACCTGACGTCCAGAAGCAGTCTGCTGGGAGAATTTTCTCTTGCTCCAAGAAGGTCAGCCTTTTGTTCTACTCAGGCCTTCATATGATTGGTTGAGGCCCACCCACATGATAGAGGACAATCTGCTTCACTTTTCCACCAATTTAAATTTACATTCCACCCCCAAACACTCTCCCAGGAACATCCAGAGCAGTGATTGACCAAATATCTTGGCACCATGGCCCCACCAAGCTGATACATAAAGTTAACCATCACAACGACCAACATACACTCGAGATCCAATAACCATAATTTCCTCCCCCTCATGTCCCTGACTCTTAAACTATTAACACCTGCTTCTCACAACTGTCTTCTCCTTTTGCTGTGCCCTGGCCCTCAGTCAAGGAAAGACTGTGTCCTGCAGAATGAAGATCCTGCCCCAGAAGGCTTGCTCTGGAATCTTCCACATGTGTCTCCCTTTGCTCTCTGCTGCTCTCCCAGTAATGCCCTGTCGCTCCCTGTAGCCTAGCCTCCTGGCTCTGCTGGTCTATGCACTCAGCCAACATCTGCTCACACTCAAGACCCACTGTCTCTCCCTCCATGGCCTTTGTCCCAAGAAAGAGCAAAGACTGAATTTAATGTTTTCTTGCCAATCACCCACTTCAAATATTTCTGAGTTCTGTTTCCCTTATAATTGACTTCCTAGTCTTTGTTATTGAAAAAAAATAGAACAAAGGGCATCCCCTCCATGTTCCTATTCCCCTGATTCTCCCCTTTTTAACCAAGTCAGTGGAGTTGATTGTGCAAAGCTTTTCAGGCATTTCAAAAAAATGTGGAGTAAATGGAGGTTAGCTCTATGTCACCTGTTGCCTACTGACCAATGAACAGAAGAAAGGATTTGGGCAAAGGAAACAAATGCTTCTCAAAACTAGAAACATGCAAGGATTGGTGCATGCAAATCAATCGATCTCTAAGACATAAATGTGTCAGACAAATGCGTGATGGCCATATTT
Source organism: Tonatia bakeri (assembly GCA_004024845.1). Classification (NCBI taxonomy): domain Eukaryota; kingdom Metazoa; phylum Chordata; class Mammalia; order Chiroptera; family Phyllostomidae; genus Tonatia; species Tonatia bakeri. The sequence goes on along the minus strand of PVIA01001688.1, from coordinate 250,384 downwards.
AGAAGTTATGGGCCTGGAGGGGGGTCATTTCCTGAATGCACTGTTACGCAGAGCCCCACAGTGGTGGTGGGGAAGGCAGTTTAAAGCTAAAGAAGGCACAGAAACATAGACACAACAGAGCATGAGAAAATTTGGAGAATACCTTAAACTACCAAGCAGTGAATAACAGAAACAGTGCAGAGAGTGGCTAGGGCCACGAGATGGTAAACACCCAGGAAGATGTCAGCAGGACCTCATCCTCTTCTCTAGGCCCCTAGTTCCTCTCAACCATAAATCCCCACATCAAATTCCCCCTCAATTCTTAAAGATTTCCCGATGCACTCCGACCCATAGGCCATCACGTCCTTCTCCAAACCCTTGGAGAAATGTGTTGTCTTAAATTTCATCTGGTGCCGGGCTGTGCTGTCTGATAAACTTTATTTTCCTATTGATTAGCTTTTCCACCCTTGTGTCTTTTATTTTTCTTGGATGGTTGTATACACGACTTACGTCTCTATGCCCCTCTGAGAATGTAATGCAGTGACTGAAATGATCATTCAACAAATAGGAGTTGATTCATGATGTGTCATATTTCACCTACAGGGAGAGGCCAGGAACCTCTACCTCGTCACTCAGCAAAAATAATAACAATAATCATATTAACAGCTAATAGTTACTGAGTGATTATTCTTCTGTGCTAAGTTATGCTTGAACCCATTTAATACTTAGTAACAGATTTATGTAATTAACACTTTCATTATCCCTGTTTTACAGATGAAGAAACCAAGGCACAGTGACTCCTAGTTCTACAGCCAGTAAGTGACAGAGACAGTTGTTGAACCCAAATTAGCTGGCTCTAGATCCAGGACTCACAACTGCCATATATGCAGAAATAATGTTTTAAAGCCCTAAAAATTGAACAAATGTGTTTAAACCCGTTCGGGAACTATTTAAGAACTATTCTGTGTGCCTGGAGCATGGAAATATACAATTTAATGTGCCCAATGTGAATAACTTGGATGGACCTCTGCTACATAACATACAGGATTAACATCTCCATTGTCCACTTGTAGACCTTAAGATTTTTCCCAACCTAGTCTAGAGCCCTCCTCACTGTCTTTCTCTCTACGCTGGACACTTTCAACACTTCCCCCCTTTTGAAACTCACCCAAACCCTCCTACTGCAGGGCAGTTCCTCTGCTCCGGAACTATCTGTCCAAGGTGTGCTCACCTTTCAAGACCCAACTTTGATCTGCCCTATCCAAGAACTTGACCCATTCTCTTTCCTTCCTAACCAGAATCTATCCCCCTCTCCCCATAATAATGTCACCACTGATGACTGCGAGTCAGAGAAGCTCTCTAGCATTGAAGAGAAAGGCATGGTGTTAGGGCTGGTAAGCTGGTTGACGTACGAGGTCTGTACAGAAAAAGCCCAGCCATTGTTAATATAACGAGAATGGTTTGCATGACATTGTTGTAACCTGGCAGCCAAGGAGAGTGGCCAGGAATGCCCACGTGTGAACAATGACAACTTCACTGTACTAGTCAGTGGGGGCGGTAGATGCTGTTGCATGAGCATGTGTACTGTGTGGCTGCCGCATTCAAAATGACTGAGCGAGTAGAGCAATGAATCTGCATCAAATTTTGCATTAAGCTTGGACACTCCTCCATGGAAACAATTCAGATGATTCAGAAGGCCTCAGCTATGGGCAACTGGTGACTGACAGCTTCGTCATGACAACACACCCACTCAGGCATCACATCTTTGCAGGGGGTTTTGGCGAAACATCAAATGACCCACGTGACTCGGCCCCACTACAGTCCAGATTTGGCACCCTGCAACTTCTGGCTTTTCCAAACACTGAAATTATCTTTGAAAGGGAAGAGAGTTCAGACCATCTGTGCGATTCAGGAAAATACAACAGGGTAGCTGATGGTGATTGGGAGAACTGTGTGAGGTTCCAAGGTGCCTACTTTGAAGGGGACTGAGGCATCATTGTCCTACGTGCAATGTTTCTTGTATCTTGTATCTTTAATAAATATCTTTATTTTTTCATTTTACATGGCTGGACACCTTCTGGACAGACCTCATACGTACTAGCCACTACCTATGTTTCAGCTGAAATGAAGCAACAACTTCTTACGTATACACATCCATGTGGCGTAGGGGGGAGCAGGGCATAGTATCAGAAGAAAAAAGTTGAAAACTACCAAGTTTCACACTCATAAATAATACTACATAAATTATGAAGGGTTATTATAAAAATCACTCTAAAGTCACTCAAATTTACTTAAAAAAATAAGTCATCCCCTTCAGTACCTTATTACTAGTAAGAAATTACTGATGACACATTTCACAACTAATTGGACCCATGAGAGGGTATTAACAGCAAGTCTAAGAAGTGCCATATTAATGCATCCCCTGGCTTGAAAGTCTCCGGAAGGCACGAGCTATGTCTTATTTATTTAAAGAGCCTTAGTTGGTGCTCCAGGCATGGGAGGAACTTATTACCTATAAGTGGCAGTGACCTGGACTGCCTTGGCCAGACTTGATGGGAGGTTTGGCCAGACTAGCTCCCATAGTAGCAGAGAGGGCATGTGGAGAAACTGGGGACTTGGTAAGCCAGCAGTTACTGCACCCCCTGGGGGCGTGAAGGCCTGTAAGTAGATGCTCTTCGATAATAGTGGAGAAGAGGCCCAGCCCCACTCTTCAAAGAGGGTGTATGGGAGACAAGACGGACGAATATGTAATCAGCATAAACACAAAGAGAGAAAGACAGTAATTCCGAGAGTATGTTGAGGGGAAGAATGAATGGGTAAGGTGGGAGAAACGAACCGCAAGATCACTGGTGAGAGAACAGACTGCTGGTTATGTCTCTGGCTGACCCAGTCATTAGCAGCCAGAGGAGAAAACCCAGAAAGCAGTCGGATGGGCCTCGACATGCACAGAGTCCACCGCTGGGGGACCAGAGGGCCCTGCTCTTGACTCCTGAGAGCTCGCTTTGGAGCTTGGGGCGGTCGGTACCCACCCAGCCCACTATGCAAGGTGACCTACCTTCTCTGGGGACACAGACTTGTCTCTCCCTCCGTGGCTCTCTGCAGAGTGTTTTTGTGGTTACCTGCTGTTCGTGGAAGGGAAGACAGCTCTACATGGGGTATATTTTAGCTGTGAATGGCCGTCCACCACTTGATCTCCTTGCTCCCACCTTGACGGAGAAACCATTGTGCAGAATGCAGAGGCTCAGCTGGATTGTTGCTGCTTCAGAATGTCTCTGCAGGTCCCTCTCAGAGGGAGATGTGCGATGACAAAGGAAGCTTAGGAGAGACCGTGCCGGCTTCCCTCCAAGTTATATTAATTGGTGATTAGGTGAAAAAGGAACTTTTCTGCTAATAGGCTGTCTTCCCCATAACCATTCGTACTCACTATTTTCACATAAATCTCAAGAAAGATCATGTCAGATGATTCTTACCACCTTCTTCCTGCAATGTCACCTTAACAGACTGGGGGAATCAGCAGGCTTCCCCTCCTATGTCCGACTGTCCTAAGAGTTGTCAGATGATGTATCTGGGAAAAAACTGGAAAATCTGTTCTTAAAGAATTAAGCCATTTCATTGAGCAGTTTTGCAAATAGTTGCCTACCTGCTTGGGGAAAAACTTAAGAGGCTGGTAGAAAGGTAGGGCTGCATATCATCCCCCAAGGATCTAAGGTTGTTATTTATTAAATAATTTCATGGGCTAATTATCTTTTTGGCATTTACTTATAAACTCATAATTTCTGTATTGTGCTATCTCTGTTTTTATGAATATCACACTATAGCCTATATGTTTGTGTTCCCCAAAAATTCGTATCTTAACCTCCAATGGGATGGTACTTGGAGGTGGGGCCTTTGGGAGATGATTAGGCCGAGAGGGTAGAGCCCCATGAATGGGATTAGCGCTCTTATGACAGAGATCCTGGAGGGCTCCCTTTTCCCCACAGCCAAGTGGGGACATGGCAAAAAGAGGGCAGTCTATGATCTAACAGACAGGTCTTCACCAGACACCGAACCTGCCAGCACCTTGATCTGGGACATCCCAGCCTCCATAACTCTGAGAAATAGTGTTTATAAGCCATCCAGTCTAGGCTATTCTGTCATAGAAGCACAAAAGGCCTGAGACAAGCAGTCTCTCCTGCCATACATTTGTTCCCTTTTGGTGAGAAACAATGGGATGGAATGAAAGCATCCCCAAGGTTTAGGTAAATCCCTGGGCTCATAACCTGGACCACCAGTAACCAGGTACGCCGTGGTACACAAGCCTTATTACCTCTCCGGACTTCAGTGTCTCCCACTTCTAGAATGGAGATAAGTGCAGTTCCTCCTACAGAGCTGTCGGAGAGGTCACACGGGAAAACGCCCATGGATCCCTTTTGCGAAGGAGGTGTACTGATGTTAATTACAGTACTGTTCGCAGTGATCACAGGGGACTAGCCACCAGGTTTGAGAGGTCATTAAAATCTAAATCTAGGCATCAGCAGAATCCCACTGCTTACACCAAGTTTTCATAGTGCAGCATTTGACTGTTTAGCTTTGAACCTCAGAAATGTACTTCGGCCAAACTGAAAAGGACTGAAAGATTCCTGGGTGACCTATATGCGACGAATGTTATTAGTGATAAGTATGTCCCCCTGTGTCAAAGTAGCTAACATTTTCTTCGTTCTTCCTTAAGGAATAGGGTGAGTTTCAACCCACCTCCACGTTCATTTTTCCTCCTGACATCAGGTGAGGTTAGCACTTTTTCTTACATGCGGAATGGGCTCAGATCGGCCTGATTCAGAAAGAATAAGAACATTACACCTGACAAGATGACAGCAAACCTATAACATTCTTCCCCTTACATATGACTGAGGCAGCCTGCGTGGTCTGTCTACTTCTTTTATTTCACTCTGGAGCTAACAAAATCAGCTCAATGGCAATTCTATTAGCCAAAGATAGTTCCAAATAATGGCAGTAAATCCGCAGGAGCACTGAAGCTTCCAGAGCTGTGCGAGCCGTCTAAGAGAACCCAGGTCCATTACTCTCTGCCCCCCAGATGCACTGCTGTGTGTGTGAAGCACTTAGAACATGGTCTGAAACATGGGAAGCATCGTGTGTGTGGTCGTTTTGGGGGGATTGATGTGGAGTCGGGGCATACTAGCCTGTCTTACGTTTCTTACTAAAGCTCTTGACCCCTTGATCACCTTGGGTAAAGTGGGGGCCCAATAACCATCCCATCAAACAATTCTCAGGGCTCGGCTCCAGCCCCGGTGGAACTCTGACTCCCTTCAAAGCCCTTCCAGAGAGGGCTGGGGGTCCTCAGAGGGTGTCTCCTGGTGGCCTTTATGAAGGACTTAATTCTCGGGCCTCCCACACATAGAGCTACCCCAGGAACTCTGCTGATCTCCAAGACACCCTTCGATCCTAGGGTACATGCAGCATCTATCATGACAGATGCAGTATCTATCGTTTGCCAGATTAGGGCCTATCTACACTAGGGTTCCCCGTGGGAGACAGCACAGCACACAGAGCCGAGCTTCCGGAATCAGACAGCCCTAGAATCAAACCGAGGCATAGCCACCTACTAACTTTGTGACACTGAGTAAGTTGCTTGACCTTTCTGAGCCTTATGTTCCTTGTAAATAATAGTAACTATTCAGAAACCAAAGATTTTTATATAATTTTTTAAATCTTACACATAATTTACTAAGTGCTTAACAAATATCAACTTATTTAATTCTAACAAGCCCTTGATGTAGGTACTATGATTATCTTCATTTTATAGATTAGGCCATCAAACATGGAGGTCAAGTAAACTACTCAAGGTCACACAGCTACTGAGTGGCAGAAGTAAGATTTGAACCCCGGCATTATGGCTACTAAGTCCTTGTTCTTAGCCCTCATCCTATCTAATCTTTCATAGTCAAACAAGAAAGTATTTTTGTGCACTTTGTTTTGATGGAAATTTTCAAACACACAAAAGTAGTGAGAATCCCTTCTATCAAGCACTCAGTTTAAATAAGCATCAACATTCCATTGTTCTAAACAAAGAAGTTTTTAATTTGTATTTTCCTTAAATTGCAATAAAACATATTTTGTTGTTCTTTTTGATCTTGTTTAAGTCATGGGCTAAATTTAGGTAATTTCCTCTGGTTGCCTTGCACAATCATAAAAACAAGACATGGGTCCTTACTTTTGTGCAGTGCTTTCACAGTGACATTTCGTATGTTACTTTGACTTCATTATCTCATTGAACTTTTCAGGAACCTTTGGAGATAGGCAGTAAGATCGCCGTCATCCCCATTTCTCAAAATGGTCACATGAAGCCCAGGGAGCTTAAGGAACTTACCCAAGTCACACTCCTAGTAAGTGAACGAGTCTATCAAGAACCACTTTGATCTTTAAAGTATTCATTCAGTGGACTTACACTCTGGACACCAATATGGAGCAGAAAAAAATAGTGGGCTCTGGAATTCGATAGACCTCAGCACAAATGTCATTCTTCTCAGGTACGATCCTGTTCAGGTGACTCTCCACTCCTTCATCAACTCCTTGCCATCAAAATGGACAAGTAATACTTACGCCCCAGGTTTATGACAATGATGACATTTTAAATTACTGTGATCTATTCTGTAAAATATTAAGTATAAATATACATTCATATAATGTGTGTAAGCTAACACACATGCCTGTGATAACATGCCTGTGTGTATGTGTGTGCGTGTGTGTGCGTGTGTGTGTGGTCAATACCATGACAGTCGCATGGCAGATGCTCATGAGACATCACGTTCCTGTCCCCCCTTCTACAGGGGATCAATCTGAAGAAAACCTTCCAAACCTTTTCAGCATCAAGATATTGACCAAAGTCCCTGGATGCTGTTATTCTTCCCCAAATTTCTCACTTCTCTGGGGGCTCAGTTGCCCCCACACACTGAGTATGCCCCAGTTTTATCAGTCACATTCTGTACCTCTTTGGAAGATCTGACCGAAATCTCCGCGATGTCATTTGCACCCCCTTTCCTCTTGAAGGCCACGGGCGGGAGTATGTCTACTGTTCCGAGAAGAACCATTGGTCTATGATCACTGAAAAAGGGAGCACCCCACAACATGGGCCCCCAGGGGGCCTCCTCTGAGTCAAGCAAACACACCCAGGGCTTTGTGTCCTCCGTCCACGATTCTCAGTGGAGCTTGTTAAGAACTTCGGAGATGGTTCGTTTTTAGTTCAATTCCTTCACACTCTAACCATGAGGGACATTTTGTCTTTGGCGACAGGAAATGTCATCTCCTCCATGTTTCCCTCTTCGTTTTTGCACTTAAACTCCTGAATCAGTAAAACCATCGAGTGACTTTTAAAGAAGACATTCCAGAAAAGCAGTTCTTTTCACTTGTTCCATTCCGTAACGAAAGTTCCCGGGATGGCGCCCGGCCCAGTGCAGGCTGGCACACGCTGTGTTGTTGAGGAAGCCCTGGATGAATGAATGACATCATCTGAGCACGTAACGAAGTCGGTGAATTTATTACTCTTTCAAGAAAATCGTTGCGGTTCTTTTCCATACATATGTGAAGTAATGTCAATTAGCGCTCATAGTTGTGTTCAAGTAGTAATCATTTGGAAACTTTTTTAATGAACAGGAACTAATAATATTTAATGGGCATATTAATCATCTTATACAAATAGATATTTCTAAGTACAAGAAAAACATGTTATTTTAGTTTAAGTTTCTGTGTCTCTCACGCACCTTCTCTCTCTTTGTACATAAAGAGTACGAAGGCAAACATCAGCCTTTCTCCACCTATATACTTACAGTGTCTGAGTTAGGAAATTAAATGAAGTCATCTTGTGTCTAATCTAACACGTTATGTTGAAGCTGGAATCCATCTCCGTACTGAGACAGGAAGACCGAGTGGTCCCCAGCTTGCACAGGCAGCACCAGCACCTTGGCGGGGAGCACCGCCTCGCAGAATTCACGAACCCAAACAGATGCATCTCAGCTGCTTCTCTCCTAGAGCAAGTACCGCTCCTGAAACCTCTTCTCAAGTGTCTGTCTTCAGTCTCTTGTAGTTTGCAGTGCCCCACAGATCACCCCTCCAGCATTCTTCTGTTCATTCCTCCTGAAGGAAGGCTGCAGTGTGACGAAGCTACCACTCAGGGTCCCTCCACTGATGGACTGTCTTTGGAAGAGAAAGGAGTATGGCAAGACTTCATTCAAGACAAGCATGGCCCCAAGGCATGAGAGTGAACTGTGGGGGTGGAGGACCGGGGGGCCCCCTGAGGATGGTCTCCATTGCTGGAATAGTGAATTTGTAATCAAGAAACCAAAATTCTAGGTCCAGTTCTATCATTAACTGAAGTCTTCCTTCTCTGTATTTAAAAAGGGGGAAAAAAAGATTCTTCAAACTCAGGGTTTTAAAAGACCTCAAATATCATCCAGTCTGACTCAGAGGGAATCACCACTTCCTAGTGCAATTAAGGCTCCTCGGGAGAAAGGCTTTTGTTGTAATAGTTTGACGCAGATGCTTCAAAATGAAGTAAGCCAGGCCTGCCCTCGCTATTATGTCACGGTTGGCAGCCCCGGGCTCCGCGTCAGAGGGGCACGTCCTGACTCGACTTCTCTCCGAAAGACTGAGATTCTGGAGGGGAGGGTTTCCCGCATGCATACTCAGTCTCTATGTTACAATGCATTAATTTAGGTTCTGCTGCATATAGCATATAAATGGGTGTAGTCGACGTGTTTTTAAAGTGTAATTTATTACACAGAAGTAGCACATGTTTATTTTAGAAAATTCAAACAGTCCAAGGGATTTTGTATAAGGAAGATATAAATAACCCACAATCCAGGAAATTCTATGTATCTCCTTTGCCTATAGATAATACTTACACAACATGAAATTATCTTGCATTTGCTGTTCTGTGTCCTTTTTCACTCAGCAACATATGATGAGCATCTTTCTACTTGTCATCCTTTCAAACCAAAGAAAAGGACATTTTGATACAGGGATATTAGCTAATATTTATCAAATACCTAATTTTTGTTTTTCTATGTCCTTTAGCTCAATTAGTTTGTTTAACCTTCACAATAGCCCCATGAGGCAGGTACGACTATAACCCCTATTTTGTACATGAAGAAACCAAAGTGCAAAAGGTTATGTAACTTACCCAGAGTTACTCAGATGGAGAGTGTTAGCACACGCAGTCCGGCAACAGAGCCACACCGGTGACCGCTGCACTGCGGTGACTGCGCACGCACCTTCTCTGAGTCCCAGTCTTTCCTCTCAGACAGTTTTAGAGAAAGGGACAGAGACAAGGTGAGCCAGGGAGAAGAGAGAGAGAGGAGACTCATGGTGGAAAACAGAGAAAGGGTGTAAAGGGGCAATGTAGAAAAAATAACTAACATTTTGAAGAAGTAAAACAGTAGATTGAGCTCCATGAAATTCCATTTTTGTGAGTCAAAAGCAGTTGAACGTTGGTAAACTCACGGGGCTCAGTTTATTAAATTCCATCACCAGAGACGTTCCTCGCTGCTCGCTCAGTAATCATTCAGGAACAATGTATTTAAACCTGATCAGCCTCGGGAATTGGGTTGAATTATTAAGCAAAGAATCAAAATAATGAGAGTTAAAAGCCCCTCAGGGAAAAATCTATCGTTTTTATTTGATGGCCAGCTGAATTATACTTACAGAAGGGGTGGGTATCGGTACTTGGTATAGAAGGCCCCTTTAGTTTAATCTTGGTGGTGGTTTTTAAAGTGCAGTAGCATTAACATCACCTAGCAACCTCTTTGAAAGGCAGACTCCTAGTTACATCCCAGGATCTATACATAACAAGCCCAAGATCTATACAGCCCAAGATCATATACAGCCCAAGATCTATACATAACAAGCCCTCCTGGAGATTGTGTGCACCCCAGTTTGAGAACCACAACCTGAGTTAAACAAAAGATTGGACAGCTGTGAGAACTGAGCATTGTAACTTAACCAAATGCTTCTCCCGGTTCTCCACTGTACTCAGGGGCATTTTATGTTCCTCTCCACCACCTGTATCTGTGTTTGGGCTGACAAGTGACCTGGGCTCTGGTGGGTTTATCCACGTGTGGGATATTTTCAACAAGAACACACCCTGGAGCTCAGGTGAGTTTACCTGGGGAAAAAAAGGGGATTCACCAGAGCTGAGAGTCTTAGAAGGACTACCACAGAAATACAATATATAACTCCCAAAAGTGCAGAGAGAGGGAATAAGTACATTAAAGAAAACTCACTTCACTAAAGGAAGTTAGGAATAAGGGATGGGGCAAAGAAAAAAGTATAATAAATAGAAAAAGTAATATGTCAGGCATGGGTCCAAATAGCTCTTAGGATAAAGATACATAGCCATATACTAGAAAAATACTGATCAAAATAAAGATGTTATAATCATATAAATGCCAAATAAAATAGACTTTAAAGGAAAAAATATTATTTAGGCACAAGAAAGGTTATCCCATAATAAAGTAGAAAAGCATAACAAACCAGAGACAACACATACCAGCAACAGAGCCCCAAAATATTAGGCTGGGCTGCACGAAGTTGTCAGCACTTGACTGACCTCCACAAAGTCTTTTTGTGTGGAGTAAAAGTCAATGGGATTATGAAACCCTAAACTTCTTAAAGTGTGGTTTTCACATTCATCTGTTACAAACTGATTGATCAAGTGATCAAATAATTAACAATTATGTTGGCTATTTGAACATCATGATTAAGACACTTCACAAAACCCACATATTTGGAATTCTTATCTCAACTCTTCGATAATCCACACTCTTTTCAGGAAACATGTCAAAACTTGAGCACAAACTAGGCACAGAGGACCTCTCAATAGATATCGGAGAATTGGTAAAACATGCAGGCTATATTCTTTGACCACAATACAAGAAAATGAAAACTCAATCCCCCCCCCAAAATAGCCCAAAATGTCTTTGTGTATTTGGAAACTAAAAATAGTTCCAAATTATTCATCAGCCAAAGAGGAAGTCGTGATAGAAATTAGAAATAATGTCAAGATGGTTTATCATGATCTGATTTTTCCCGTATTATTCAGCCAGTGTGATTTAACATCTGGCAATGCCAGTAAAGCTGATATCGTGGACATCAGGAATTAAAAAAAGCCTGGCTTTCAGTGGGAAAAAAAAACTATAGTCTTCATTACTCTTTTCACCTATTTGTCCATAGATTTTTGTGTCTGGATTTTATTCAGTGTTTCCTCCATTTTATTCCCCAGGGCTCCTCTTCACCATTGAAAACCCACAGGTGCTTGACCCCCAGGGTTGAGAAACTTCCCCTGTGGCCCGAAGGCCATCATCACCCACCTGCACACTCTGAACTGCTGAAGACACACCCCTGGGAGTATTTGGAGAGGTGGCCGAATGTCATGTCAAAATATCAGCTGCTTTCATTTCCCACAGGAGGTTCCCCAGTCTGTAATCTCACACCTAGGCTGACCCTGGTAGGCAGTCTTCTTGAACTAGGCATCTCCCTGCCCATGGAGAGGGGCAGACCTGGTCGTGTCCCTTTAGAGTTCCAAGGAAATGGAACGAGCAACTGTTCAGAACAGCATCGCTTTCAGGCAAGAGCCATACGCATTTGAGCACAGGAGTGTGTTCTGCTTCACTGCTCACTCCCAGTCCAAGTCAAACATGTCCTTAAAATGCCACGTGTGTTAGATGCACGGGGGAAAACACGCAGAAGTCAGCAAAGCCAAAACCCCTTCTTCAAGACTTCAGTTAGAAAGACCTAGGAATTCCATCTGCAACATTCTTCCAGGAACATCATAATGTCAACATCCCAAAGGAGTCTGGAGCCCCAGATCGGGGTCTGGGATCCCAGACAGAGGATGAAGGGACAGGCCCACGAATCTTGGGAATTTGTGTAAGGGCAAAGGCCCAGTCGTAGGACACAAAGAGTGAAATCCAGTCAAGGCTGTTGAATCTGAACACCACCCAAGAATGTCCCATTTCACTAATTGGAAGTTCTGCCAAGTAAGAAAAACCCTGATGCCGTGGGACAATGCCAGGTAATCAGCTCGCCTCTCTTTTCCTTTCTGTGACCTGGGACAAGATCTGAGTGTCAGCCGCACAGTCTTTCTTAGGCAGAGGGTTGAACCGAACTGTCGGCCACTATTTTAATGACATCGATAAGGAAATTATTACCAAAAACAAAGGTACGTGTCCTTGCCATAGGGGAGAAAGGATACGGATATTTTTCTTTCTGCACTAATTTCCTTTTATGTTATTGTATTAAAAATAATTTAATGAGTAAAAGTAATGATTGTATTAGATGAAACTCATTCACCAGCTCCTAATTTGACTAGTGGCTCAAAGGTGAAAGTCCAGTGGAAAGAGCCCACTTTGTGAGGAAGTCAAGGGAGAGGAAAGCATCAAAATCTACACAGAACCCCTGGAGGTGTCAAAAAAACGAAGCCCGTGTCTCACTCCTCTCTTATTCCGGAGCTCCCATTCCTCCTGCTGGTGGAGAGAAATAAAAATTGCCAATCCAGGGTAACTCACTCTGCTCCTGTTGGAAACATTTCACTTTGAGATTAATTCAGCCTTGTCTGAGTAAATACCCAGTCAACCCAATGCTGTTTCTTCCCTCTTCCAGGGGGTCACTTGTCCCCTCCTCCTTCCCAACATGGTATCTGGCTGCCGAGGGAGCTGGCAAACCCTTGCAGCAGGGGTCCTTGGAGGCCTTGGCAGCAAACCAGTCTTGTCCTTAAATGTCCTGAGCTGGTGTTTACTTGAGGGCAGCTGAACTCAGTGTCCTTTGTGAATTCTCATCCTGCCGGTATCTGCTGCTGAAAACTAAGGTCTCTGTGGTCCCTGAAATCATCAGGTCCCTAAGCCTTTGTGGCCTCCTGCCTTCTTCCTGACCACAGGCCTGCGCCAGGACACTGCTGCTCTCCACACCTTGGCATCCCCTGACCAGGGCAGACAGGAACTCTGGGCCATGAGAGATCCTTTGCCCTGGCTGTTTCCCCCACTTCCAAACCGTGGTCCACAGTGTGGAAGCAGAGGGTGAGCCAGGATGTGTGACTCACCCCAGACCTGTTGGGCTTTTTGTGTGGGATTCTAATGCCTCGGCACCCCAATCCCAATCTTTCTTAAGCCTGGTGGGGTGGCAGAAGGGGAAGCCAGAGGGAAGAGGTGGTCACTTCCCAGTGACCAAGCTGAGACACTCATGCTGGCTCCACCCCCACAGAGATGCCCTCCATTATCCCATGGCAATACTTTCTACTTCCTCTTCCTGTCTGGTAGAGGTCACCAGTAAGTCTTTCCTCTGCCCTCTCTATAGCTTTTTTTTTTAATTTATTGATTTTAGAAAGAGAGGAAGGGGGAGAGACATCAGTTTGTTTCTCCACTTGTTTATGCATTATTGGTTGATTTTTGCATGTGCCTGACCAGGGATGGAACCCTCAGCCTTGGTGTAACAGGACAACCCTCTGACCAACTGAGCTACCCAGCCAGGACCTCTGTACTATGGCTTTGATCCTATTTGATCTAGCCTATTTCTTTATATGCCAAAAGAAACCTCTAAGGACTTTAGAAAACCCTTCCTCTCTTCACAAAGCCTCATTTGTATCTTGCTGTGGATTCAAAAAGTCTTCTTGAGACTGGGCTCTGGGTCTCAGTCACAGCTGACAGTGGCTTTCTGGCTTGGAAGGAGCCCTGTGCTATAAGAGAGTCTGAATAGGGAAGATCGCTATTTTTTAATTTAATTGTTCAATTTAAAATTTTCATTCAATTTAAAAAATGGTTGAGTTACAGTTAACACACCAGGAGCCTCCAGTTTGCAACCTTTGCTGGACAGTAACCGAGAAACTCCACCCCAGCACCCCATGCCCCAACACGCCTCCACCCATGAATGTGTGTTTCCTGTCAAACTAACAACCATTGTGTGAACTCATTTAAAGTGATAACACAATGGGCTATCGTGGATCCCAGCATGAATTAAGTATCATGCTAAGAACTTCACGTGTCATATCATTTAATCCCCACAACAACCCTGCAATTTACATATATATCATTACCCACACTTTCAGATGAAATCACTGGGTTCGAAGATGTTAGTCCCAAGCCTGAAGTCACAAATAGAAAACAGCAGAGCTCAGGGCTCAACCCAGCCCTCTCTGAGTGCAACACTTAAGCTTTTTCTATCAAAAGTAGGTGACTTTTCTTTGTATAACCCTGAGATTCTAGGCACACTAACCAGAAACCCACGGGACAATCTATTCTTCCAAGTCAGTTACCAGTGATAACCTTGAGATAATGCATTTTGCATTGCAGGCTGTTCACCAAGTACCCAAATGTTATGCTTCCTAAAAGCACCCTGGACACCTTTAGAACATCAAACAGAAAAGGAGATAAGCAAAGCAGAGAGTGGGGCTGTGTGTGCTCGGAGAGGCAGGCTGGTGGAAAAACCAACAGAATCTGCTGAAAATTAATAGGAAGGCAGATATTCAGCTGAGGAAATGCTAAGAGGTGTCTTGGTTCATTTTTTTTCCTATCTGATTTATAGAGAAATGTCATTTTAAGAGTGGCTTTTAAAAAATGAATTCCATTTGCTAAAACTCAAAAGGAAAATAGTAAATAAACAGATTGTATCATCCCCTAAGCATGCCTTGCAAGTCCCAAGTACTTCCTTCTCTCTTTGCATCGTAATTCTTGTCCTCCTTTCCAGAAGCCTCTGCCATCCCTCTTAGCACAAGCAGTTCTCGGACTCCCTGCACCCATATCTGGCTGAGCAAGTTTATCCCAATGCAGGAGTAAAGTCTGCTCGGAGGAGACGTTGCAGAGGAGAAAATCCATGGTTACGTTTTTCCATATGCTATGTCACTGACCAGACTTGCTGCCAACCTTTGAATCATCTCTAATTCCCAACTTGTCTCACCTCCATCTCACATCTTCCAAAGGTTTCTATCATGACTTCTAAAGTGAAAACAATACATTAAAATGCACCCTTCAAGGGACGTATTGCCAAGAGACTTCTTTGTTTCTACATAGGGCTTAGTAGTGGGTGCCCCCAATTAACAAGTCCAAAAGGACTCTCATACCCCATCTTCCCACACAACAGCTCTTCCTCCCCCAAGAACCCCCATCTCTGCGAGCAGCACCATCATCCACCCTCTTGCTCAGGTCAAAACACCAGCAGGTCCCTTGAGTCTCCCTTTCCCTTATCCCCTCCAGCCAATGCATCTGCAAGTCTTGCCAAGCCTCCGTCCAACTTCACCAGCCCTTGTCCCCACCCGCCTCTCTCTGTCTCCAGGGATGCTCTCCCAGGGCAAGCCGCCATCGCCTCCACCTGGTTGGATGCAACCGCCTCCACCTGGCCTCCCGGTTGCCCCCTCTGCACTCTCCAATCTGTTCGTCATAGATTACCCAGCCTAATTAATCCTCATAAAATGCAAATCTACCTATGGCATTTTCTCCTGGATTTCCATTGCTTCAAGAATGAAATCTAAAATCCTGAACATTTCTTATGAGGCTCTGCCCGATGTGAATGTGGCCTCTCTCCAACTTCATCCCATGTTTCTCTTCTCTCTCTCTCCCTACCCCCACGCCCTTACCACACTGGCTTGTTTTCTCTTTGCTAGAATATGACAAGCCCTTGAGTGACTCAAAGCCTTTGCAGTGGCTGTTTCTTCTGCTTGGAACACTTATCTCCCAGTTTCTATTTGAATGGCTCGTTCTAAGCCTTCAGGTCTTAGCTCTTGATTCATTTGCCCAAATAGCCGTTTCTAACCCCCCAATCCAAAAGGGGGTCACTGGCAGTTACTCACTCTGTCTCCCTTGTTTATTTCCCTTCAGATTTGCAATTACTTCTCTCACGTATGTACTGACTGGCTCTCTGCTCCCCCTCTACTCCTAACACCTAGCGTAGGGCCTGAGACCCAACGGGGCAGATGATGAGGGTTGAATGGGGAGAGCCCACAAACACCACCCTACAGCCCCAGGGAAGCCCACCTCAGAGCCAAAGTGAGGGAGAAACGTCACTGCCTTGCTGTGAAAGCCAACAGCCCGTTCAACTTACAAAACCATGCTTTCAGCTAAAATCACAGGAGATGTTTTCTAACTGATTATGCTGATCTGGGAAGTAAAGATAATAAACACATTTAATCTGAAACAGGTGGGAATTTGGTCAGCTCCCCACTGGTTGGTTGACGTGGGCCCTTTAAATAAGCATTCTCTGCTCTTCAACATTATCCGAGTATGATTTTTATATTCCAGAATGTGCTCTGGTGGCGGTCATCCATGGCTCCCCAGCAGTCACTTGATGGCCCTATTCATCTTGACAGGGCAAGGCTAAGTGAGTCCCCTGGGCCCACACTCATTTGCATACCGGCCTAAGTCCAGTAGATGGTAATGCTTAGCTACAACTTTATAAACCAGTATCTCAAAGTGAGCAGAGCACTTTAAGATCCTTGAATAGGGCACTAGAGACATGTATCATAACGTTTATTGAGTGTAGATTTCCTTAATGTGCCAAAATATGCCTTAGGGTTGTCAGTTTGAATGCGATAGCTTGCTGGATAAGTCGGAGGTATCGGTGGTCACACTCGGAGCAGATGCTCTAAGCTGAAGAGTTTTGTTTTCTAAAAAGCTGCTTGGCACACAAACTGCTTAAGATGGATCTTTTGAGAAGACTGAGAGAAACATAGAGATGAACAGAGCCTTCAGAAATCCAGTTTATACCTACAAGAGAAAAACAATGCACTAGTTTTTATTTGTAAGCACGGGGAAAGTCTCAGGTTTCTGTCCAGCTTACCAGAGAGGACAGCTCCACCACTGAGTGATGCTGTTATTTCTAAATCCTTAACAGATCTTTCTTAATTATCACCTCTAAGATGCTGGTTTTCAGATTAAGTTTCTTTGCTGTTCAGGGGGAAAAAATGAAACCTACCAACGATGTTATCACTTAGCGTTTCTGCAGATGGGCTGATCACAAGACGTCAAAACAAAATCCTGTCTTGCTCTCTGAGTCTTTACTGCAGCAGAAGAGTTTTGACAAACCCAGATGCAACCTCCATGGGTACAGAAGCGCCCCCTTGACTGTCTGCTCCTGAGCCTGGTCATCACTGTGGATCTGGGGCTGATTCAACCTGTCCCCCAACTCTGACTCTCCCTTCCACATGGTTAATATTTTGAATCTGCTGTCTTTTGTTCCCATCTACCTCCACCAAATACTTTGTCATCTATCCTTCCACCCATTCACACGTCCACTCACGTGTCTATCCATCTGCACATCCATCTAGTGATCCATCTAGCCATCCACTCACCCAGTATGGATCGAACCAGACACAGTCCTGCCTGCTAGGGATACACTGGGGAACAAGATGGAGTCTATGATCTCATGGAACATAAAATCTAATAGTGGGTATAGGCATGAAAATGGACCATTTATTGCACAATTTGTCATTACTAAAATGGAGATATCCTAAAGGTTATGGGGACTAGAGGGGGGCAGGTCTAAGTCTAAGGGTGAGATTTGGGGGACACCATGGACAAGCACCATAAAGTAACACATAGGAGAGCGCTAGAAGGCAACGGGAGCAGAGGAGGGAAGGAGGTAAGTGCTACACTCCAAGCAGAGGGACAAACACAAGCCAAAGCACGGAGACCTGAGAGCCTGCAGCATGTCCTGGGCACAGGGCTGGTTCTGCTGATGAAGCAGCGCTGGGGGAGGCGTGGAGGGGAGGATGGAGGGGTGAGCAGGGTCCAATCGGGGAGGACCTTGTGACTTGGATGTTTCAGAGTCACTGAAGAACTGTATTTAAAACTCCCCCAAAATATAAACAAGTAATTGATATGATGGGAAATGGGAAAAAAGAAACAGAAACTGCAATTCAACATGCAGTATATTAATCCTATCCCATAAAAATGAAATACTAGCTCTTAGATGTTTCCCAACCTCTTCCATTTCATCCCTGTAAGAATGGCTTTCTTTCTGTCTCTGTGTGTGTCTGTGTGTGCATTGGTGTGTGTGACTGTGTTTAATTCTTTGGAGTCATCACTGGAACTATTATATGTGGAACACCTGTTATCCACTTGTCCTGCTCCTTGGGAGCTGTTCCCACCCTTCTGTCATTATGACTATCTGCAGATGTGCAAAAATAAGTGGAAAGCGTCCCTTTATTTTCCTCCCAGATTAAACACAGGTTTGTGAAGTTGGGGGGCCCCCTTCAGTTCCTTCCTCTTCTGACCACTTGCTGGGTCACTCCTCCGAGGCTGTCGAATCATTCAAAATGTCACGCCTGACGGTACGTGTTTTGTTTTAATGTTGTTGTTTGATGTCTAGAGCTCCCCGGGAGAGGAAGAAGGAGAACATGCAGCCTGAGGAGCTGCCGGAGGGCCAGGCCTGGCCTCGTGGTCAGGTGCTGCAGAAGGGGGAAGGTGCCCAGATCACGGAGGACGACACAAAGGTGGCAAGAGGGGACAAGTCTACTGAAGAAGGCCCTCCTCTCAGAGACACAGAGCTTCGAACAGACACCAAGGGTAGGGCCAGCCGGGGCTACGGACCCAGTCCTGGCGCAGCTTCAGGAACACTTTGGTTTTATGAAATGGGGTCCCGGAGCTGGAACCCCCTGGGCTGAAGGCAGATCCTGTGGGATAGGAAACAGTGAAGGTTGCAAACAGTGGCTCTGCAGAGCTGCTGCAACTTAGGACAACTTCTGTCTGAAAAGCTCTTATTTCCATATTTAGTATTATCTGGTGTTGGGCCAAAGAGGACTGCTTCCAGTGAAACCGAAGGCCGTGCATGTCGATGAGCTCAATAGCCACATCCTGTGTCCTAGGTCCCAGGGGGTCAGCCTCGACTTTTCCGTGAGAGAAACTGACTCTGGGAGGAACCGTGGAGAGCACCATCACCAGGGGATGGCTTGGTTTTGGCCAGGTGCCCACAGCCCCTGGCCCCCTTCACTGCCTTTACTTCTGCAGAGTTGGGCGCTTCCACGTTGGGCTCGATTTCTAAGCCCAGCAAAGCACACACCTGAGCCCCTGGCCCATCCCATTAACACAGGGAACAACCACTAACCAATGGTATCCCAAGTATGAGGAACAAATCATACCCCTGCTGGTGGCTCCCAAGGCTCTAGTTTACCAACCTGGAGTTAACTGTATGGAGTAGCTTGTCCTGTTGGTGCCCAGAGAGCTGGGGAAGGCATAGAGGCAAGACGCCATTGCATTTCCATCAGCTTCTCTAGCTGAAGAAAGCGAACCTTTTGCAAATATATCTACATGACGTTTCTGCTAAGCGGGTGTCATTGATAGAGGAGGAAAAAGCAAGGGAGTGTTTCTCAGGTGAAAAGTTATCTTTAAGCCTCATTTCCTAACTGGCAGACACAACCCTTTCTGGCCATTAACATAGAGCTATCGCTTGCTTACTCCGAGTGTGAAGCAGAGTGACAAATTGCAGTTGCCAAAGGGGACACATCAATTCTCCTAATTACCTTGACAACCCTATTCACAGAATCAGAAAGGGTGTCTAATTACATAGACACTGCTCACTTTTTGATCATCAACAGCTTCAATTCCCTAAAAGTCTTCTTGGTTTGAGTCACATTCTGACCAATGAAAGCTGTGAGGATGTCACCTGGATAAGACAGAGCTTGGAAAATGGGTCATTTGCAAAGCCTGGTCTTACTCCTCAGGACTAAAACTAGTAAATTAAGGAGAATTGTAGGGTAAGAAAAGATGCGGCAAAAATAGGAGAGAGAGAGAGGAGTTTTCCTTGCAGATGGAGTTCAGAATGGGCCACACACTTCAAAGGCTCGTGAGAGAAACTTCTGGCTACTGCTGCCTCCCAGCTCAGACACTTCTGAGGGTCCACACGTGACCTACGGCTTCCGCAGACACCGCACGACTATACTGATTCTTCCCGACTCTTCCATCCTTCCCAATTTATATTCCTCTCAGTTCTGTTTAGAGGTCAAAGGCTTTGTTACCTTAGTCTCCTGCAGTAACCATTTATGCAAAGTCAGCTAAGTGACAAGAACCTCAGGAGTGCACGGGATACAAAAAATGGGATCGTTTGTTCATTCAGTGAATTTGTGGAGCAGCCACTCTGTCAGGCGCTGCTCCAGGTACTGAGAATACCTGGGGGAGCAAACGGGCGAGGATGACCAGAGACGCACAGTGAATGTGTTTCAGGGGCCTGTTCCCTTCTCCAGCTTATCTCCGGCTTTAGAGAGCGATGTTGGGGGAGTGTGAACTGGGCACCGCTCCCAGCCACAGATGGCCCAGTCCGGGCCAAGTAAATCATCTCAGAATGTCAGTGCTGGCTTCCTGCGAAGGTGGGGCTTTGGAGGTTTGGGGAGCATTTATCCTGGGAGCCTCAGAATCTATAGTCTGCACCCATATGAGCTCATCTGTTTCTTATTTTCCTTCCACTTGAAAGTGATTAGAATTTTCTTCCATTTGGGGGTTTCTACCCACTTCTGACCCTGAAAGGCTCAGGAAATTACAAAGCAAGTTTTCCAACAGCGTCAGACAGTCCTACACAGCTGCCAATTTGCTCTTGTTGCATCTTGTAAGCTTGGCGCATTGCAAAGTCAAAAGGCAGCCTGAGCGGGAGGGGCCTGCTTGCGCACGGAATGCCCAGCTGCACAAGCAAAGTTGGCCCTCGTTGCCCAATGAGACAACCCTAAACCCACAGAGGTCGTGCTGGGCAAGAGATCCTGGCAGGAAACATCCAGACATGTAAGATATAGAGGTTGGCAGTGGAGTGGTGGAGGGTGTGTGTGTGTGTGTCTGTGTGTGTGTGTGTGTGTGTGTGTGAGAGAGAGAGAGAGAGAGACTCAGAAATGTTTCAGAAGAAATGGGCTTGCTTGGAAATGTGTGGTTTCCACAGCAATTTTTGGAATCTCAGCACAGGGAGTAGCAGGGGTGACTGTATCTTCAGAAGCCGCAGCCACTCCCCAATCAGAAAGCCATATGTTGCATGAAATGTGAACCACAGTCCTTGCCTATAACCCGTTTCTGCTCGGGGGTATCTGGGGGGACGCTGGAGGTTGCACATCAAAGGGAGGGCTCACTCCAATTGGTCAGAGGCAGAAAACACCTCGTTGAGACCAATATTGAGCAGCTGAGCATCATGCCTGCACATGCTCACCACAACTAGATGGTTAAGCAGAGCGTGATTTTGTGTTGTTGTTGTTGTGCAAAGGACAAATGATTGGAAAAGGAAGGAGAGTAGATAGAGCAAAGGCTCAGGAAGAATGAAGGCTCCGCCCCTTAAATGCTGCGTGGCTCTGTGCATCTCGTCCGAGATCCCAGCCTTGGTTTTTCCCCTTTTGCAAAATGGAGCTCATCCTACCCAGAGATCAAAGAATCACCAAGCTGGGAGAGGCTTAGAGGCCCTAGTTTGATCACTACACAGAGTAGGTGCTAAATACCTCTTTAATTCATCCGTGAAGTCTTTGAGGGAAGGAACCCACATGTGAATGCATGCTGGATCCCCCTGCAAATGGTAGTTCAGTCCATACTTAAATACCACCTGCAACTGGACCATCTACTGAGATGGGTCACTCTGTCCTTGGTAGCTGTTAGTGTTGTGTGCAAACACAAATACGGCTCTGGCCCCCACCCAGACGCTTCCTTCATGAGTTCCGGTTCCATCATGACTTCCGGTTCCACCCTCTTCTACAGTGCAGCCCTTCAGAGACTGGGGAATGACTGCCACGTCCCCCATAGGGTTCATTCTTCTTCAGCCTCACTATTCCCACCTCCTTTAGTCACGCTCCAAATAACAGAGTTTTAGGGGGTAGTTTTCTAAAACTAAACATTCTCATCATTTTTCTCTTTCTCTGAACAAGTTGCACTTTGTCCACATGCCCTAAGCTGAGTTCAGGGATTCAGCTGTGATTGAACCAGAATGAGAAAACGTAGGTCTGCCCACTTTGTGTTCCAGATCCTGTGTCTGTTGTTGCAGAAGACGGCCACTCTGGCCCGTGCACTGGCTCAGTGTACCCCAAACCAGGTTGTACTGTTTTAGATTTCAGACAGATGCTCGGGTAAGGGGTGCTCAGAGACAGAAAGCAGCTCCTTACCAAATCTTCTCTGCCTCAGACAAAAGGAAACACATCAGGCCCAAATGTGATTTGCTGCTCTGGTTAAATTCTGTTTTGGCCACCCTACATCCGAGCCTACACCACCACCCATACTTCCCATGAGTCAGTACTGAAAGGAGGCATCCCCGTCCTCTCCCTCACACTGATTACAACTCTAGAAAGGGATTCTTAAATTATAGCAAAGATGCTGAGTTCTTCCTTGCACATGTTAACACTGGACAGTTTACCAAGTGTTTGCAAATACCTTATGATATAGATTTTTACATCAGACAGAACTGCATTGGACCTGAAGGAATAGAAAGAAAAAAAAAGTCACCAACAGAAAGGGAAGTGTAGTGCCCCCATATGTCACGATGCTCAGAGGAAGGCAGTGCAGAGCTGGTAGGTGGCTCCATGATGGTAGCAGGGACCCAAGCCAGTCATATAGCTTTCTACTTCTCCTAATCCTCATGTTTCCAGGATGGCTGCTCACCTCTGTGCATCACACCCACATCCCAGGTGCACCAGAAAGCAATAACTTTCCAAGACTCCCTTACCCTCCAATAAACATTCACACATATACACAATGGAAAAGCTGAATTAAAATGTATCTTACTACTAGTAGTAAAAGTTAGCTTTTCTTTAAGGAAGGGTGCCTCTGATAATCATGGTGGTCTAAACACTGTGCATGTAGAAACCATGTGTGAGGTATGCTGCCACCTCCTGCCTTGAATCCACTTCACTTCACAAAGCAATAGGCTTTGGAGCCAACCCTGGTTCTGTCCCAGCATATGGCTCACAGCAAACCCGAGAGCCAATGCGGATGAGCCTCATCTTGCAAATGGAGGGCAGGGTCCTGGCTAAACAGCACGGGATCAGAAATGCCAAGGTCTAACCCATGGCTGTACCAGTTCCCAGTGCGGGTCCTGGGCCAAGTCCTTCAGCTGCTCTGCGCCATGATTCCGTCACTGGTGTGTTGGTTTGCTATTGCCATGTAGCCAATCATCACAGACAGAGCAGCTTACAATGACACCCACTTAGGGGTTAGGGGTCTGCACACAACTCAGCTGGGTCCTCTGCTCAGCATCTAATCTGAAGCTCAGGGTCGTTGACTGAATCCTTTACTTGAAGTGTTAGAACGGACGGCGGCTTGCTTTTCCAGCAAGACTTGGGAGTAACCTCTCAACCCCCTTTTAAAGGGCTCACCTAACGAGGTCTGGCCCACCCGAGATAAGCTCCCTTTTCACTGGTTTCAGGTCAACTGATTAGAGACTGTAATTACATCAGCAAAATTCCTTTCTCTTTGCCACAATTAACATAATCATGAGTGAAACCCCATCCTGCTCATAGGCCCTGCCCACACACAAGAGTTGGGGCCATCTCAGAACTCTGGACCCATCTGGATGGCTGCCTTGAAGACTAATTGAGACGATAACAGTACGTATCCAGCAAGCTGTAGCTGCTGTAATCATTTTAGCATTTTTGAGCATCTGTTACATGGCTGGCCCCATACTAGGGGCCGGGAATTTGGAATATAATCACGCCAACATTGCTCTGAAAGAAATCCTGGCGTTTCTCGCATACTAGTAGGCCCCCGCCCCTGCCTGCCCCATGCAAAACTGGCAAACAGCCATAAAGCTTTAATCCAACTAAATGGCTTTTGGATACAAAGACACGGAGATTTCTTGGCTTGTGAAAAAGCCGCTGTCAAAAAGAAAAAGTGCTGACTTCCATCAAATACTGTAATCCACAGGATTATCCTTCCGACCCTCAACAGCCGCCTGCAGTGACTGCTGACTTGCAGTCAGAGAAGCAGCTATTGCTTCAGCACCAATGCAGTCAAAATCTCCCTTGCCCAGGGCTTTTAGCAGGGGCTGCAGTCGTTTTAATCACCCGGATGACCCGGGCAGGTCCCATCTGCCAAAATTTGGATACATTTGGCCTGGGGTGTGCCCTTGCCTTGGAATTTTTTAAAACCCCACATTCCAGGAGTCTCCAACACACCACCAGGGATGAGAGCCGCTGCTGGAGCCAACACAAGAGCGATCTGAAAGCTAAATTCCCCTTAAAGAGAAACCGCTGAAGACTTCACAAGCCAAAGAGACGTGAGTGGCGATAAAGCACGTTTCCACTGACTTTCAGCAAAGAAATTGAAATTCAACACATGTCATACTTTTTCAAGCCACTCTGCCGTTTTAGCAGACAGCTCACCTACTAGTTGGGATGGTGTTGAGAAAAGATTAAAATACCCACGTAGCCCAGAAAGCTGCTGGTGCTCAGTGTTTAATGTTTACTCTGTCACCTGCTTGTATTAAGCACCCACTGTGTGCCAAGCTTCCTGCCCTGTGCTGGGATTTCAAAGATCAGTAGAACACAAACCTTGCCTCTGAGAGCTCAGCATGTAATTCCAAGATGCAAAGATGCCCTTTTCCTGCACCAAAGAAGTGCCTTCAGGAGGGAGGGCATGGAGCTGGTTTTTAAGTTATGAATAATCATTTTTACAGCTTTCTCAGTCTTCAATGACTGTGGAGATTTCTCTCCAGGGTTTAATCACTTCCAGAGAGCAGCCTCCTTTCAACATCCCTTCCTTCTCCCCCTCACCACCACCCGCCTCAAAGAAAAATTATCACCGAGGATAAGAACGGGAAAATTGCCCAAATGCCATAATTCTTTCACAAGGCAAAAAAGAGCCACAGGAAGCAGCAGCCTCTTCTTCCCCGACCCCTCCCAACCCCCAGGTCCTTACCCCCTACTGGGGGGCACGCAGGCTCCATGACCCAAGGGGCCGCATCCTAAGCTGGATGGGGCTGGCTCCTTCTACCTGCTGGCTGGTTCCTGCTGGAGGAAGGATTGCAAATGTAGCACTCAGCAGAGGCTATTGACTGAGGAAGATTTGGCAAAGCCCAAGAAAGCGGGATTCCTCTTTTAAGGAAACACTGAGCCAGTGGCAGCTGTTTGAGACAGACAGCCACGTGTGGTCTGCTGTTGGAACCTGAAGGCTGGACTTGGTTGGCCTTGGGTCTAAAAGGAAACTTCTTCCCCAGAATGTCACACGCTCCTCCAAAACCCTGAGATGCAACCGGAGAGACAGTTTGGCTGGAAGGAAACCCAAGTTCCTGTTCAGACAAAATCCTGTCTGAACCCTCGCCCCTTTCACCTGCTTTATAAACACTGAGGGTCCGCTCTGTTCTAGACATCGTGCTGGGCAGGGCACCTTCACCAGCACCCCACTCCCACCAAGGAAAGTTGAACAACATCAGAATTCCATTATGATCTCAAAAAGTGTTTTGGCTGACCCCAGAAAAAGTCACTCTGAGTTATTTTTTTCATACCTTCTCGGACATCCTAGGGAAACTGCTATGTGAAGCTTACTCCATTCCCTGTTTTTGAATTCTGTTAGAAGAGTGATGCTTCACCTCCGGCTGCTGGGAGCTTTCGGGGACCACATCAGCAAACACCACCCAGGTTCCCCACGTGGCTCTCTGTATCAGCTCCTAAAATCTGGGGAAAAGGAAATGAGCTCCACCCAAGGTCATGGCTGACAGAGACACATTTGCCATTATTTACTCCTTCAGTACATACATGTGGGAGATACAGAACTCTGTTTGACAACATGGGAAGTTAGGTAACACTGAACTGAGGCAGAATTGCATCGTGCCCCAAAAGTCAGTGAGCATAAAAATGAATGATTGAGGGACAATGATAACTCCATTTACTCTAGGAGTTGGGTCTTGTCTTCTTTCTTTCTTCCTTTTCCTCCCTTCCCTCCTTCCTTCCCTTCTCCCTCCCTTCTCTCCCCCCACCCCCGCCTCATTTAATAGAAGGGAGCCTTTTATCCCTAGGTTGGTGTTAAGTGTGGTCACACATCCAATCTAGAATATAAACTGGATGACTTCAAAGCCCATTGGAATGCTACATTTTATAACTGACTTAGGCCAGCCAGCCTGGGCTTGGTTTGGTTAAGGCTTGATCATGGTCCAGATGTCCAACTTGCACATGGTTGTTGACATTGCTGAGGAAACTTCAGAATGCTCACTTCCATTCTGGAAACCAGCACCTGCCTCCTTGCAACAGGAGGCATATCAGGGCATCACTAATATGGGGGTCAAAGTACAGCCCATGGGCCAAGTGTGTCCCGAAACCTGTCCTTGGATGGCTTGTAAATGAGGAATGGTTTTTAAACCATTTTTAAATGGTTGAAAAGAAAATCAAAAGAATAATATTGTGTGACACATGAAAATTATGTGAAATTTCATGGTGCCCATAAATAAAGTTTTGTTGGAACATAGCCACACCTACTCATTTGCATGTCATCTATGGCTGTCATTGTGCTGCAGCCTGGCCCGTTTCTGCATACAGAGCCCACGTGGCCCATGATGCTTGAAATATTTACTACCTGACCCTTTACAGAGAGAGTTTGCTGACCTCTGTATGAAAGTAAAAGAACAATTCTGCACAAATGCAGGAAAATGGGAGAGTCACATGATTCATTCTTTAGTTAATCTAATTAAATGACCATTTGGAGCCCCTAATGATCCTCCCCCTCAATTAACCCCCTGGAGTAAAAATGAACTCATCTCACGTGTCCTTAGCAAAACAATGTACCAGTACTGCACCTGGCAAAGAGAACGGCCACCATGCACATCGAATTCCAGCTTCCAGAAAGAGCAAGTCAGAATATGATATGGGTTCCGTTTATGTCCTAACAAGAGCTTCCATTCCTGACCCTGGGTTGAGGGTCTGCTTCCTTCTACATGAGCCTGTTCCTTGTTATACTGGGGTCAAACCCAGAGAAATCCACCCTGGCCCAGCCAGAAAGAAGCGAGCCCTGTGCATGAGATTCTACAATGTGGCCTTTCTCTCTCTGTCTCCTCTGAACAGACTGGAAGCTCCCAATCCCCCTGGGACCCATTTATCCACCATCAGTCTCGAGTCCAAGCACCAAAGCTGTGGGACAAAGCTGGGAACTGTCTCCGCCCATCGCAAAGAGCTCCCGGATACACAATGTAAGTCTTCCAAGGACCCCCTTTCCCCTTATCCTTTGCAGAAGGAGAAGTGAGACTCTGTCCCATTCAGGGGTCAGCTGAGCAAATGAGGTGCTGTGGCTAACAAAGACTCAAGGAGCAGGAGTAGATGCTTTCTCTTTACCCTTGACCTCCTCCCACTCCCATTGCCCCCGCCTCCAGGTGAGACCGGTGCAGACGGAGAAATAGCCCCAAACACAGGTTGTACATAAGGCCTTGTGACTCTCATCAGCCCTTCCCAAAAGAAAAACACCCTCAAAATCAGGCAGTTTGCTGATGCTCCAAATGGTCCTTTCCAGCCCAGGTCCTCCTCAACGGCTGCTTCATCTCCAACTGTGTGAGGTGTGAGTCTTCACCCCTACCTCTCCCTACGGTTAACAGGTTCATGTTGTTTTGTGGGAAAGAGACGTTTTTGGAATGTTTGGTGGTAATCTAATCTTTCCCCCCTACTCTCTTAAAACCCAGAAGTGGCCTTCAAAACAATTTCCCTCTCATGTGACAACCCTCTGTTGAGCACTTGGTGCAGGACACGTCATCCATCTAAGATGGGTAAAACACAGGCCCTGCTTTCAAGGACCCTAGGGTGTACTTGGGATGTAACTGGGTAGAGAGACACCTGCAGTAAGTCAAGTGGGGGACACAGAACCTAGGGGTAAATGGTTTGGAAACCCAGATGAGGAGGGGCTAACTTTGGCGGCCAGACAGGCCTCTGTCGGAGGTGACCCTTCCTTGAAAACAAAATCCGAGTGCTAGAAGACGAGGGTGACAGGGTCCAAGCAGAAAAGGAGGCACCTGCAAATTTGGCTCCTCTATTAAAAATGTGATGGCAGTGGTGATGAGAGTGATGATGACCATGATGATGACCTTTCTAAAGACAAGCAGCATGACAAGTCAGGGAAAATATGACTAAAAGCCCCAGAAGAATCCAAGGATGGAGGAGTCCCTCACCTTCCACTGTAGATCCAGCTCTGCTCCTGGTCAGCTCTGGCCCAATCTGGGGGGTCGGGCTGGTCTGGCCCCAGTGAGGTCCACTGGTATCCATCTGCCTTCAAGGTGGACTCTGGGAGCCACCTTCCTTGGGTCAGAGTCGCCACCCTGAAGCTGCATATGTGAATTTAAACTGGATGCAGGAGAAGGTGACAGAGACCTCGGGAAAGTCCTCTCACCTTGCTGGGTCTCACTTTTTCCATCTGGGTTGTGGGATGTTGACCTGTAACATCCCTAGCGACCTCCGATTTTGGTCAGCTCCTCTGTCCCCGCCTGCCTCCAGAGCTGCTATCGTGGTGCCCATCTGGCACCCTTACAGTCAACACTGGAAGAAATAACACACATTCATTTCCTGCTGCGTGGGAGGCAGGAAATGGCCCAACCCCCTAATTGGGATGAGGTTCCTGCGGGGTGTCCAGCCGCCCACTCCTCAGCACA
This sequence comes from Tonatia bakeri, assembly GCA_004024845.1. NCBI lineage: Eukaryota > Metazoa > Chordata > Mammalia > Chiroptera > Phyllostomidae > Tonatia > Tonatia bakeri. The sequence goes on along the minus strand of PVIA01001688.1, from coordinate 221,869 downwards.
CTCTCACTTCCCAGGTGTCTCAGCCAGAAAGGCGCACACATTCAGCCATCAGCAGCTGGAAGCCATCCTTCACTACCACCTTGCCAAATGTAACCCTGTCTTGTGGTGGTGGGTGGGGGCTGGGAGGTGGGGGGGACGGGTAAAAGAATCAATTTGGAGAGAGAGGCAGCATTTGCTGGGCCTCCTCTGCATGCAACAGGGAGCCGAGCACGTCTGGGATGGGCCCTGTGGTATAGAATCCAAGCTGGCCATCACTCTCCCTCTGGCCAGACACAGGCAGAGCAAGAAGAGGTAGCAGCTCTGGAGGAGAAACTGAGACGCAGGCAGATGGCAGGGCTCTGTTGTCCGTGCAAAGAGGCGAGGCCAGAAGAGAGGAAGCAGAAGAGGGTGGGATGCCCAGGCACTGGGAAACCCAGCTAAGAGTAAGCATCAGAACAGCTGTGGGCACCCAGCAGGAGGTGCCTTCCATGGCAAGCAAGGAGGGTGCTGTGTAAGGAGCTCTGCCTTGGGGAGTCCACCAGGGAGTCAGTGTCTCTCCTTAGTGAAACAGCCAGCGGGGCTGCTTTGCTCCTCTGTCTCTAATAGAAGTGAGATTAGAATGACAAGAGAGGTCCCTCCATGGCATAATCACACATCAGATCCTGCCTTCTGCAAGGATGTCCTTCAACTGATGCCATTCTTGATGGCGTGCCAGGTTTCCATGGATCATGCCATTCCAAGGCTGGAAAGGCCCTTCATCATTAACCCACCTGAGAGGTGGGTAGTGGGTGGAGGTCCTAGAAGGACTGGCATAGTCACAGCTACAACTTGGTGCCCTGATCCTCAATCTCCTGTGCAGCCCAGCAGCTGATGGCAGGCACGGCCCTTTTCTCCACCTCCCAAGGACACAGGAAATTCAGAAAGGCAAATGCAGTCCCCATAGTGAACAAGAGGTGCAAAGATGAGCTGCCTGTTTTAAACAGTTCACCCTGTCTTGTGTGAGCTGGTGGGGCCCCACAGGCACACGTGGCCCATCTGCTCCCACAGGGCCCTTTCTGGAACCTCCTGGACATGAAAGCGGAGAAGAGACTGACCTGCCGGAAGGAGCGTCGCAGTCGCTATGGAGACGTCAACCTGCACAGACGCTATCAGCTCGGGCAGGTCTTCACCCCTTTCCAGGCCCTCGCCACCATGGTGAGCAAGCTTTTCTTCTGAAAAGGGTTTCAAAGGTCCTTGGCTGAGATCCGTGACAAGTCGGTTCTGGCCACACAAATGCTGCTCAACCAACCTCCCCAAACTCAACGGTTTACAATCACAAGCATCCGAGTTTCACTCGCTAGTCTGCTGAGAAATAGCCTTGGTCCCTTTTTGTTCATGGTAAGCTTCTTGGGAGGAGGGAATAGAGAATAGAGAACAGTAATCTCATCGGCCACCAGAGACTGACTCTGGCCTACCTGAAGGTTGGGGACTCGAGGTTTAGGGGGAGATCTGCAGACGGAGGGTCACCGTTGTGGTGTTCAGAAACACCCACTCCAAGGGGACGGAAACGTCTGGGGGAAGGAGAGGATTTTTGTAATTTAAAAAAAGGATGGTTCTGGTTCCCATTTCTGCGTCTCACCTCTTACCTTCTGGGCCCAAGTCAATTCAAGGGGGACTGACTATTCCCAAATGCATTTCCTCTTAACTGTTAGTTATGTCTTCGTGATATGTTCTAACTATACAGTCTCATGATTCTAGGAATTGGGTGAGCATAGGAATCACTGGGAAATCCTGACTCCAATGTAGGGTCCCAGTTCCAAGGGTCTTGGATGAGGCCTTGGAATTTTCTTTTTTAACCTATTCTCTCTCCACTACCTTCATGCATTGTGGCTCAGCCTTTGCCTCCCCAACCCTATTCACATCCTCAGCACCCCTAAGTCTGAAGGGGGCCAGTTGTTTGGGCCACCTGTAGCCCATTCACAGCTCCTTTCACTCACCCGTAGTTCTCATCCTCTTCTGAACTTCAGAATCTCCTGGCTCATTAGCCATGGGAATGCCCAGCCTTCACCCCCACGCCAAAGAAATCAGAGGCTTTGGGGGTGGGGCCCAGGCATCAGAAGGTTTTAAAGCTCTCCTGATAGGATGACTAACCCACTTGGTTTTCCCAGCACTGACTTTCACGCTTTCCCGGAATTTTCCATCTTTTAGCACTAAAAGTCCTGAGTCCCGGGAAACCCCCCAGTTCTGGTTTTAAAACTGAAAGCCTCGAGTCTTTGGAATTCGTGCAAACCAGATGGTTGGTCATTCTATGCACATGTGATTTTCATGCATAGCCAAGTTTAGAACGCCTGCTCTCTGAACTTTCTGGAAACTAGCCCCAATCTATCCATTCACTGGCCAACATTCCTTAGGCATATGCACAGCCCAGAACTGAGAACTCTAGAGGAATGGAACTCTCAGGAACAGAATGGAAATAGTTGCCACTGCACTTTCTCCATCCCATCCCCCAACAAGCTTCTAGTCTGTTAGGGAAACCAAGCCATGAGCCAAACCATGCTGTAAACACAATGAAACACTGAAACATTGAAACACAATGAAACATTGATCAGAATGGCTCCATCAATTGACAGACCCAGAAGGAGCTGAGTGCTATCCAAATCTGAGCTGCTTTCTGCTATATCCAACCCCCCAAGGTCTTGCTGACAAGCAAAGTCTGCAGTTCGGAACAACCTCTGAACTTGCGGTGCCACTTGGGAAGAGCAGATCTGCCATGTATGGGGAGCAATCATACCCATGTATCGAGTTTTCACTAAGTGCCAGGCATAGTGCTAAAGACTTCCCCAATCCCTATCCTCTTGGCCTCACCTTACTAGCCTCATTTCATCAATGAGGAAGCAACAGATGAGGAATGTTAAGTAACTTGCCCAAGACTATCATCAGTCAGTGGTGGAGCCAGGATGAGCCTGTTGTGCTGGAACAGATGCTCCCAAGCCCCACGTGTTATTTCATTGCCTATTTCTCTGCCTCCTAGGAGATGCAAAGGCTGGTATGTCCCCGAGTCCTGCCCATGATTCCACACATGCGCAAAATGGGCATTTTGTGCACCAACGAAAGGAATCTCCAAGATTTATCTTTGTCTTCCACAGAGCTGGGCTTGGGGAAGGAGGACAACAACCATGAGAAAGAGAAATCACCAAGTCTTATTAAAACACCTTTATTTCCTCCAATAGATAAAGCAACAAAATATAAAAACATGAAATAATAAAAATTATGAAACTATATTCTGGCCCTTTGCTGCTAGACTTTGCATTAAACCACTTAAAACCCATGGACTTGGGAATGCTGAAACATTCTCAAACCTGACTTAACATTTGGATAAGTTAAGGAATTCCACAAACATGCCTCTATGTGAACATTTTGGAGAGAGTGAAATCATTAGAGGATGTACTACCCAAGTAGAACTGAATCTTCAATAACTATACTTTTCTCAAAAGTCTAAAAAGATGGGGAGGGGTTGGTTATAGTTGAATAATTCAAAGACTCTGCTTTTTCTATCCTTCCGGTCTATCATCCCCAGAGGGTTGGATGCTAGCCCAGGTTCCTCATCACCACAAAATGGTTGCCACTGCACCAAACACCACATCTCTCATGAGCACACCAAACACTAGAAGGCTGAAGTTTCTACTCATACTACACACACACTCCAGAAGGAGAACCTCTCCCAAGAACCACTCATCAGATTTCTCAGCAATTATCCTTGGCCAGGATGGTGTGCTTTACCCATAGCATAACCCCAAGTAAAGCTGGGAAAGTAAATATTGGGTATTTACTGGGAGTCAAGTTCTACCATCAGAAATGGAAAGTAGAACAATGGGTGGTGGAAAGTAATGTCTACCAGTAAAAGAAGTCAGGAACTCACTCAGTTCCCTTCCTAGGACAACCTGTGGCAGCCGGCTGCCCGATACCATCCCTGTCACTGCTGTCCCTGCCCACGGGCAGATTTGCCTCCTGGATTAAGAAATCATCCTGCACATATTCTGCATCACCTGGCAGTTTGTGTATAAACTCCTGTCTTTTTTTCCTTTTATTCTCACCATGAGCCTTTCCTTCTCACCTGCTTCTACTCTGGGGTGGGGGAGAGGGGTCACACAGAAGGGCAGGCTGCATAGGGGTGCCAGGGAGGGCACCCATCAGTGCCACCTCACCTTGACGTATTTTCTTTTAAACAAGGAATAGCCCCCCACCCAGACCTAAGCAGAGATCAAGCTCCAGACAATCACAGTGCAAGGCGATGAAAGCTGGAGACGCACAGAGATTTCTGACACGCAGGCCAGGTGCCTGGGCATTGAGGAAGAACTGCAGATATAACTCACAACTGGCAATAAACCTGATTTACACACATCTTGGCAGGAGTCTGTTAATGCACAAAGCAAGATCTGCATAGACAAAGTTTTTCTTCTGCCCTAGGACTTGAGCCAGGCAAGACTCACAGGTGAGAAATAATAGCAATCATAACAGCCCCCATACCCTGGGCAACTACTCTGTTCCAGGCCCCGTGTTAAAGGCTTTTGTGGATTTGCCTCGTTAATCTACACTATGGTTCCCCTGTACTAATCCACTGTTATTACGGATGAGGAAACTGAAGTTTCAAGAGCCGATACCAGTCTGTCTCAAACCTGCACCCTCTCTCCGGCAGGCATTTGACTGGATGCCCTCTGCAGCCCAGACGTGCTTCCCCAGGCTTGCCGTGTGCCCAACAGCCTGACAATCCACAATTATGAGTGTATTCCACCCTGTTCAGAACCACCACACACATTCCTACCCCATTCCACCCTACAGTTTATTTATCCTTTGCCATCTTCTTCACTCTCCTGATAAAATCACCCATGCGTGTATGACCAATGCTAATGAACTCATTTGTCACTGCTTGTCAAAGTGAGAACACTGACCTCCTGGCAGCCGAGCAGGGTAGGCAGGTTCAGTGGCAAGAACCCTGCAAGGGAGAGGCTGGAGCCTGGGGGTGAGCAAGGTCCACGGGGGACAGCTTAGGAGCACTGCAGGGCACGGGTGGAAGGCACCTGGTATGGTGAGGAGCCCAGGGCCGGTTCGAGTTCTGCCACTTATGACCGTGAGACCTCGGGGAAGGTGCTGGGGGATGTTGAGGAGCCTGGCCCCTGGTGAAAGCTTCTGTGGGACTTTTCGGGCCTGACCACATGCAGTTCCAAGGCTTTCTCGGGCAGGTCTCAAGGGAAAGCTGCACTCCCCACACCGGGCCTGGTGACCACCACACACTGCAGACTCTGAGGGGAGGTCAAGCCAAGGACTCAGGCCCCTCTGGCCAGCAGTGACAGTCACATAGTTGTGTTCCTAGCTCAGACACCTTCCTTCCTAGGTGTCCTGGTCTGAGACCTAGGTGTCTCTGCCGATGCGTCCTTATAGGGTGGGCATGAGAGAAAACCTTGAAGACATTTGTCGCCACCCTGACTTGGTACCCACCATTTCCACTCCCAGCTTTTTCTCCTCACCTCTCCTTCAACTTCAAGATCCAGAGAACTGCCAGTGCCTTTGGCTGGGGGCTCTGCTCCACAGTGAGACCATGCCTGCACTGAGCCTCCTGACCCTCAGGGTAACACGGGGAAAAATGGAACAGAGGAGTCAGCATTTTCTCCAGTTTTAGACCCATGCTTATACCATGGCAGTAAGAGAGCAAAGCCTGGATTCTTCCAGTTTGGGCTCGTTGCTGGAATCTGCTGCTTGGACACCTGACAGTTGAGCTCACTCCAGCTCGCTGAGCTCCTGCCCCAAGTGCCCCTTGGTCTTTCCCATGTGAGAAAGCACTGTGGCGAGCCTCTCACAACAAGGTCATGTCTGCAACATAATGAGTAGCTGTCATTGTTTTCCCCTTACCTTTTCCCAAGACTTGAACAATGCTTTCAAGAAACAAAAAGCAGGGCCCAGGTGTCCGGAGCAGGAGACAGTGAAGGGGGAAGAGAGGTGCCAGAGGAGCGTAGAAGGCACCAGCCCCTGGTGATGTGGTGGGGAGACCTCAGAAACCACGGCAAAGACTTCGATGTCACCCCAAGGACACTGGGAACCCGCTGAAGGATTTGGAATCCCGGACAGCCACGCCATTTTGTCTATCCAAAGGGCAACCCTGGTCGCCATATGGCAAGAGCAACAGAGTGTCAGAGATAAGAGACCAGTCCGGGGACTAATGCTCTGGTCCAGACAAGAGATCTGACGGTCTGGTCTGGCCAAGGTGGAAGCAGAAGAGAGGGAAAGGTGGCGATGGGTCTGAGACACAGTTTGGGGGACACCAGCAACACTTATGTCTAAGGGGACGTCACAGCCTTGGGAGCAAAAGGTTTCCAAAATAGCTTCTCGGTTTCTGGCTGGAGCAGCCGGGCAGATGGTGGTGCCGCTTGCTAGAATAAGATGGCCTGTCTCGGCTGGACTGGGGACCTACAGACCACCCTCTGCATGCAAAACTGAACCCCGAGGCCCCAGGCACAGACCTAGCAACGCACGACTGGAACTGGGCTCACATCAAAATTGCGCATAGCTTGTATTTTGATTATTTCCTTAATATCAGGTATTTTCAAACAAGGCTTGTGCTTTATACAAGGTCTGGGTCTCAGATCATCCATACCCTTAAGAAGCAAAACTTCCAGTTTTTGTTTTGTTCTTATTTCTGGCTGACTAGAACTAAATGCTGCCATATGCTCAGAAAATGTCCAACGTTTGCATGTTTGTTTGTTTTTTTATTTAGTTTTATCTGGTGGAGGCACCGAGCCTTCAACTAAGTAACCCTGTAATCTGCACGTTGTGAATAACCATGTAATTGAGCAATTGCCGTAATCGCTGAGGGCTGCTGTGTGGACAGGGAGCTCTGGGGTTTTTTTCCAATTTTTTTTTTTTGGACTGCCAGGAAAGGGAGCCCTCGAGGTGGGTCTCGGGCCCAGGGTCCTTCCCCCAGGAGTAATGAAGCGGGGACGGGGCCTTGGTAAGCTGAGTGAAAACCAGGTGCAAACCAGGCTTGCACCTGGCGTGGAAGCATTTCCCAGAATGATCTTCTGGGGGTTGTACTTTTGTTTTGTTTTGTTTGTTTTGTTTTCTAGTTGAAAATTTTAGGACTAGCTCCGTCTGCACATAGCTGCCTTTGGTGCTGAGCGTGGTCCTGTTAGAACTCTGTGCCCTGCTGATTGCTGTTTACAGAGCGTCTCCTGTGCCTTGGCACACAGCCCAATAGACTGATACGGCAACACTGCAGACGGGTGTTACATTCCTGCATTTTTCAGATGTGCAAGCAGGCTATTGGGTAACCTGTAAAAGGTCAGGCCATTAGTAAATTATGCTGATAGAACTTGAAACCCAAGCCTATTTAACGTTCAGGAAAGTCAAGCGACCTATTGTACCCTAAAGTTGCTGGTCTGAGAGTCAAATGCAGAGATGTCCTATGACCCTGAAACAACACCATTTGTAACTACATCGCTCTCCCCCTGAGCTCTAGACTTGCCTGGGGCTCTCTGAGTGCAATGTGCTCCAAACCCACAACTTTACCCTCTCTCTGATGTCCCCTCACCACCCTCGACCCCACATTCCCCGTCTCATGTAATGAAGCTGCCATTTCCAAGCTGTTGGAACTGGAAATCTCGGGATCGGTCTTCACACCTCCCTCTCTCCTCCCTTCTGTGCGTGAGAGTGTGCATGTGTGTGTGGCCCACCTGTTGCTCCTGCCTCTAAGCATCTTTCATGTTAATTACATCTCTCCTCTCCATCCCCCTCCAGTGTCTTAGCTGTAGCCTTCACCTACATTTATAACAGCCCCACAACCGGTCTCCTCATCAGAAAGATTTTTCCGAAGCACAAACACCATTATGCCTCTCCATACTTGGAATGGCTCCCCGTTGCCCCTATAAAAGAAAAGCTCAAATTCTTAGCTTGCTTCATCTGGAACAGCCTTGCCTCCTGATTCTCCCAGGAAATCTTCAAATTCCACACCCTCTCGCCCACACCCCTGCACTCACACCAATTTCTCTTCACCATTGGCTGTCCTGGCTTATTACACTCTTCTTACCTTTGCCCATGATATTCCCTCTGCCTCGACTGTCCTTCCTCTCCTTAGCTCCTGGGGAATTCCTGCATACCCCAGGAATCACCTGGAAAGGCACCTTCTCTGTGAAGCCACCCCCCAGCTTACAGGCAGAATTAGTGCCTTCTATTTTGCTCCACTGTTACAATGTTTATCACAATGAATGGTGGTTGTCTGTTGTCTGTCTTGAGGGCCCTGCTTTCCTAAAGAGCAGTAATTATATATTATTCACCACTGTGGTCCCCCAAGCCCAGTTCGATGTCTGGTACTTAATGGCTACTCATTAAATGTCTGGCAAAGAAGTGGATGAATGGAAAAAAAAGAAAAACACGGCAACCAGGCTTTGGAAAATCAAGCGTGGTTTTGCACTAATGTGACAGATGTTACTGGAAAGGTGAAAGAGAGCACAAGGTGATTCTGAGGTGAGTGTGCTTGTGACCAAGGGCGAACAGGATGTTTGAAAGTTCCAAGAACTAAAAAGGAATGCCGGCAGACTGCCCTGCAATTGGCAGGCCCTTTCCTGGGGCAGCTTGGTGTGCTCTGTGTAATTGAGGCAGGCCTACCCACCTTGTAAATCACAGTCTGAGACAGCCACGTTGTAGCAGGCTTGCAGGGACATGGGGAGGGCTTGGCTTGGGGTCCTTCCCCCGCCAGGCTGGGCAAATCATTTCCCAGGTCTCATTTTCTCTAAACAGGAATCTATTGCATACCTACTGCATACCTGGCTTTTTGCTCTATGCTCTCCTGACATTTTAAGTATTAGATGTTGTCCCTCCACTCAGGAGACTGCAGTCACACTAGAAAAGTTCATATACACATATAGAATTATTACAAGTTACAGGACCATGTAAGATCAATGTAGATTGTATGAAATTAGCTGGGAGTAAAGGGGCACCTCGAGGATGGATGGATGGTGGACAGATGGATATGGGTGGATGTGGACAGATGGATAGATGGTTATGGGTGTATATAGGTGAACAGACAGACAACTAAGTATTCTCTGAACTTGTAATTGTTTTAAGCTAATCAGATACATGAAAAAATTATCATGCTTCAAAGTGTCAACCTTCCAACACTTCAAGTAGCACAGTGATTTAGCCCAATTTAAAACACTCAATATTACTTTAAGGGATGATACTGATGAGTGAGAGATGAGAATTTTTGGAAAGTTGCAGGTACTGGTGTTGTTGGCCCCTCAATGACACCTTCTTTGACTGCAGAAAATGCTAGTTCTGACAGGAAGAACCAGCAACTCCTCACCACCTAGGAATGAAAATAAGAGGCAGACAGGAAACCACGTTTATTTTTTACCACGAGTCAGCCACACTCCCACACCTCTGCTGTGCATTTCCTCTGTTGGGAATTATGAAGTACAGCGGGGAAATGATGCTTCCCTCCTCCCTTTCTCCCAAGAAGCTGTCTCGTGGTCACCCCACTGGGTACAGACTGTGGGAAAGGTTGCAGGAGCACAGCTAGGGACAAGTGCAGAAACAGAGCTCCATCCTCCACCTGGGACTCCTCAAGAGGGTCCTTGTGAAACTCCCCGCTGCAGGAAGCCGTGTAGCTGTGCAGCAGTGGCTGTGCTGGTAGGGACGCAGCTGCAGCTGATGAAAAGCCCTCACAGAACATGACTGAGTCCCAGGGCAGACCAAGCTGCTGCTGAAATTGTTCTGTAATGAAATGACTTGGAAGGAAACAATAGAGCCCTTGACACCACAGGATGTGCAAATGTTTCCAAACCTCACTCACGGGCTCCTAATGTGCACCTCCCAAAGACTGTTTTGCCCACAAGTCCCCAGGTGAGTCTTCTTCATCCCACGGAGTGTCCTTGAGAGAAGTAGAAACGGGAGTACCTGTTCCAATTTAGACTGTTCTTTCAACTTTATTTAAATTACTATCATCATGCCCAGTCTTCCCTAACGATGCACCTCAGTAGGCCACACTGTCTCCGAGGTGCAGGCCCTTAATAAGGATCTTGGTCCAAGAGGTGTAATTTGACAAGTCTGGCATTCACCGACTCAGCTGGGCCTTGTCCCCACTTGCCCTTGCTTCTCTCGCCCCTCAGGAAGCACTGTGCTGGGTTCTTCTCAGTTTTCTCGTGGCCCGACCGAGCCCTTCTGCTTGGACCTGCCTGTCTGGTCCTCGCATAACAACATCATCATAACCAAATGCTAACGGGCAGACTGGGGACACAGCCTTACTCATACTCACATGGGTGAGATACTATCATAAGGTTGTCTAACTGAGAACAAATTTGCTTTAAAATGTAGTTGCTCTCCATCTCACATCCACTAGGAGGGCTACTCTTTAAAAAAAGACAGAGGGAAGGGAAGGGAAGGGAAGGGAAGGGAAGGGAAGGGAAGGGAAGGGAAGGGAAGGAAAGGAAAGGAAAGGAAAGGAAAGGAAAGGAAAGGAAAGGAAAGGAAAGGAAAGGAAAGGAAAGGAAAGGAAAGGAAAGGAAAGGAAAGGACAAATGTTAGCAAAAATGCAGAGAAACTTCAACCTTTGTGAATTCCAGCCTTGGTGCGAATGTAAGATGGTGCAGCCACCGTAGAATGTAGTAAGGCATTTCCTTAGAAAACTAAAAATAGATTTACTGTCCGATCAAGCAATTCCACCCGGGGTATGTATCCAGTGAATTGAAAGCAGCATCTGAAAGTGATACTTAGGTGCGCACGGCAGCATTATTCACGACAGCTAAAGTGGCGACGCAACCTACGTGTCTGCCGAGATGGACAGACGAGAGGATGCAGTTTGCAGACACCATGGAATATTATTCAGACTCAAAAAGGAAGGAAGTTCTGACATAGGCTTTAACCTGGATGAACCTGGAGGAAATTGTGCTAAGTGGAATAAACTGGTTATGAGAGAACAAACGTGGTACAAGTCCACCTCCGTGAGGTCCCTAGACCAGAAAGACAAACAGACAGAAACCAGAAAGACAAAAGTAAATGGAGGCAGCCAGGGGCTGGGGGGAGGGAATGGGGAATCAGTGTGCAGTGGGCACAGAGTTCCTGTTCCACAGGATAAAGTTCTTGAGACGGGTGCTGGTGACAGTCACACAACAACAGAATGCTACCAAACCGTACACTTAGAAATGGTCCCTATGGTGAATTTTATGGTATGTGTATTTTACCACAATACAAAATTTTAATGTGGTTGCCCTGAGTTCCTGCACATATAGAAGAAACGAGATCATCCTGACCTTCTCCTGAGTGCAAAGGAGCTAAAAACTCTTCTAGAAGTTTCAGAGAAGCAAACTGCCGTTGTGTTCAGTGTGGGAAGGACTTGACTTGAAACTATGCTGTTTCCCTGAGGACGCAGGTGTGAGCGGGGCCTGTGTCCTCGGGGACAGTCACCTTAGGTTAGTCACGTTCCCTCTGCAGGGCCTCAGTTTTTTCTTACGCATAGTGAGAAGCCTGCTTGCAATGAATCTCCTTTGCGATCCCCTCTGGGTCTAGAATTCATTCTTTTATATTTTTTAAGTATATATTATTGATGATGCTATTATAGTTGTCCCATTTTTTCTCCCCCTTAATCCCCTGTGCCCTGTACCTCCCCTCCCACCCACATTCCCCACCTTAGTTCATGTCCATGGGTTGTGCATGTAAGTTCTTTGGCTTCTCCATTTCCCATGCTATTCTTAACCCTCCCCCTGTCTATTTTGTACCTACCATTTATGCTTCTTATTCCCTGTACCTTTTCCCCCATTTTCCTCCTTACGCCTCCCCACTGATAACCCTCCATGTGACCTCCATTTCTGTGATTCTGTTCCTGCTCTAGTTGTTTGCTTAGTTCATTTTTGGAATTCATTCTTTTAAAAGGTAGTCTGGGATCACCAGACTCTGGAAATACCTTCAGGCTTGGAAGGTGCTTTGATTTCCAGAGCCAGCACGCCACGTGTGAAGAGGTCGACTGACCGGCCACAGACGCGGGAGCAGAGAAGGGCCGGCATGTGCGTCGCTCATCACATGATCACGCCGTCACCCAGCTGCTTCCTCTCCAGCCTGGATGCGCTCTCTCGTCTTACTTCTCTGGGCTTCGTGCTTAGGTGGAAAGTGATCAGTCACAGCCTTCAGGAAGGTTGGCCAGCTGGTGTTTGTTTGCTTTACTTTGTTCTGTTTCAGTCTATCAAACTTATTTATGCTGCCCCTATCTCCTTCAGTTCTGGGCTGGCCGGTCTCTATTTCTTACCTCCTCCCGGTCCCGACGTTGCCAACACCACTTACTCAGAAGTGTGTCACAGATCAGGATGTTGTAAAGACTGAATAAGAAACAGAGCAGTTTGGCCCTGACCAGTGTGGCTCATTTGGTTGGCTGTCATCCCACAAAGTGAAAGGTCACAGGGTTGATTTCCGGTTAGGGCACAAGCCGGGGCTATGGGTTCAGTCCCTGGTCGAGGCACATATGAGACACAACTGATTGAGGTTTCTCTCCCTCCCTTCCCCGCTCTCTAAAAATAAATAAATAAATAAATAAATAAATAAATAAATAAATAAATACGTTTGCAAAAGAAATAGAACAGTTTGCCTTGGAGTAAGGGGAAGTCAATGCAAAATCAGTTTAGTAACATTTAAAATCGAAAGTGGGGAAGAGTGAGTGGAACGTGTACTCTTCCTTCATTTATCCCTCTCCCTTTCTTACCACTGCCCCTTCCGGAGGTTGAAATACTGAGATAAATACTTGGTCAGTCAAGACAATGTTCAGCCCCAAACAAAATCTCCCCCTGTGGGTGCTGTGCTGCTTGCCTTTTGGTCCTCTACATGCTGACCTCGTATCTCAGACTAAAGGAAATGCTGACAATGACAGGCTGGACTCAAATCTTAACTACTGTTTCCTTAGGCCGGATGGGTCTGTCCTTAATTCTACTGTCTTACTAATCGGTAGGTCACTGCTGTTATGAACTCCCTGGCATTTGGGCCTGGTCTGGTCTTGATTTAAGAGAAGGAAATAAGGCACAAATCCTTATGGCCAGAGATAATTACAATGGGACATGTTTTTCCTGACCAAAGTCTTCCCCTTCTGGCCACTGCATTCCAGGGCCCTGCATCTCACCCATCTCTGCATGGTGTCTCCCAGAGTGGGCATCCGGGTCCTTGTTCTCTCGGAACCTAATGGTTGAATTACTCTTCTTCCACCTTCTCTTAGGTGTTTCCTGCGGCTTAAAAGAAGTTTTCCTTTGGAACAACAAATTGAAGTTGTCCAGATAAAGGACTTTGTACTTGTGCATCTGAAGTCTAATTTTTCAATGTATAAATTGATGAATGAACTGGCCTATTATTTCTACATGAGCTTATGTTGTGATCTGGCCTAAGGGTCATGCATACCTTGTGAGCCCTTTTTGTAGATAATGGTAGCTGCTACAAAAAAAAAAAGTTTAGAAGGGGGAAGTTTTAGCTATTCTCTCCTAACCTTCCTGGCAGTTAATAAAGAAAGAAAATCTCAGACCAAATTCTCCCTGTTACATGAACATTTGTTCAACAAACATTAATTGACAAACAGACATGAACAGTGCATGCAATTGGTTCTGTAGATAGGAATGAATTCCCAGTTCTCTGTCTTTTGGGAGCTATGAACACCACCTTTATTGGAAAGGCTTAGTCAAGAAAAACACAGCAACATTCCAGAAGCAGGATTCGGTTACTCTCAGTTTGATTCTGGCAACCAGATATGTCACAGGCTGAACACAGGATCATTCACTGACCCGGCCTCAGAGGCCCACTCTAAGAACACGGGCTATACCTTGCAAGCTTTTCATTCCCTGGTCATGAAGGTAAGGGGTGTCTCCAAAACATTTTAGCCAAACACAAAACCTGAATCCCTTCCTTTCTCCAATGAGAGCTCATTTCTAACAGTTTTCATGCTAGATAAAACGCTATTGCCTTCACCAATCAAAGTAATTCCCATTTCCCTGTTATCTAGCCATTGCTGCCATTCTCGGCCACCCAGCCTGTAGGAACTCATTGCGGAGGCCCTGGAAAACTAATACAACATGGAAGAGGAGGCATTCAGTGGTTGGCTTGATGGACCTGGAGCTTCAAAGACTGAGCTGGACCAATGTTTGGACTGCACGTTTACAACATACAGACGGTAACCAAGGGCTAGGATGAGGTCACCTGGGAAAGAGTTGCAGAGTGAGGAAAGAGCACGGGACAGAGCTGGAGGGAGGAACAACCTTCCTGGTCGGAGGGAGAGGGGCCTGCACAGGACAAGGAGCATGGGGAGTAAAGAAAGAGGAACAAATGACCTTACACTTGGTAGACTAGTTCCAGGAAGGCACCGACTTTGGGAAACTTGCCAGGTGGCAGTGAGAAATGCGGTGAGGATGAAGGTAGGAAACTGATGAAATCATGGCAGGGTTGGGATGGGGGAGCTCAAGGAAGCTCATTCTATGGAAAACGAAGGAAGAGAGTAAGATCAGGGCTTGGGTGTGATGTGGGGAGAACCATAGATAACGGAGAATTCAGGGTGTGCACAGGTGTGCAGTGGCAGGTACGACAGAAGTGACACACTGGGAAGCAGAGCACGGGGTTGACAACCAGATATGATGCTGCCATTCTCTCAGGATGTGTGGGGTCCTGCTGAGGTCCACAGCACAGGGTCATGAGGAATAAGTCAGAGCAAGGCCAGGGCATCCGTAATAGTCATTTTTTTTTCAAATGCAGAACTTAAACTTAAGGGTGTGAATGATGCCCTAGAATTATAACTATTTAGGGGCTTTCCTGGAAAGACCCCTAACTCTGATAGGGCCTCTCTTCTTTTCAAAATGAAATTCCTTTGAATTGATGGAATTTAATTCACTGGAGTCATTTGTAGTAAAAAATGAACACAGATTTGGGAGTTTTGCATTATTCTATTACAGCCTATAAAATGCTAATAAACACGAATTTTACAGTCTCTTAGCTAATTTAGAAAGAGATAGAAAAATTCCGCTGCAAACAATCTTCATTGAATATTGATGATGACCCTAAAACTTTCCCTCTAGTACCCAAAAGTAATTATACTCCACTGGGTCAAAGAATAGTTTGTTTTCTAATTATAGAACAGATGTTTTGCAGAAGCAGTTACCCCAATGCCACCCATAAAAAATAATCTAAAAAATATTCTTTAATTTAGGAAACAGCTGTGTGACTCTGCCAGCAGCAAACCCTTATTAAAAGAAAAAAATGAGTCCTCGTTTATATGGACCAAATGTATTTCAGAGCCGCTTTCCCTGATTCCTCAGAATTCTGAGACCCCAGGAATCGAGAGCAAGCACCTGTGGTTGTTTGCTCTGTGGCAGCAGGTATGGGGTGGAGAGGGAGAGAACACACTTAACCTAGGCAGACGGAGAATTTCAGGAGCACGCCTCTGCTGCATCTCAGACCTGGATACGTCTCCCGCAATGTCTTCCCTGCAGAGGTACTGGTGACTTCCAGTAGATGGTTGCTCGGTCATTCACTTAACACTCAGGTTTGAGGAGCACACCTGCGAAGTCAGATATAGTGTCACTGCCCTGCTCAAACCCTTGCAGCCGTCCTCCTACTGCCTCCCAGACTAAGCATCAGCGCTTTGCCTGGGAATGGGAGGCCCTCCACGGATGCTCCTAAAATCCTTCCCAGCCTCAGTCTCCTCTGCTCGGTGCTCCCACCAAGCTACGCCACCCACCGTTTCACCAGCCCACTCAGTCTCCCTGCCCCTCGTCCTCCCCAGTTCAGATGCATCTTTCCAGCCAGAGGTGGTCCCGTTTCATGCAAGGAATGTGAATCTCCAATTCCTACATCTTAGGACCAATTATCCTGTAGCAACATGTAGAAAGTTTGGCAGATACATTCTCCAAACACAGAAAGATACAAGCAATTTCGTTCTTACAGGTGTGTAGTCATTGGTTTTATTTTTAATTTTCCCCACTATTGTGTCCAGTGAGAGAGTTGTTTGTGAACCTAAGCTGTACCCACGGCAAAGTGCCATGCTCCGATCTGTTTCTCTCAACACGAGCGCTCATGGTTTACAGGGAGCAGTCTTCCAAGTTGTGTTTCCTGCGCATCGCAGCCTGCAGAGCATTTTACTGCATCTGACTTCATGCCAGTGATGCATTTTTTAAACACATTTTTCTTTGTATTGAGCTTAGCACCGGCAGATAATAAAAAGTTTAGATAATATTGTTACATAACAGATAAACATTTAAAATTATCAATAGTCATAAAAATTAAAAGAATAGCATAATAATGGCCGCAATCAGTTATAGAATTTTCAATATCCACAACCAACAGACTGGCTTTTGGAAAAATAACAATAACAATATGGAATAGTGAACATTTTGTTTTACCAGCAAAAGAGGCATCGACATTTACCAATAATTTAAATGCTGTTTACTATCCACTCAGTCCACCAACTTATAAATTAATTATACAAGAAACTGTGTTTTTAATTTGGGGAATAAGAATAATTCCAAATTTGGAAGCACAGAGGAGAGGAGCCTGAGCCTGGGGAAGTTAATGAGACTTTATTAATATCTCGATACGTCTTACTTTCTAATTTCAGACAGGACCCCATGCTTTCGAGGACACAAGGTTGTGTGACGAAGAGAAACCTGGAGGTGGGAGAGGGCTGTATGAGCCACAATCGCCCAGAGAAGTGGGATCAGTAGCAGATACACATTAGGATGCTCATTGCAAGGAATCGGCTGACATGACTGTGGGGCCTGGCTAGGCAAGTCCCAAACCCACAGGGCAGCCAGTCAGCAAGGGCAGGCTGGCCATCTGTGCAAGGGCTGAGGCTGCTATCCACAGACCGGACTTCTTTTCTTTGTAATCCTCCCCACCAGAGGATGCATTTATTGGTGTGTGTGTGTGTGTGTGTGTGTGAGAGAGAGAGAGAAACATCCATTAGTTGCTTCCCATATATGCCTTGACTAGGAATTAACCCAAAACCAAGGTATGTGCCCTGACCAGGGATCGAACCCACAATATTTTGGTTTACAGGACAATGCTGAGCCACCTGGCCAGGGCCAGGATTTCTTTCCATGGAAGTCTCAGTTCTACTCTTAAACCCGTTAGATGATTGAATCAGGCATTATTTAATGGATTGTTTAGGATAATCTCCCTGTCTTTAAATTGACCATGAGCATTAATCACACTTACAAAATTCTCCCACAGCAGCCATCAGGTTCGTGTTTCACTGCAAAAGCTAACTGAACACATCCAAGTGTTCTGGATGGGACAGTCTAAAAAGTTTGAACAAAAACTTGAGACAGAGATGCCAAGCAGAAAGAAAAACGAGTATATAGTCCCCACTACTAGAAAGACTGTGGCCTGCTTAAATTACTACAGGGAGGCCAACAGGCCTGGGCTAAGCAAGGAGGAAGAAAAGACAAAATTCAATGGGAAATACCCAACTATGTGGGCCTTTTGGGTCATAGAAAAATAAGTGGATTGTATTCTAATGCAAATAGGTAGTCATTAAAGTTTTAAGCAGGAGAGCAACATAAAGCTAAATACTTTTAAAAGAGAGAACCATTTTCTGTGTAGGGAGGCCCATTTGAAGAGGATCCAGGTGATAGTGGATTGTACTATAACACAGATGTGGGGGCAGGAGAGCTAGGACAGTGCATAGCTCCGGGAAATATTCTGGAGGTGTGCCAAGGCAGGCATTGCTACCTAACTGCAGGCAGACCTCGGAGATACTGCGGGTTGGGTTCCTGGCCACCGCAGTTAAGTGAGTAGCACCGTAAAGCAAGCACTGCAATAAAGCGAACCACACAAATGCTTTGGTTTTCAGGACATATGTGTCCTCTGTTCTGTAGTCTATAAAGTGTGCCATCGCACTATGTCTAAAAGAACAATGTACACACCTTAATTAAACAATACTTCATTACTTAACTGTGTTAACCACCCTCTGGGCCTTCAGGGAGTCGTCCTCTTTATGGTGCCGATGGACTTGCTCAGTGAAGGTTGCCACAAACCTTCAACCTATAAAACAAAAAAAGCAATATTTGCAAAGGACAACAATGCAAAGTGTGATAAAAGTGAGGCATGCTGGTATGAGTATTCATTCTTTCTTTCACGGACCAACAGAGTCTTCGTTTTGCCAGAGGTAGGCATATGCCCAATTGCAATGCTCATATCCCCAGCTACTCTGCTGCTGGAGCTGACTGCTGACGTGGAAGGGGAAGTGGCTGGGCAGGGGTTCCAGGAGAGCTCTTTTTAGGGAGAGACTGGACTGTCTTGACTCTCTACCTTTTGCCCTTCCACTGACTTCCTGCCTACACTAGGAACACAGTTTTAGGTATAGCAGCTGTCTCTCAACCAGGAAGACGAGAGCCAAACACTCACGTGTGTGCGTTTGTGTGCCTGTCTATACTGAGACAGGGTGCCTTTGTGCATATGTGCTGGCTTTGAGAAATAGAATCCTTTATACATGAACTAGTTGTTCAGTCTGGACTTCAGTTACAATAAGTAAAAGTTCTTGAAATCTCTTCTCTTGACAAACAGAGCATCCATTTGTCTCTCTCTGGGTTTGTTTTTTTTTTTTTTTTTTCATTTCTTTTTTAGCAAGACCCATTAGGCCTTGATGTAGAAATGGCAGATTCATATATTATGATTCCAACCATCATGCTCATAACTCCTTTATGCATTTGCATCTCTAAGGAAGCAGATCAGAATAAACAAACTCCTGGCATTCTCCCAAATTACAGTCTCTGGCATCCAACTCTCAATAATTTCCAGAAGAGATGGTAGGAAGAAGCAATGGTTCATTCTGGGTCAGCTTCCACGGCAACTGACTGATGTTAGCATTGAAATCTTCCTTCTGATAATGTCTTTAGAAGACAGAGAAGTTGGGGGAGGGGTGTAATGAGCAATCCCCATTTATTCTGAAAGAATGCAAGACTCTCAACAGAGATGTTTATAATCTAGTGCTTTTGGATTTTCCTTATTTTATTTTACTTTGTTTTGTTTTGCTGGTTAGTTTTAGGAAGATACCGCCAGTTTGTTTCATTGAAGTTCATGTCCAGGTGGCCTTTGGAGTAAACGGACTCAAGAGCGCCTTTGTAGCATCTCTTATTGTGAAACCAGACACGGCAGCCCTAGAGAACCATTAGCTGCCCAGATGTTTTGTTCTCAGAGCTCTGGTTGCCCAACTCTCATCTTATTTACAAGTCAGAGACTAGCCTGCAGGGAGAGCAAAGGCCTGTTGTTTTGAAAGTGCTGATTCTAAGGCTAACCCTCAAACTCACAAATCAGAAAGCTTAGGGGTGGGGCCTGGGACCCTGTAAGTGTTTCCATGACCTGTGACTTCTTTCCACTCTTAAGAGCCCAGGAGATAGGGATGTCTCCTGGAAGCACACAAGAACAAGCCCTAAAGCACAACCCAAAGGCAGCGTGTCCTGAAATTGGGTCAGTTCAGTGCTCCACATGCAGCCTAATGCTGCTGGGGGTATGCAAGAGAAAGGCTACCAGACTGGCCTCCATTTGTTGGGGAAATCCAGTCTATTCACACGGTGAAATGTTCCAGGGGCAACACAGAATAACGTGCAATGGAAGAAAGAAAATTAGTCTTAAGGGTGGAAGGTATGAGGGGCAAAAGCATAATCCGAGTCTGGAGGAACTGTTCCTTGCAAGAAAATTAGTTTGATTTCGATATTGGGAAACTGGACATCTAGATAAGTAATATTGATCTGGTGACCATTATAGATTAGAATTAATTCTTTTCAGCTCAAACAGAGAGGAATGAATATGTGGGCATAGAGTATATGATGTCGCGGTTTCAAGGTGGGGGGGGAGAAACAATATTCAACAATTGTGATGAGGATTTCTATTTTGAAAAAGGACTTAGATCCCTCCCTCATGCCATATACAAAACAAATTCCAGAGGGGTTAAACATCAAACGATAAACCATGAAACAACAAAAGCATTAGAAGAATGTAGGAAAATACTTCCCTAGTTTTAAAGCTAAGCAAGCCTTCCTCAGCACGGCATACCACGGAGAGGGCATAAACGAAAAGCTCTGACAGCTGTGACAACACAGAAGTGGAAAGTCCGTGCCACAAAGACACTGCAACGGAGTTCAAAACAAACCGTAACAGCCTGAGAAAAAATATTTTCAGCAAGTGTAATGGATTAAAAATAATATCCAGAATGTAGAATGACTGCAAATCAATGTGAAATGGGCAAACACCTCAACAGAAAACAAACAAATGAAACCAGGTGAAGGGTAAGACCAGACTCCAGGGGGAAAAAAAACACAAATCATGAGCAAACACGAAAATATGCTAAACCTCCTTTAAACTCTAAAAAGATGAAAAGTATTACAGCAAATATTCAGCAAATATGGGTAATACCCACTATTTGCCAGAAGGCAAAATCAGACACTCATACACTGCTGATATGATTGCCACCCAATAAACATTAGCTAATCAATTAACTAATTAATGTCCATACACGTGGAATCAGAAATTCCACGTCTAAGATGCTATCTTCAGAAAATACCAGTACCGGTACTGCAAAGAGGGGAGTAGAAAAAAATGTTCACTTCAGAATTGTTTTTAATGGCAAAAAAAAAAAAATTAGAAACATCTTAAAGTAGAATTCTTGGTCAAGGGCAGGAAGTTTTTAAAGTTCTCTTTCTCTCTGGTCTATTTCAACCCCCACTCCCACCCCAACCCCTGCTGTACATTTTCTAGACAGGATTTAGGGTGAAAGTAATTAAACAACCTATAACTGTTCGTTCAACAATATCCTAGCTGTGCCGCTGCTCTCCAAGCTCTCTGGGCGCAGAGCCCATGCCCAGCCTGTGCCTGACAGCGATTATGAAGAGAACCAACCTTCCCAAGCCTCCATCCAACACCAAGCTCGAGGAAGTGAGTAGCTCCAGCTAGGCAGGAGAGTGTGAGGTCCCTAAAATGACCCTGCCTTGTCTAAGGAACACGACGTTAAGCTAGGAATTAGATAACTTAAGTTAAACTGCACCCATAATTCACGTCACCTTGAACAAGTCATTTAACCTCCCTGATCTCCGATTAACACGTTTGCAAAATGAGACTAATAACACCTGCCCTTCTAAAGGACTATCGTGAGGATTAATGGCATCACCTAAAAGGTCGCACTTTAGCTTATGCATGCCTGGAGTATTTCAAGACTCAGTATTTCATGCAATAAAATGAAAATTGAAAGGTACTCGTGGCAGCTAATTGCTTCCTTCAGGAAACAGTTTCTTCAGGTTCTTAGAAACACTTATTTTACTTATCCCTGGCATAGACATATGAGCAGAGCCAAGAGTAACCGGAACAGGGAACTCATCCTGAGCCGTCAGGAAACAGGGCTCTGTTTCAGAAAAGAAAACAAATGCTTGTTTTGTTTCAGTCTCTGACGTGGTGCTGGGTTTTTAACACAAATCTAATCTTCAGTTCACCTCTTGAGGACATGTGGTGGACCCTGGTCAGAGTGTAGGTTCAGCATCCTGAGACCCTGCCCTCGTGCCCTCTAGCCAGGGCTGTGGACCTCCGAAGCCATCGGTATGCTGTGATGCCCCTCCCTGGTCACAGCTGATTGGTCTAGAAAGTGGCAGTTTGCCTAAACTGATCTAATCAGAGTGTCTCTTCTAGAACCTGGAAAAGGTCAGCCGCTCTATTGACCGATGCTATAAACTTTAACCCTGAAATGGTACAACGACCTTCCTCTTTATGGTCATTAAAAATAGGATTTTGTCTTCCATCGACTCCTGTCCAAACTCACAGGATAGAATTCAACAGTAGAGGTGAAACTCAAATCAAAACTTGTTGCCCTGGATGGTGTAGCTCAGTTCAGTGGATTGAGCGTGGGCTGTGAACCAGGCATCGCAGGTTCGATTCCCAGTCAGGGCACATGCCTAGGTTGCAGGACATGTCTCCCAGCAACCGCACATTGATGTTTCTCTCTCTCTCTCTCTCTCTCTCTCTCTCTCTCTCCCCCTCCCTCCCTCCCTTCCCTCTCTAAAAATAAATAAATAAAATCTTTAAAAAAAAACTTGTTACCAATTTCTGGCTTTGGTCCCTCTCTCTCCCTCCCTCCCTCCCTGTCTCTGGTCAATCTCTTTGTAATCGTGCAATAAACAAAGAGAAAGAGAAATTCACAAAACATTAGTATGTGTCATGAACAATTTTCCCCCACTGTTGTGCAAGTTAAAAAAAAACAATAGTAGGCTTTCTTATCCACACCCCCACTCTCCACCATCTGTTGAAATTTTATAAGCCAATAAAACAAGCCTGTGGCTGGCAAAACAGCATGCAGAAAAAGTGGACAAAACAGCATGCAGAAGACAAGACAAATCACTTCCCAGGCCCACAGTGCCCTTGGATGCAATGGAGAACATGGTGCGCTGGAGGCAGGTTTTTACAGCCACCAAAACACCCAGCAGAAGCTGTGTGACCTGTGGCCCTTCCATCGATATGAGAACCAATGTGTGTGTGTTTGGGGGGGGGGAGAGGCCTATGTCACTAATATGTAAAGTCCCCAAACAAGTATCTTCAAATAATGACTTTCATGGCCAAGTTCATGTGTCAGCCTCCCAGCCTAGCAACCTCCCCAATGAGCAGCTGAAGCCACAGCCTAGAGGGTGGGGTTGGGGACGAATGAAGAAATTGGCAAAAGCAAAGTAGGAAAGAAAGAAGAATCATTATTTCTGGGTTTCTGACGGTTTTCCTGCTCCTGGTTCCTTTTCTTCTTAAGTTACAGGAGACACTCCAACAGTCTTAAAAAAAATAAATTCCCTGTTTTGCTGAAGTTGGCTTGAGTGAGGTTCCGATATGTGTAACAAAAGAAGTCTAAGTAATGCAGACAGATGTTTCTTCTCCCCCGCCCCCTTTTCCAATGAGGAAAGTGAGGCTCAGTGAAGGTCAGTAACTTGCACAAGGTCAAATGGTCCTCCCCCTTGGTATATTCTGAAACCCACATTCCTTCCATTGAGCTGGTGGGGAGAGGAGACTCAGAGCCGGCAGCCTGGATTATCAGGCCATACCATCTTGTTGATTTCCTTCTCAGTTCTGGGCAAGAAGTTATCCAAGGAGACAATCTCTGTCATTCTGTGCTCCTGTGCTCCCTTGTGACGAAGTGCTCCTCCCATTTTTCCAGCCAGAACTGGAACCTCCTTCCCAGACACAGCCCAGAAATCTCTAGGTCATGGCAGGTCAGTGAGATAGGACTTGGGGAACCAGAGCTCCGGGTGCCTCTCCTCACAGACTCGAGGCCAGAAAGGGTGACTCCTCGGTGCCCCCTGTTATTAGGTTGTGCGCTCAAAGGTGGAAAACAAGTGGTGAACCTCAGTCCTCCCAGCCCGCCAAAGGCCAGCCCACCTTGGGTCTTCCCTCCCTTGTCTCTCTCACACACATTTCTGCAACGGAGGAAGCCAAGTGGGTCCTGCCTTTGCACAGAATTGGCCTGTTGGTGGTTTCTTTATTTTTATAAAAAAATAAAGGAACAAAAATATGTATCACTCCAAATCCTATGAGGCTAGCACTACCAGTGTTAGGAATTTGGTACATTTTCCCCATTCTTTTCCTCGTGCATCTGTTTCAGTTAAAGTTGCTAGGAAGGTATCTACCTGATTTTATAACAAGCTTTGTTTTTTTAATTAATATGACATCGTGAGTGTCTTTCCTGTTGCTGCATGTTCTTTACAATCATAAATGTAAGGATAGGCACATTTTAAAGAAGTAGAATAATTACAGCAGACACTTGTCCTGGGTAGAGGATGGCGGTCCTTGCCACCCTGCCTCCAAGCCTTCTTCTCTCCAAGGGTCAATAGCTTATTGTTAGGAGCTAAACCAAATATTCCCTCTTCTCACTTCCTAGAAGCCAGGATCCCCGCGAGAAATGTAAAGAGTTAACGGGGATCTATTATGTGCCTGTTCAGATAGAGCTACAACCTCAGGGAGAGGCGCAGGCACTTCAAAGCAAGTAGGGTAATAGAGCCTTTCCATTTCGAACTGGGGTTTATCTATGGTCCAACCATTTGGAAAGCCAGGGGCCCCCTCTTCTCCTGTTTACATCCCTCTGACTTTCGCTCAACTTTAACAATAACAGTGGAAATTTGGAAGCAACCTAATTTTCCATTAAAATTTACTCTAGAATTCTACTAGGAAGCACATTTCATGTGAGCAGTGTTTTTTTGTTTTTTTAAATGATTCTTACCATTATATTCTTATAGCTTCTTTTTCCTATTGTTTATTTAGAAGTATATTTCTTAATTTTTTGCTATTGTTTTTTCTTTTTAAATCAACTCTATTTGGTTAGAATTAGACATCATCAAATGCACACACTTTAATAGATAGTTCAGTGAGTTTTGAAAAGCACCACAGTTAAGATGTAGTGCATTTCCTTCACTCCAAAAAGTTGTCCGTCTCTACCCGCAGCCCCAGGCGACCACCAGACTGCTTTCTGGAATCATAGAGTGCTTTCTGTCTGCTGTAGGATTTCATACAGATACAACCGTACAGTAGTCACTCTGCCTTCTTTCATGCATCATAACCTTTTGAGGTACAGCCACGCCATTGTATGTACCAATAGTTTGGGGGTTTTATTGCTGAAGGAGGATTCCACTGAATGGATATATTACAGTCTGTCCATTCACTGTTCAATGGACATCTGGGTTATTTCCAGTTTTGTTGTTGTTTTTGTCATTGTTATAAATAAAACTTCAAAGCAAAGGTGGAAGAGAGAATGAGGGAAACGTGTAAGTGGTGAAGGAGAGTCTGCAGCTGGGAAGAGAAGCTCCCCGGAGACGCCCCACGGGGTTAGCTGGGTGATACAATAGACAGCCAATCTTGGGTTGGAACTCAGAGGCTGGTAGATGCTTCCCATTCTTAAGCTTAGGTTCCTGGATAAAAGGATCCTGAACGGTTGGCACAGAGGCCCAGGAATCATGCTAGGTGACTACTGGCTGAGTTGCCTCCATACTCGTGAACTCTCCAACAATAAGGTTCGGTGTAGAGGCCTGCAAGTGGTATCAGTCTCTGCCCATGGGCTTGTGAAAACCTGCCTAGAGCTTTGCAACTTGGGAGTACCCTCAGTTGATGTAAAACAGCGCTGTGTTTAGAGTGAAAACACCCTTTCCTTTGCCAACTCCAAACCACGTGTCTCGGTTTTTGGATGAGTCCAGTTGTTATTGGACATGTACAGTTGAACTGGTCTTCCAAAAACAATCATTTGGGAATACCTGACAAGTGGCCATGCCTGCAGTCTTATATATTAAAACTAGGGTCTTAGGTTTGCTAAAAGAACGTGCTCAAAATAAAGTATGTTAGAAGTCAGGCATTCCTTCTCTTAGCATGCATTATAGTATCTCATTCAAGTGTTTTAACAATCCTACCATGTACTCCTGTTTTCTCATTGGAAAACTTGGTGAGGCTGAGTAGCTTGCCCAAGGTCAACAGTACAGGAAGTGCCAGAGTCAGGAATCGAAGGTAGGTTTTCTCACTCCAAAGCTGATGTCTTTACTACCACCCTAGAGGACACAGTAAAATGAACTTGCTGGCAGTATGATCTAAATAACTGAGTTATCACTTCCCTACGAACTCACATGGGGTGACCATCAGTTGAGCTACATTTTCAAAACCATGACCTGCGAAGTTCTCAGGTGTGCTCTGTTGCTCTCCTTCTCTCTCCAGCTCCGAATCTCCCACCCCTCCCAACTCCACCCTTCTTTGGCAGAGAATGGGTGAAGCTGAATAGGGAACATATATGAGGAGTAGCTTCTAGGGGAACAACAGCATCTTTTAAACCTGCACAAGATGGGAAAGTGTCTACACACACACAGATCTACGCCAGTTGCATCTGGGAAATTCATCTGGGCATTAGATTTTGTAGCAAGGTAATGTGTTTCAAATATTTACGTATGTCCTCTCTTTCTTGGCCCTTCTTCTATTTTTAACAGCAAAGCTATTTTATGGTTATTGGTTCAGGGCATGATGTAAAGAAGGAAGCAAAGGGGAAAAGAAATATTTTCCTGGCTCTAAAGTTTTAAAAGTCTAGAATGTTAGCAGCCTGGACCTTTCCAGGCTCTCATCTTAGATAAATATTTTTTGGAAAACATCTTGAATAAGAAGAAAGCCATACAAACAGGAACAAGGGAGTCTCTATGGTGACAGGCTTGAGCCAATGAGAGAGGACCAAACTGGGTGGCACATGGCCCAGCCAATGCCCTTATAACCAGGTTACATTAAAGAGTAAATAAGCTCAGGGGACATCTAGTCCCTCCACCATTTAAATGCAGTCCTAGAGCAGGAAGCAACCTCAAAATAACTGAAATGAAGTCTTTACCACCCTGCTGAAGTGGGGATCAAAGCAGAAGCTATACTGAATTTCAAAAATCTCGGTTATTTTTCTTGTACACTCAAGCCCTGGGCTGACTCACGCTTGTGACCATTTATACAGTTGAATGCAAAGTGGGGAAGCATTGGTCACAGGCCACAAGTTTGGGAGATTTCTGGATAGCAAAAGGGACAGGCCACGCTACGCTGCCAGGTCAGCTCACACACAAGGACAAGTTTTCTCTTTGTAGGCATCCCAAGCAAGGACATCAAACAATTTCAAAACACTTCTCAGGGAAGGGGCCAAAGTGTTACATAAAGTGAAAAACTAGTTTGCAGCCCAAGGCCCAAGACTAATACTGAGCCCTCTCCAAGTGAATTAGGAACCCTGTTTCCCTGAAAAGGACGGGCTGTGCCTTGTGCTCTGTGGCCATGATGTCTCTGTCCGCTTTTCTGAGAGGGTCTGGAGATGCTCCCTTTTTAGCCAACGAAGCAGGGAAAGGAGAAACCCGTGGACACACGTGCACTGAATCGGCTTCCCTGGCGTTGCCAAATATCCTGTTTCACTGCCGTGAGTTTGTATCCAAGTTCATGCTCACTCTGAACTCAGCTGGATGCCTTGGAGACAGCACAAGCATGGCCAAGGGCAAGAGAGGTGCCTCCTGCAATAGCTGAAGGTTCTTGGTCTTTCTATTCAAAGTGTGGTCCAAGGATCGCAGGAACGGTAACATCACCCGGGCACTTGGCAGAAGTACTGGACCTTGGGCCCAGAGGATTTTTAGGGCAGTGAAAATACTCAGCATGATATTATAATGCTGGGAGCATGTCACGATACACTTGTCCAAACCCAGAGACTGCAGCACACCGAGAGTCAGCCCTGAGACAAACTATGGATTTGGGTGATTGTGATGTGTCAGCGTAAATTCTTCAACTGTGAACAAATCTACTAGTTTAGTGAATGATGTTGATAATGAGGGAGGCTGGGCACTTGTGGGAGCTGGGGGTACTTGGGAAACCTCTGTATCTTCCCCTCAGTGTTGTTTTAAACCTAAAACTTCTGTAAAAAATTTATAAAGTCTTAAAAAAAATAAAAAAGAGGTCCCCAACTGCTCTAGTACGATTCCTTGTGATGGGAGCTGTGGAACACCAGACGATGGGCACGGAGAAGAGGGCAGGCCCAGGAGCTGGACCACCTGAGCTCACATCCAGCTGCCGTTACTGCTTAGCCTTACGCAACGTGTTCTCTGGGCCTCGACTTCCCGACCTGTAGAATGGGACAGTGGTGATCATGGTGGGTTTCATTCCCAGGGTTATTAGAAGGATTGGATGAAACGACACAAACAAAACTTTTGGCATGGTGCCTGGTAAACTGAGCCCACGATAAACACTGTCTTTTAGTATTGTGAAGAGGAAGTGGTCTGTATTTTGAATATCTAACAAAGGCTCTGAAACAGTCTTGGAGGAGATTCCTTCCACGTTCTTTCTTTCTGACACAGGAATGATCTCACTGCTTCTGAGGGTTCATGCTAAGTGTGGGCAGTGTAGTCAGTTCTAGGAGGGAATGGCAGAAATCAAGCTATTCATTCCAGAAACATCTTCACTCCTTTCTTTTAAACCATTTCCACATACAATCTACATGTATCATTTTTATGTAAACCAATTTACAATGAATTTTTTAAGCCACTTCATAAGCAATCGATGATATCTATGAAATCAGTAGTTTGATGAATGAGTTGTTTTTCTAATCATTATTAAAGTGAAACCATAACTGTGGAAATAAAAACACCCAGAAAATATTCCTTAGAACTCCAGGAAGTCCCTTCGTTCTTACACTAGCATCTTATTAGCTCTCAGCTGTAGCTCTAAGTGTTCTGACATTAAATCTCTCCCCCCAGGTGATTTGAGCAAAACCTTCTGGCTTCCTTCTCATTCAGCTCAGCCAGGGACCAGAGTCACCCAGCAATTTGCCCAAGATAACACAGCGCAGGGCAGACAGACTGGACCACAGCTTTGTCCATATGCAGAAGGCAAGCAGCCTTCTTTCCCCCACCCAACCCAGCAGCCCAGAGACAGCTGTGAGCCTGCCCCCTGCCCCGTGACTTCTGTTCCTGTTTAGAGCCCCCTTCCTTTCACATCAGTGCGATTGCTGGGTTCATACTACAGAGCAAGACTTGCTGGTAATCACTTCTAAATGCCATGGCTTTCATTTTGCAGTTTGCCAATGTCAGAGGGGCCCTGTTCCTTTGAGAGATATCAAGGTTTTTCTCACATAACCAAAGAAACAGCCTGATGTGCCCATCCTCCCACATGTCGCCAAGTGCATTCAATGGAGAGCCTCACAGGCCAGATTCCACTCCCCTGAAACATGGGAGGCTGCTACGAAAGGGGTGCACGAGCAAGTTCCCATGAGGCACAGCTGCTGGCCCACTTATTTCCCATGTTTTTTTTCCCCCTCTTTGAATTATGTAGCAATATTCTAGTGAGCCTTGACAACATGAACATATGAGGAAGCAGGACAAATTAGGGGGGTCTCCCTGCTCTGCTTTAGGGCCAGAATGACAATGTGCTTGGACATTGTGTTATCAACATTCAGGTCATTTCAGTAAAATACTTTCTGAGGGTTCCAGCCAAGCTGCAAGTGTCAAGTGCTACAAGGGTTACTGACATAGATCCCGCATTTTACCACTGTCACCAAAGAGGAATGTCTTTGCAGCAGGACTGGCCAATGAAAAAGTTTTCAACTTGTATTTATCTAAACCACGCCTTCTCCATAGGGACAGTATTGCCCCCAAGGCAGGGGAACAGGTCTGGGAGGTGAAAATACCTTAGACACTGCAATGCTCAATTCTGCCCAACAAAATCTTGTTCTTTAGGGAAATTTTTTATTTAATTTAATTAATTTAAGTAATTAGGTTTAATTTAACTTTTTCCTTAGTACGGGATAACGGGAAACGCGGTAGAGAAACAGTGATATAAATGCATCTGCATTTCAAACGTGCTTCTCGTTTAGCCCGGCAATTCTGTTTCCGGTATCTCTCCGAGAGAAAGGCTCGGAAAGAGGCGTGTGCACAAAGCCGCTGGCGGCGGCGTCTTTTAACAGAGCAGAACAACCTAAAGGTCTGTCAGTTAGAAACGGTTAAACTGTGGTGCATCTGAAGCACGAGATACCATGTCAGTTAAAAGGAATGAGGTAAATCTAGAAAAAGAGAAGTTGACGGGGAGAGACCTCCGTGTCACATTTTATTGGGCGGAAAAAGCAATCTGCAGATATGTATGCATAATCACACTTATAAAAAATGAATACCCAACGGATCTATGTGTTTCTGTATGGCAATGTTTTACGTGCAAAATGCAAAAGACAGTGAAAGGAAGGGGACACACCCAAGTGATAAACCCAGCTTGCCTCTGGGGAGAGGGTGGGCTTGAAGGTGGAGAGGGGGTTGGAGAGGGGCAGGGGCTTTTCATTGTTTTCTTTCCACATGCTTTGTTTTTGCATGTCCCACAAGAATGAGCTGTGGATGACTTATATAAATAAGAAAAATAAATTTGTTCTTTTTAAAAACTCTACCTCAAGTACACGTCTATCAATGGGAAGGAAAGGTTAGTCACTTTATTTCTAATAAAACTAGAAATCAAAAAGCCTGTGGACTCCAGTCGGATTAAAGTTTTATTTTTTTAATCAAATTATAGAAAAATGCCAAGTCTTTGAAAAAAACTCTACAAACATTTGAATTCACAGGAAAAAAACAAAAAGTAGAGATTGATTTTATTACACAAAAATGAACCAATGGTTGGCAACGTATCTACAGGGTGTTTTGGCAGTAAGTATCAAAATGTAAATGAACATACCTTCTAACCAGCAGCCACAATCCTCAGAATTACCCAAGTTTATGCTAATTGCTGCATGCTTTACAATAGAGAAAAATTAGCGAGCACTTAAAAGTCCTTGAATAGAGAGAGGATTAAATAAGTAAAATATGACACAGACATTCAAAGGAACACTTTGCATTCATTTCCGATGATGGCCTATGCAAGGAGTATCATGAGTGAAATTTTCACTGATTCATCCTGCCAATCATTCCTCAGCACATACAGTATGCCAGTGATTTTCACCCAGTGTGCCACCAGAGGAATTTTTAAAACACGCAATACCTGACTATTTAGTCAGGAGCACTAACCTCTTTTCCCTTAGATTGTCAAATAAAAAAAAAATAACAACAGCCAATAGTAGCCATCTGGTGTGAATGCCTTGTCTTGATCCATAAATATATAGGTCATATAATAGAGCTGTATCTTGTTGGTCACGTGGCATAATAAGTTTGCATGTCATTGGTTAATTCTTGGTACCAGAAATCCTTGTATATAAGTACAGGCACCTGATTTTTTGCTCCAAGTCACTTTGGAGCAAAAAAGGGTAGGTAATTACTATTATTATTTTTTGTAAACTAATCAAAATTATACCTCTTTTTTTGTCAGATCAGCAAAAAATATATTATTGGTTTGCTGCAAAATTTTAGTAATTAGTTTACGTGTGCCATGAAATGAAAAAGGTTGAAAATCGCTGCAGTCTGCTGTGTGTTGTGCCAAGTGCAATGGATGCAGTAAAGAACATAAGAAAAGAGAACCCTGCTTCCAGGGAAATTATAATCAGGATGAAACGCCAGTGAAAGTGAGAACTGTGAAGACCACGTAGAAAGATGGTGATAGAATGCTCGCATTCAAATCCTACAATTCCCTAAACTGTACTAAAAGATAACGAGGTTAGGATGATGATAGCTAACATTTACTGAATGTTCACTACGTGTCAGACATCAGTCTGAGCATTTTACATGTATTATAACACTTAAATATTATAACAACCTGTTTTATAGATGGGAGGCAGGGAGGAAGGGGGAAGAGGAAGGAAGGGAGGGATGGAGGGAGGGAGGAAGGGAGGGAGGGAGGGAGGGAGCGAGGGAGGAAAAGAAGATTAAGAAAAATAAAAGAAAGGAGGGAAGGAAGAGAATGTAGGATTTTTTTGATACGGTTTTTTTAAACGTTTTATTTATTTATTTTCAGAGAGAGAGGAAGGGAGGAAGAAAGAGAGGGGAAGAAACACCAGTGTGTGGACAGAAACATCAATTAGCTGCCTCTCACGCACCCCCAAGCAGGGACATGGCCCACAACTCAGGTATGTGCTGTGACCAGGAATCGAACTGATGACCTTTTGGTCCCTGGGACAGAGCCCAACCCACTGAACTACACCAGCCAGGGAAGAATACAGGATATTTTAAAATGTTAAATAACATCCTTGAAGAGATATGAGAAGATAATGTATCCATAAAACAAGAATTTATTAATCACAGCAAAGATGACCTCTCAAAAAATAAAGATAGAGCACCAACAATAAAAATCTCCATGGATGAACTTGAAGGTTCAGTTCATCCTAGTTTCTTTCCCAGAAAGAAAACAAATAGAGATAAGGAGATAAAAAATAACGGTGGAGGGGAGAGAGACACAAGAGAAAAGGTCCGTCCAGAGGTCTATCAGCCACTTAACAGGGTCAGGAGTTCTAGTTCCAAGCAGAACACAGAGGGGAGAAAACACATGTCTGTAAGAATGAGCAGAGAGAGCCTCTGGTCTGAAAGAACAGAGAGGCCTGCATCACCACAGAACATTACAAATCAGGGATGAAGAGCCAGCCATCCATTTCCTCTGTTCTTGCTCCCAGACTGCCAAATATTTGGGGAGGAAATTCTAAAAACATGCCAAGTGGTTCTGCTGCATCCAGGATTCAGCTGGGCACCTGCTATGGCTCTTGTCCAGTGAACAACCTTGCCCATCCCCTGACAGCAGCAGGAAAACAGTTGTCTATGTGTGTATATTCGTAGATAGATAATAGATAGAGTATACATTGTTTATAATATACTCGTGTATATATATTATACATAGAATCAGATAGTAATTAGTGCTTTAAAATGCAAATAAGTTTTCAAACTCACCACATTCCCCCACGAATAAGACTTTCTCACAAGATATTGCCCTGTTTCCAAGGCTGTGACAGGTGCCCCTTTGACTGGACTACTTTTTCAACCTTTGATGTCTTGGTTCAAACCTCCTTTCACCCCAGAGGACTTCCTTGACCCCCCACACACATCACTGACCAAGGTGTCGAGGTCCAGGGCACTGCAGTGACCTCACAGGGAGCATTCTGGGATATCTCAAATTTCAAGGGACACGCAGTGGCAGTTGACATCTGTCGGACACTGAGAATTCCTAATTCAAGATGTTTCCCAGTTTTAACATCAGATCACCACCTTCCTTTCGATGACATCAAATTTGAATTTTGAGTATTTGATGTGATTTTTTTAAAAAAGGCAAATACCACCACATGAAAATCAGTGTGGAAAAGAATATGAGGGTGATGGTGTCCCATGTGGTCCTCAGGTTTAAGTTGTACAGTGACCAGCAGACACACAAGTACGAGGTCTGTCCAGAAAGTATATGGCCAAGTATGTGAAAAATAGAGACATTTATTGAAGAAGATACAAGAAACATTGTACATAAGATAGTGATGCCTCAGTCCCCTTTAAAGTAGGCACCTTGGGACTTCACACTGTGCTCCCAGTATCTCTTCCACTGTTCAAAACACTCTGCAAAATACTTGGTTCGAATCGCCATCCACTGCCCTGTCCTATTTTCCTGAATCTCATCAATGGGCTGAAATCGCTTCTCTTTCAAAGGTGATTTTAGTTTTGGGAAAAGCCAGAAGCAGCCTGTAAACGTTTACCATTCTCAGGTGTTCTGCTTGTTGCAGGCCTTCCAGAACGTGGATCACTTGCGACAGATTCACAACCATCTCTGAAGTGTTTGTGCCGCGCTTGTATTTGTGCTGTACTCATTGCACCATCCCCCAAAGCCTTCTGAATCATCTGAACAGTTTCCATGGAGGCATGCTCAAGCTTAATGCAAAATTTGATACAGATTCTTTGCTCTGCTTGCTCAGACATTGCGAATGCAACAGCCACACAGTACACGTACTCACTCAACAGCATCTCCCACCCCCGCTGACTAGTACAGTGAAGCCGTCATCGTTCACACATGCTCAATCCAGTCCACCCTCCTTGGCTGCCAGGTTACATCAATGTCACGCAAATCAGTCTCATCATATTAACAATGGCTGGACTTTTTCTATACAGACCTTGTATCAGCAAGTAATCATTTTTTAAGGACAAAATTAAAATGTCTTCTATTTATGTGTATTCCTTTTTTTTTTTAAATGGTTACTAAATTGTTAGGACATGAATACTTACGTGACCACTTCATAAACACAGCTCATAGGCATTTCTTTCAGCTTAGGGCACGATAACCCACCCTCAGGACTCGGGAACCCCTTCCTCCACTCTTACAACTCCTATCATCTGCCTTTGTAGTGCTTTTTCACCTCCCTGCACACTCGTTAGACTTTGCTGCAATGACTTGAGCAGGAAAGTATTTGAGCCTGCTGCTAGGAGAGACAACACACACTCCATTTGTCCCCTTCATGCACAGGGCAGCTTCCTGCATTTGTAGCAGGCATCTCAGAACCTAGTGCTTCTTGTCCCTTACGGGTGATGTGTTCCCCTGTGATGTGTCCCCAGTGTGTATCTTGAGTTCACTGGCTAGAGTTTTGTCCTAGAGACTTATTTTCTTTCTCATCCTGAGTAAGACTGAGCAAACAAAGCCTGACTTTATAAATAGTATGACAGCAATGTGGCATCCTTCTACTGAGGAAATTGAAACATTCGGGGGTTGGGAAACACCATTTGTTATTTCACCAACAGCAGGAGGTTGGGAAAAGCCAAAAATGGACTTTCCATATTAAATTTCTCTTCATCTGTAAATCCTTCCCTTCTCTGGGAAATTTGTAGGTTTCTGGCCTTCTTTCTCTTTGGTCCTCAAATTTAATTTCCCAGGAGAACGTTTTTTTATGTTTCTAGTCTAAATGTGTAAAAAATTTCCCAATTCCTAACATTCTGGATCTTTTGCTCTCTCTTCTACTCATCACTTCCACTGATTTCTTCCCGCTGCCTGCACCCTGCATTCTCACTCCTCAGTGAGTCCCACAGATAACCCCCTGTCTCTCAAAGGTTCCTTTTGAGCTTTTGTATTTCTTTTATTATCATCTCAAAATATCCACCAAAATATCCAACTTTTTCCATCCCTCCCTCCAGCCTCTGACTCTTGGCCCCTCTTCCACTAAATGTGAACTTTTCACTTCTCCCATCCACAGCAGATGGGAGCCCCACTTTTCTCCAGTCCTTTCACATCTTTTCTGCCTCTTTTTCTCCCCTGACTTCTTCCCACCTGTCTTGAATATTACTCTGATCTCCCTGTTTTGAAAAACCTCCCCCTTTCCACTCCCTTTGCTGTTCACCTCTAGCTGCCTTCCCCGGTCACCTGCTATCCACTGACCATCAAGAACCTTAAAACGTCATTACGCGCTTCTGCCTGTATTTCCATATCACGGATTGCTCCATGGTGCCGTGACCTTCTGCCTGCAACCCAACCACTCACCTGAAAGAATTGCTCTTGAGGTTCACCAACAGTTTCTTTCTTGCTACATTCTTCAGTCTTTATTCCGTCTTCATGCTTCTTGTCCTCTTTGCTGTAGCTGACACTATTGATCACTTTCTTACCCTTGTTTTTATGATAAGGGTATTATCCAACCAACACCCCCAGCTTACTGAGCTGTCTTTTTCCTGTATTCACCTCATGTTCTTTCTCCCAAAACTGTGATTCGGTCCTAGGTCTTAATGAACTCTGTGGCAAGCACTTAGGGTTGCCATTCTCACTTTCTCTTATTAACAGAACAAAATGCTGAACCCAACATGGCAAACTAATTCTATTTGACAGTGATTAGGGGAGAGATGGGCATGTGGCTCATTTCTGATCAGGGGTAATGTGAAGACTTCCAAGAAGTTCAGGGTAATATTTTACTTCTTAGAAAAGAGGCACATAAGGAGAAAACCCTTTCTTCCTACCCATCTCATCTTTCTTGGAACATTATCACATAAGATTTTGAAGCATTGAGCTGTGTCATCTTACCAGCATAAGCAAAGGTCAAGAACAGAGCCTAGAAGCCAAGATTACTCCCTGACATCCAGAAACTGCCAATGCTTCAACTATGCAGTCTTGAATAACAACAGGTATAGAAGTAAGTGAGCTTCTATGTAAGTGGCAAAGTGAACTGTTGCCTATAAGGCTATCACATGCAGCCAAAAACATTGACGCATTCTTCCAAAATTTTCTACCTCATCTATCCCCAGTGAATATATACTGTGATGTCCATGCTGACCTCATCAAAACTTTTATCTCCAAATGTCTCCCCCAGACTCCCCACGCCCTAGATGTTTGCGCTCAGATTTCATATCATCAGTTTAATGCAATATATTTAAATCCAAACCCATCATTTTCCCATTAAAATCAGCCAAACTTTTCTCATCTTCATAAAGATTAAGATCCTCTTCAAGCTTTATTAAAAGACCATGAGTACCAACCTAGCAAGAGCTCCCACGTGGGGAACACTGTGCAGACAGGTAAGACAGAATTTAATATTTACGACTTAAGGAGGCTTATCTGGATATGCCGGGTATTTCACAGTGGCGTGTAGGTGGAGACCAACACAGATGAGACACAGCAGGAAGTGGTCAGAGACCAAGCAAAGTGGGAACAGTCACCAGACTGGGAGAGAAGCCTCCCCAAAGAGTTCCACCTTTATGGTGTAGATTGTGTAAGATTTCAAGCTGTGGAACAATGTGATCAGATTTACATTTTGCAAAAAATAACTTTAGCAACAGCATGAAGAATGGATCAAAAGGTAAATAAAGCAGTATAAAAATCCCCTAACTGAAAAATGATCAGATCCTGAACCAGAATTCTGGCAGTGGCAACGGGGAAAAAAAGATACTGTTGAAAAATAATTAGAAATAATTTATAAGACTATGAGACAGGCTGGTTCTGGAAAAGTAAGGGAAAGAGAAGAGTAGGAAATAAGAGATTTTGGTTGACCAAGTAGCCGATGGAATAATTACATAGAAGGAGAGGCACGATAATCACTGAGGGCTAATATAATGGAGTTCAGTTTGGCACAGTGTTCAAATTGAGTTCCCTTTGGGACATCCAAGTGGAAATGTTTAGTAGACAGAAGATGTTTCCATTTCCAAAACTCAGAAGAAAGACACGACCTGGAAACAGATTTGGGAGTATGACTGATACTGTGGGCGCTTGGCATTCATTCTAATCTTCTTCATACTTGTTTTTCTTTCTTGTAGATGCTAGACTGTTTTTTTTTAATCTACATTTTCCATCTTCCCTTGTAGCTAGATGTGGCCATGTGACCATGTTGTGACCAAAGACGCAAATAAAAATGTCAAGGAAAACCACTTTAACTTGGATGACTCAAATGGGAATATATCTGATCTTCCAGTCTTCTAGTTTGTTCTGCTAAGGTCAAGGATATGATAGCTGGAGCTGTGACAGCCAATTTGGCTATGATGTGAATTTGAATATGAAAGCCATACACTAGGATTTTAGAGTAGAATGATAAAAAGATCCTAGGTTTCGGATTAACATGGAGCCACCATACCAGCTCTGGGCTGAGGCCATCCAGATTTGTTTTACAGTAAAACAATTGTTATTTAGGTTGTATATTTTATGTCCCCAAATGTAATCTTAACTGATTCATCAAGTTATCACCAACTTATAAGTAAATGCTGGAATAGAAGATAATAAGAGGCTACATAAGAGCTATAGAAGTAGAAGAAATCTTTTTTAAAAATCTATAGAATGGGGGAGAAGAATAAAGAGAGATTTCTGGCAAACCTCAATGTGAAGGACAGAGAAAGACAACTCAGTTAATGAGACTTGAAAGGAAGAGTCAGGAAATTGAAAGAATGTGTCAGACTTAGCACTGTGCCACCCAGACCCCCCTTCAAGAAAGGATGCACTGCGTCAGGAGTGGGCTTGGCTGGCAGTCTCTAGCTGTTACCTCCCTGATGGTCCATCTCAGTTTGTCAGGTTGTTAACTGAGGAAGGCAAGGGTAGCTAAGACCACTTCCTGTCAGGGCAGCTCTGCCAATGACCGAGCGAGGTGTCACCAACACAATTTCCACCAACACAAGGCTCCTCCGGCAGGCACTCTGCTCCAGAACCTCCATGGGGCTAATAGAGACAATCAGATCTGCATGGCAGTCAGAGACGCCTCCTGTCCCGCCCAACCCAGGAAATCATTTGCACAGCTAACTCCATTTCAGCATCTGCTTCCCAGGTGACCCAGCTTGTTGCAGAGGATAGTACAAGGTTGCATGAGTTAACGCATGTTATCTGATTTGGTTAAATAAGCATTTACTAAGCACTACAGGGAAGAGGCAGGAGGCTGATTGTGCCTCAGTAAAAACTACCAGATACAAAACAGAACTACCAAGTGCTGGTATTCATACGCAAAGCAATTCACTTCCCAATGAATGTGCTCAGTCCTTCCTGGTTTTTTATTTCATTTAACCCAGACTCTCACCATATCTCATCAACAGCCCCTCCAAAATATCCTCCATTTCTATTGCCTTACTTTCCTGTTAAATTATATTTTGTAATCAAATATGATGTAGGAAAAGTAAACAAGCTCCTTTGTGTACGTCATTACTGATTATTTTCCA
Organism: Tonatia bakeri; assembly: GCA_004024845.1. Classification (NCBI taxonomy): domain Eukaryota; kingdom Metazoa; phylum Chordata; class Mammalia; order Chiroptera; family Phyllostomidae; genus Tonatia; species Tonatia bakeri. The sequence continues at coordinate 183,884 of PVIA01001688.1, read as the reverse complement.
GATTCAGCTAGATTATAGCATAAACACAGTCATTCAACACGCAACTCCATATGGCAAAAACTCTGTATAATAAGATGAATTTATAAAGCAAGTGCTAAACCTGTTCCCAGAACATAATGGCCAATAGAATTAATTGTATAGATTCTTGCCAAATAGAATTAATTGAAAAGATTCTTGTTTCTGAGAATCTAACCATTTCTTTCACGAAGACAGAGCCTCATTTTCTCTTACTTCCCTTTACGTCGGTCATTTAGCCCAAATTAATCTTCCAAGAAAAGTATACGTATGTGCAAATGTGTTGTCATTTCCTTCTTACAAGAAAACCAACAAAGCAGATGAAAAACCTGCTTGCCCCAACACTAGAGAGCCTGCATCACTGGGACACTATTGCAACTTTCTGATGGCTTTTTCAAGGGTCAGCAAACTGCCACCCGTGGACTTGAAGTTGGCACACTACCTGCTTTCATAAATGAAGTTTGATTGGAACACAGCCACGCTGTCAGTACATGTATCGTCTGTGGCTGCTTTCACGCCCCAGCGGCAGAGTTGTCTCACTGTGGCAGGAACCATCTGGCCTAGAAAGTCTAAAATACTATCGGAAAAAAATTTGCCGACTTCTGTCTTAGTTTAAAAAGAATGGTATGTTTTCACATTTCTATTTATCCATTCATTAGTATTCATTCATAACATTTTGACTGACATCTTAATATGTTAACATCCTTGTTAATAAGCGTCAATCTGAAATCAGCAATGATTTTTAAAGATGCTAATGGATGCTCTCCTTTTTCTTTAATAGGTGATTACTAGTTTTTAGTAAACCTGATTTTTTTTTAAATTATCCCCTACCCACGTTTCAGGCTAACTTTGAACTTCCAGCCTTGGAACAACAACAACAACCAAAAAAAAAAAATTAATCCTCAAAAGAGACTGGAAATAAAACATAAAACACCTACAGTTTTAAAAGAAATAAAAAGATAATTATGCCTGGATCCTATGAATCCCTTTCTTCCCTTTTGAAAAGATTGCCTCTCTAAATAAAAAGACATTATAGCCTTTTTCATCCTCGTATTTTATACAACACCTGCCTGTGTTAGTGCAGCAGCAACTTCCCAGGAATTCATCAGTGAATTGCCGCGTGTGAACGGGGAGGCAGGGAGGAGGAGGCCTGCACTGAAAGGCAACGCAGGGAGACTCCAGACTTGGCCTGCCGCTCCAGGTGGTGGGGCTACCCAGGCCACGAGTTTGCTCCACAGGGATTCCCCGAAGCCGAAGCGTGGATTTCTGGTTACCAGCTTCCCTGTGCCCAGCTTTCGTCTGGGAACTCTTCAGGTTGCCCTGGAGCACGGGTCTCACGTAATGAACTGGCCCCTCCTCCCAAGCTTCTTTATTTTCTCTTCTGTTTCCCTCTCTAAACAGGTACAGTCATCTGGGGTTTTGTGAGCTACGGTCTCAACTACGTCTTCAAGGCAATGAAAACAGTACTTCTCCATGTAGTCCCTCATTTTTCATATGCCAAGTGCTTTTTAATTTTCTTTATATTTCAAAAAGAATATAAAGATGTTTACATAAAATCGTAAAAATTCTGGCAAGCAAAAGAAAGAGTGAAAAAACAAAATTAATATTATCCATAAATCCTACCACACCAGGAAGCCATTGTAAAATGTTGCCCTGTATTTACTCGTACAGGTAGTGGGTTGGATGGGGCTCACCCACCCCTCGAAAGTTTTGTCCCATGTAATCTCATTAAGGCTCTTCTTTGCCAATGTAATTACATTAAATATCTCAAAATGAGATCATCTTGGATTATCTGGAAGCCCCTAAACCCAATGATGGGAGGTCTTATAAGAAGAAAACCCACAGACAGAGGAAAAGGCTGTGAAAGAAGGAGGCAGAGTTTGGAGGGACGAAGCTATAAGCCAAGGGAAACCTGGGACCTCCAAAATGTGGAAGAGGCAAGAGAGGATTCTCCACCACAGCCTCCCAAGGGAGCACGGCCCTGGAGTTCAGGCTTCAGGTGTTCAGAATTGTGAGAGGATAAATTCCTGTTATCTCAAGTTACCAAGCGAGTTCCAGCAGCCCTGGGAAGCTGAGGCAATACCTTTGTTCAGTAAATGTTTATAGAATAACTGTGAGCTGCGTAGTAAACCAAGGGGTTGATGAATAAGACACCATGCCTTTCAAAGTCTTTCCTCTGCACTCATAGGAATATATGTACAAATATATTTTAATGAGTCATAATGTAAAAGTTATTAACACATTTTCACCTAATAATATAACAGTCAATGAGTCTGGCTTCGTCTCGTAGATGACCACATTTTGCTCAAGCAGTTCTTAATTATTGTACGTTGAGTTGTTTCCATTTTTTCTATACCTCGAGGACAATTCTTTATCTAAATCTTATGAACACCCTTAATTATCTCCTTACATTTTTAAAAGTGGAATTCTGAAGTCCAAGTCCTTGCCAGTTACCAAGTTACTGTCTCTCAGCTCCAAATTGACCCTTCCTTCCTGGCTCTGTGAACCAGGAGCTGGACACTGCAAATAGTTCTCCTCTGCGTGTTGGCACAACGACAGGCTTTGATAAGAGAGGGCGCTGGAGGAACAGTGCAACCCAAAGGGGGCAGGAAGCCATATCCCTTGTAGGTCCTGGTCGGTCCTCCACCTTTTTATGAGGCATGGGAGCCAGCAGCCCTCAAGGACCTGCTCCAACCACACTCTCGGGCCACACACTCCACACCGTGTAGCTGTTTCCACGGTAGCTCTGGCCACGGCCTCCGGCATGGCTCCCCTTCCCATGGGCACACCTGCAGATCAGTGTGGCTGCTATGTGGGACATCTCTTCACCACCCGTGGCTGGGCTTGCCAGTGGTGGACCCAGGGGCTTCAAAGGAGTCTAAATCTCAGCCTTGGGTTGAAAACGTTGGAAGCCCCTGAGTCCTTAATTCCTCATTGTCCACTTTTCTCAGCCTAAAAATAGAGCTTCTTTTTTGCACATGCGACTTCTGGATCCTCTAGAGGTGTCTTATCACTTTCATTAGTTAACAGTTCTTCTGATTAAATTTTTCTTGTTCAAATAACTGGTGTGTTTTCAGTCTCCTGACTGACCCAGACTGACATAAAATCTAAATGCATTTACAATACCAAATTAACTTTCAGAACCAAGGCTCCCATTTAAAATTCCTTCTCAAGCTCTAGCGAATTCTGGATATTTTGATTCATTTGCAGCAATAAAAATATGATAAAATGAAATTACTCCTTTCAATTATTTTTGCTTGCTTTTTAAAAATTTCTGGTTAGGTAGAGGAGAAACTATTCAAGTAGACAATACATCGAAAGGAGTTGGGGGTGGCTGGGCGGAGGGGGTAAAGGGAGAAAATTGGGACAACTGTAATAGTATAAACAATCAAATATAATTTTTGAAAAAGGAAAAAAAAGAAAGGATTTGTATCCAACCAACAGTGCATACCTCTGGGAAAGGAATGAGAGAGAGGGAGAAAAAAGGGAAGGGCTTCCACTTCTTCCTTTAAACCTTACATATTGTCCAACTATTATACAACATTTGTGTATTGTCTATGTAATTAAATATTGCATCGTGACAGCTAGGTGCAGCTGAGCCCTCCCTGATAACACAGGAGATCTGCAAGTCAGAGTCGCCGCCTTCTTCAGCAGAGCTGAGCACTCACCTCTGGGAACGGCTTATCTAGACCTACAGCCACAGGCTCCAGTCCTCATCACTGACTTGTCTCCCCAAGGCTGCATCTGGAATGCCGAAAGGAAATGAGGACTTGGCACATGGGCCTGGCCGTGGCAGCTATGGGTCCTGTATTTTCAGAGACAGGAGAATCATGCTTTTCTTTCATGCCCCTCCTCATTGTAAGAGCACGTGTAGAACCACGAGTTGGATCTTAAGTTCGGGGATCTTAGTTCATAAAATGTGGTCACCATACATCTTGGGAGGAACTGAAGGAGAGTGGTCTTTTGCCTTATCCCGACTATCTGGTGAACATAGCTGGAGCTTGTGAAATGCGGGGCTGTCTCACCCAGAGACAAGAGGGCGTGACCAGTACAACACAGAAGTGGGCTACAGCCATCTACTTGTTTTCAGAATGCTGAATCATCTTTCACACCTTTCATCCTGGCTTCCAAATTAAAAAACAAAAGCAGCATGAAGACATAAGTTCATTGAACTTATCACAACTTGTTGGAGTTTTGAGGGTTTTTGTTTTTGTTTTTGTTTTTTGGTCTGATGGGGCTAAACTATTATAACAGTATATCACAAATATTTGAAATCCTCCATTTAGAAAGGAAGAATTCTTTAATTACCAGCCAGCTACTTGACCTCTGCTGAACTGAACTACGTAAGAAATGAAGAGGGGAATGAGCATGGCAGCCAGCAGGAGGAGAACAGATTGCCCTACATTTGCAAGGACTCCAGAGGGAGTTGGGTGGGGTGGAGTGGTGGGGTGGGGGTGGAGAGGAAGGAAGGCAGAAGGTGAGACGGTAAAGCAAAGACTCTGAAGAGAGAGCGATGTATTAAGGATGTTTAGAAAGGTGGAGGGTCATCACATACCTCACTAACAGAATTCTCACTTCCCCACCCACTCCGAAGTCAAGACCTGTGTTAATTCTCAAAGCTTTCTGGAGTCATTTCTATTTATTTTAGCTGTACTGATGTTCTGAGACTGACCTTCAAGCCAGGCCAAGACATTTACTTGTGTAACATTTGTCTGGTGTTTGTCCCACCCACTAGCTATGAATTCGTATGCTGGATTATGAGTTGCTACACAACAGTTCAAATGCTTTAAGACATGCCTCTCTAAAGATTTCCAAAATCCTAGCTTCCCACCTTCTGAAAATAGATGTGCTGTCACAGTAGTAAAAACTGGAGCAAAGAAAACCCATTGGTTGTTCGTCTGGTGTACAAAGCTCACATAACACGTACAGAGTGCTGCTAAGAAGAATTATGTCATTTGAAAGCAGCTGCACGTGAGTGTAAGAATTTCTTCAAATTCAAAATATAAATACAGCTTACCTAAGTCAAGGTTATTCTTATGCATGTTCTTTGCCCTCTATTATATATCCCGTTTCAAAAAGGGGGTGTGTGTAAATTTCCTGGCTGCTGACCCTTATTAACCTGCCTCACCATAATAGCAAGGCTCAACTCTTTAGTTCAATCATCTCTTTAAGAAGATGGACTGTGAGGCCGGGATATAAGGCCACAAGGCAAATTGAGTCATTTTTAATGAAATCTTGTAAGTTTAGAGAATAACACAACCAAACTCCACGTATCTACCACCCAACCTTGTTAAATTTTAACATTTTGTAACATATTCTTCAGATCGCTTTTCTAATTCATTATAGACACTGTCGGAACCTGTGTCCAATCAACAGCCCCATTTCTCTCACTTCAGCCTCATCTTCAACCACTGTGTTGAACTAGGTGTTCACCATTCTCATGCAGGTTTTTGTAATTTTACTACGTATGTACTTCATAAATAGTATCAACAGCCCTGGCTGGTGTGGCTCAGTGGACTGAGCACTGGCCTGCAAACTGAAGGGTCGCTGGTTCAATTCCTGGTCAGGGCACATGCCTGGGTTGCTGGCAAGGTCCCCCCCACCCAGTCGGGGACCTATGAGTGGCAACCGATCAATGTGTCTCTCTCACATCAGTGTTTCTCTCCCTCTTTCTCCCTCCCTTCCCCTCTCTAAAAACAAAACCTAAAAAAAAAAATCAATAGCTATTGTGCCAGTTTTGAAATTTACCAGTATAATATCATACTGCTATACACACACATATGCACACATATATATGTCATACATAAGCATTCATGTCCTCATTGCTGACAATGAATCCCTTAGTTTTCATTCATATTGCATCCTTATTCCTGAAGGAAATTTATTCTGGAAGAGGACTTTGAAATTATTTAGCCTAAAGTACTCATTTTACGTGTGAGGACAATGAAGTCAGAGACATGAAATGTCACCGAGCTGGTTCCTGACGGAGCCAGGACCACGGTCTCAGCTTCCCAACTCCCAGTCAGCGCTCCTACTCTTCGTACACAATCTCAGCCACGTGGGTTATGCTGGAAACAAGGTTGTACAAAACAAGCTTGGTTATTACATGCTAGCACAATAAAAAATTGCAAAATGATAATTTTTTTAGAACTGAAAGGAACCTTAGAGATCAATCATGTCCGGGGCTCACGTTTCAGACGAGGAAGCTGAGGCCCAGGGAAGGCACTAGTAAGTGGAGCCATAGCTTCCTGTAGCAAGACGGCGCTGCACGCCCAGCGTCTGCAGGAGCAGATGGCGGGGCTGTGTGTTGGTTGGTTGACGGTGGACGAGTTGTTTGGTCTCCCCAGTAACAAGGAGGACTGTGCTGGGCCAAACACACATTTTCTCTTGAGCCCTGTTACGACCTCATGACACTAGTCAGAACTAGACACTGGATCCTAGCTAGACAATTTGTAATCAAATCTATGACTATTTTCTTTAGCACTATCCTCTCAACGAGTGATTCTCAAGCCTCCATGTGCATCATAATTGGACTTCAGGGCATACAGAAGCTCATAAGCTTGTAAGACTCTGCATGTTGAAATTGCACATTCCAGGTTCCACTTCCAAAGCTCCTGATTCACTAGATCCAGGGTGTGACATTGGAATTTGCGTTTTTATAAACACCACCAGGTATTTCAGAGCCATAGACAGTGCTTTGAGACACCTCTGGACTATGCCCAGGCGTCATGTTTTGCTCATGACTAGAAACTTCTGGACTTTCTAGTTCAGAATAAGAGAAGAGACTGGGTACAACACTAAATTCGTACCAGGCTGTGCATTGCACTCTGTCCTGGATCTGTCTTGTACAGCACTTGAACTTCTCCCACCTCCCCCACTCGTGACCGAGAGAGCCAGGAGGTAAAAGCAGCACTGCCCTCACACGCATCCATACAGTGACGGAACCTGAGGAACAGAGCTGTCTGCAGTTAGCACGGTTATTCTACTTTATGTCTCTTGCCAATTGCTCTTTCCACAGGTCCACTAGGATTCCTAAGGTTCAGATAGTCTAACTAAATATAATAGCTAACACTTAGCTGGGGCTACAGTTTTATTTTAAATACCCCTCTTAAACCACTCCCCACATACATGAGCACACATAGACCCACCTACACAAAGACCATTTACTCTGCAGAAATTGTTTATTCTTGGCAGTACACCTTTCTGTGTACAAGGTCCTAGGAAAGCAGGAAAAGGAAGGAGAAAGCCTGTTGGCCATGTACTTGAGGAATTTCAGTCCAACTGCACAAACAAGAAACACTCTTTTTTAAGCAACATGTGCACATACGCAAGACAAAAACAGAATGTTCTGAGGAACTCTTGTGTTTGACTGTTGACTCTGTTGTTTTTGTGATCGAATTCCTGGAGGTAGAGAGCACGATATTTAGTGAGTGCCCTTGGCACTTGCCCCTATGAAAGCCTGCGTGCCACAGATACTTAATCAGCTCAGTGATGTACCTGGCATTTTTTCTTAATTGTCTGGTAGGTACAGAGAGATTTTGCTTCTCTAACAGTCATCAAAGGTGCTGGTAGGCAGGAAGCATGTTGTTTATTTCTTCTATGTCTCCCCCAGGGTCCAAAATATGTTATTTTATTGTCACTAAAAGTTAAGCCCCTACTGTGTACAAGGCCCTATGGAAGATGCTACCATTGCAGAGATGGCCTTAGATCCCTCCATTCACTCAGCTAACATTTCTTAAGCGTCCCCCAGGTGATAGGGCCTGTCCTCAGAGCTGTAACACTCGCCCCCATATGAAGGGGTCATTCTCCAGGGAGGAAGGCAGACATGCACACTGTATTAGATCACAAAGTCTGCTGCAACAAAGCACCACCAAGTGGGTGGCAGGAGGCTGGAAGTCTAGGGTCAAGGTGTTGGCAGGGTTGGTCTCTTCCGAGTTAGGTCTTGAGGGAGAATCTATTGCAGGCCCCTTGCCTAGCTTCTGTTAGGGGCGGGGCAGGGGGGGCTCACTGCCAATCTTTGACATTCCTTGGCTTGCAGAAGTGTCACTGGTCTCTGCCTTCACCTTCACACAGGGGACTTCACCCTGTGTGCGTATGCCGGTGTCCAAACGTTCCCTTTTATAGGGACACCAGTCATATTTGATTCAGGGCTCACTCTCCTGTAGTATGACCCCATGTTTACTAATGACATCTGCCACAATCCTATTTCAAAATAAAATCACATTTTGTTCTAAGAGTTAGGATTTCAACATGTATATTTGGGGGGGACGTAAATCAACCCATAATACATACAAATAACTAGTCACAACATGGTCAATGGTTTACGGGGCAAGGGGCGAGCAAATAGCTGTGAGGGTTCATAACCACACATCACACTGAGTGTCAGAGAAAATGGGACAAGTGGTCAATGCTTGTGTAGACCATGGACATTCCCCAGGTGGGGAAATAAGAGAGAGCTTTTGGTTAAAGGCACATCTGTGAGAATATAAAGCATGTGGGGAAGTACAGGAAGTATTATGGGGAGGACACTGGGGGGCCATATAAAGGATGTGTGGGAGATGAGGCTGGAAAAGTATACAAAAGCCAAACCATGGACAGTCACATCAGGAGTGACTAATCTAGAGGCAATGAGAAGTTATGACGACTTTCCAGCCCTGAGAACATCGCGGTGGTACCTGCATGCTGCAAAGGTCACTCAGGCAAGACTTCCGATGATATGAGAACGCAGGGTGGGCACTGAAATGGGCCATTTTGAAAACATACGAAAGCCTGCGTGCCACAGATCCTTAATCAGCTCAGTGGCCTACCTGGTATTTTTTCTTAACTGTCTCATAGGTACAGAGAGGTTTTGTTTCTCTAACAATCATCAAAGATGCTGGTAGGCAGGAGACATGTTGTACGTGAGACCAGTTAGGAGCCTCTTCGCAAGAGCCTAAGAAAGAAATAAGGCCCTGGGGACATTCAAGAGCCAAGGGGGGACAAATTTGCAATGGGAGGCTTGAAGCAGAATGATGGGTCCTAGGAATCAGCCACCAGGAATAACGAGGGTGTGAACTGAGGGTGTGTACGTGAGGCCAGCAGAAAAGCCAGGGCCAAGATGTGGGGAGTTGGGGCAGGGACAGAAGGGACAGGCTCCTTTCTGGGAGGGAAAAGGAGAGGTTTAAACAAACCTTGAGAAGTGTGGCATCTGACTAGCCCATCCCACCTCTAGTATACCCACTCTCCCACCCCAACCGCATTCACACTTAATATCTGACTTCCACATTCAGTTTGCCCTTGACCTTTAGAGGGCAGGGGAAATGTGAGGAATATTTTTTTCCTGAACTGAGGCCAGATAATAGAGTTCACTCGGGGAGCATAACCCCAGGGATGGGGTGAATGGAAGTCACAAGACTTGTGGTGGCTTCACACCCACGTCCTTTGCCAGCCCAGGAAAATGTAAATCCGTTTACCACCTAGTTCAATGCCTGACTTCCTCATTCACTGGCCAAGACATGTCAGAAGCTGAAAAGATACTAAAGGCCAGTTAAAATTTAATTCCAGATAAAAAGAAGGAAGTGGCTCAAGAAACCCTGAAGATGCCCTTCACTGTACCCAGCTGAATGGAGCAGCTGGCAATCCTATCATCTTGGGCTTTTGCACTTGGACTTGGCAGTCAGGCCACGATGTGCTCCTGAAAAGAGTCCCTTCCTGATATATTCCTTTCCCAGACTTTGCTGCTTTTGTTCCACTCATGAACAAACAGTCTGTCCTACTGCAGTGTACTACAGAAACCAAGAAGTAAGCATATTTCTAGCAAACACATTTCACACTGTTCTGGGGCTGGCTGTTCTAAGCAAGTTATACACTTTAACTCACTTAAGCCACACAATAACCCCGTGGAGAAAGTTCTGTTACTGTCGTCCTTTCAGATGAGGGGCTGGCAAAGGCCACAGGAATCCCTCGCTGAACCCAAGGTGGGAAGAACTCTGGTCTGAATGCACCAGTGCAGGTGTGTCTGAGGGTCTTGCCTCCAGCCAGGGAGGGAGGGAAAGAGTGGGATTAACGCGAGTGGGAAGCTTTGCCACCTGGACAAGCAGCTCAAGGCAAAGACGTATTTTCCTGAACATTCAGGAGGGTGGGGCCACCAACCCGGTCAGACTTAGCCTTCCTTCTCCTACCAAGTCATCAACTACTAGAGCCAGGAGTTCAGGGCTGGGCTCCCCCTCCCCCTCCCTCTTTCTCAGAAGGAGAATGGGGTAGGGAATAGAAGTTCCTTCACAGGAGACCAGGAGAGCCTACCATGTGTCCTCCAGTGATTCACTGGGGAGGACTACTTTCCCACCACACCACATACAAAAGTTCAGAGTGGGGTCATCAAGGGCCCCTCCCTCCTTGGGTGGATGAAAAATTTCCGCTTTGTGAAGCACAGGCCCGGTTGGAATCAAACTCCATCCAGACAGGAAATCACCAAGATTCTAGGTAAAACTCGTGCCTTATTTGTAAAGGTCGAACTTTTGCACTCACTAAGTGGGTGTTTCCTCAGTGCCCATTTTTGTGCTCCCCACACCACATGTGGTTGTTATGGATCTAGTGTGTTCCCTGTGGGAACAAAGACAAAACACACACGCATACACCACTGATCAATCTCACAGGAGAAAGGCTTTCAGGAGAGCCTTTGTTCTTTAAAAAAGAAGGAAGGGAGGGAGGGAGGACGGAAGGAAAGAAGGAAAAGAAAAGAAAAAAGAAAATATCAAAGGTTTTTCACACACACCACTTGAGTCCCCCAAGTGGTCTGGATTGAACCCTAGGGCAGGGAAAGCGGGAGGCCTGGGGTGAGGGGGATGGGCACGAGGAGAGGATAGGGTGACAAGGTGGAAGGGCAGAGCCGGCTGAGGGATCGGAGTTGGCTGGCGAGCTGCGCCAGAGGCAGGTGCCAGCTGGGAGTGGGCGGAGGTGCGGGCGCCAGGCCAGGCGGGGGAGCCGGCACTACCTCTGCCTCTAGGAGTCGGGCGCGCAGACGAGCTCGCGGGAGGAGCTGGGGGCACGGGCGTCCCCGCCGCCCGCAGAAGGAGCCCTGGGAACAGTCACAGCAGCTACGGGGTGGCAGCATCCTCTGAAGAGACACTCCAGGCTCCGCGGCTGTCTCGCTCCTCCCAAAGGCGAGCACCCGCCGCCCCTACCCGCGCTCCTGTCCGCTGGGGCCCCGCCGCCCATCCGCTTGCAGGGACTGCCACACCAGCACCCCCGGCCCTTCACCTGCCGCGGGCTCCCGGGCGGGCAGGCGTGGGGGGAGAAGGTGCGCAACACAGGGACCCGGGAGACACCATCCCCTGTTCTCCACTACACGCAGGGCAGGGACGCCCACGGACACCTCAAGCCCCTACACTCCCTGCACCCGGTCCCCGAGTTCAAGAGAGATACCCTTTAAAAGCAGAGCTATCCGGCGTGGTAAGCATTCCAGCCCTATTGACCGCAGTGACCTCGGCCGGCCCGCTGGAGTGAAGGCGGCCCTCTGCGCTCAGAGACCCCTGGGTCCCCGGAGTCGCCCGCGCGCCCGGAGGGGCCATGCCCGGACTGCGCCGGGACCGCCTACTGACCCTACTGCTGCTGGGCGCACTGCTGTCGGCCGACCTCTACTTCCACCTCTGGCCCCAGGTGCAGCGCCAGCTGCGGCCCCGGGAGCGCCCGCGGGGCTGCCCGTGCGCCCGCCGCGCCTCCTCCCTGGACCTGAACTCCGCCGCAGCCGCCTCGGACCCCCACACGGCGGCGCACAACTTTTCCCGAGCCCGGTCGGGGACTGAGCAGGACCGCGGTGGCCGCAGTGGCCATAGCTCCAAACTGCAGGCCCTCTTCGCCCACCCGCTGTACAACGTCCCAGAGGAGCCGCCTGTCCTTGGGCCGGAAGACGTGCTGCTGGCCAGCCCGGAGGCGCTGCGGTATTACCGGAGGAAGGTGGCCCGCTGGAACAGGTAAGGACTCCACCTGCCAAGGAGGATAGCGCCTGTGCGGCCCCGGCCTCCCTGCGTCCCCTTGGCCCCCGCCCGGCCCTAGTCCAGGTGGCTTCGCCCAGCTCACAATCCCTGACCCTGGGCACTGTTGTGGACCTCTAAGGTCAGCCCCAGTAGACAGAGCGCAGTGCAAGAAAAAGTTTCTATGGAGCAGCATAGCCAAGAAATCTTCCCAGCCTCTCCCCCTTAAGCTTCCTGTTCACTGCTTAGTCCAACTTCTGTCCCTGGGCCATTTCCGCCCTCTTTCTTTTGCCCCGATGTGGAAAGCCACTGTTGGACTTCGGCTTTCCAGGATGAGGTTTCCAAACACAGTAACTCCAGGGCTGGGTCGAATTCGGTACTCTGCTCTTTGGGTGGACCTGGGCGCCTTCCAGAAAGCAAGCCTGCTCCCTGAAAACCCAGCTATTTCCCTTTTCTTATTTCTCTGCCCCAGTGAGAGGTCAACCCGGGGCAGAAAGGCAACCTTCAGTTCCCTGATAAGGTCACCGCTCTGTTTTATTTAAAACCTGATTTGTCCATTTCTGTTGAGTGTTATGACGGGAAGACAGTTTTAGTATCCTGGTGATTTGGGTTGACTAAGATCTGAGGCTTGATGCTTTCACAGAAGATGAAAATCTACCAGGGAGTTTTTAAAACCCAAGGTAGCATGTAGAAGGAAAAGATACTGAACGCATTTAGGGTACAGTTAAGAAGGATGTTTTCGTAAAAGGGCAAGGGGGAGGGCCGTGTTGGAGAAGACGGGATAGTGAACGCTAAGATCCCCAGCTAACGGCAGAAAGCTGCTGTGTGAGTTAGGACTTTGTTCTGAAGTGCAGACTTGTCTAAATATCACTCACATCCAGAGTTCACTTTTGCACCACACCCATCAATTTCCTTAATACAAGAGATTTCAGAATGAGATGTCATCGGGGAAACAGTCCCTCCGGAGCACAGAAGACCATAAATCTGAGTGCTCGCCCAGTGTAACCGTTTGCTCATTATTCTGGAGCACTGCGACTGCCTGGGGGAGACAAACCACCAGAAATTAAAAAGAGAGTTATTGGCTGACATCACTGTGGTGAATTTCAATTGCAACTCTATGGCTGATGATTTTCTATTAGGAAAAAAAAAAGTGGTTCTCAATTCCATCATTAATTGTGTGCAAAAAAAGGCAACTTGTGATTGCTTCTCGGACATTGTCATTTCCAGTGTTACCCTATTGCATTCATAACACGCGGGTCTGGGTCAGTGAACTAGGACATTTTGCCCTTAGAAAATTTGCCTGTTGCAGGTTTAAGAATGAGGGGCTGTGGGCAGAGTCGCTTGCTTTTGTGAGTGTAGATCAGCGTTCATTGCTGTGGCTTTAAACTTCCCCATGTTCTTTCGGTCCTGAAGGAAATCCCAGCGGAGTATTTTAGCAGAAAAGCAAAACTCTCTCTCAACCATCTGTCCAACAGTCGCTATCGAGCTTGTTTCTACACCAGGATGTGTCACAGAAACATTTCCTGATCAGAAATTGTCTTGGCCATTTAGCCGTGGATCAATGGGGGAGGCCGGTGACCTTGCCGTGTTAAGAAGGAAGCAGAGCAGTTTGGCGTGGTTGGTTGAACGTGACAGTTGTGGTATTTAGTCATCACTTCCTTCTAATACTTGAGATCCAAGTGAGATCTGTGGGCCGTAGCAGTGAGGCTGGACTCAGAGGCAGGGAACGCTGTCCCTGCACCCAAACCGTGTTGTAAACATCCGCGCGGTGCTACCAGTGGGCACGTGCATTGTTACATATCGCGAGCAAGATTACAAATGGAACGTGGAAGACTCATCAGCCAGCGTGAATCGGAATCACCCTCGGAGCTCTGTTGGGAGAGACCGTCGCTCATTACCTGAAGCACTGATGACACCCACGTGCCTGCTGTCACAGGCAGGGCCAGTGAAGGCTCCAGCTCTCAGTGGAGACAAATAATTAGAACAGACAGTAAAGGAAGACACAGGGAATGGCCTTGCTAATTGTTTATCTTTTGCACAAACTGTCCTTGTTTGTAGCCACAGCCAGCCAATATTTAAACACCAGAGATTGGTAGACATATGTGGCTGCTACCTTGCCAATAATTACCTAACATTAACTGCTATCCAAAATAATCCTATCAGCAAACCCTCTGCCAAACCAAAAAGGGTGCAGGTAGTAAAATAAGCCAAATCAGCATTCTTCACCACTGGCAGGAGAGACCATTAGTCTGAGTGATTTTTTTTTTTTTTTTTACCATCACTCTAATAAGTAATGGTATGAAGCTGAAAGTGGAAATTATCTTTCTGTAACTTCAGCTCATTACCAATGGGAGATAGGTAATGGCCCGTCTTGTTCCCCTAGTCACTCCTTTTGGATTTCACACCATGGAAGCTGGAGCTTATACATTGTTCTGAATGTTTTGGGTACTCAGTCGATGTTTGCTCACTGGCTAGCAATAATTAGTGAAGTTAAAGTGTAAAAGACACGTCGTGTGTGGGGTGGGCTATCCACGTGCTGTCTCGCACTCAGGCTCTCTGCCTTCGTCCTCAACCCACTGTCCTTCCCTCCTTTCCTCTGTTTCCTCCTCAAAATGTAGCTAAATGTGCAACAATCCAGTTTAGAACGTAATCAGGGGAAGTGTTTCTGTCAAGTCGTCGGCCACTGATCACGGTGGGTGAGCCGGCACCAGGCTCCGTCAGGCACGATGACACCTGTCTTGAACAGTGCAGAGGCGAGAGAGCACAGTGAGCAAGGGGCACGCGGTCGTCACTGTTTTGGGTCGTAAACCAGCCAGCCAGACAAGCCTGTTCCTTTCAGAGTGATGATGGGAGGCAGGGCCTGCCTGGAGCATGGGTAACCGTCCAGGTTGTCGCTATCCTCGTGTCTCAGAGGCTGACCTTTAGGTTTCTTCCCAGCCACAGGCCACCTGAACCAGAAGACATCTGTCCTTTGACGTATCCAAACTGGTCAGCTTGGCCAGTTTTGCTCACGCATCTTTGGTTGGCACCTCTGGATCCCTCCGGTCTTGACAGGCAAGGTCAATCCAGGTCATGCCTCACTGACATAGAAACTCCAGCAGCAGCCCTGGCTGGTGTAGCTCAGTGGATTGAGTGCATCACCGGTTTGATTCCCAGTTAGGGCACATGCCTGGGTTGCAGGCCAGGTCCCCAGTATGGGGTGTGATAGAGGCAACCATACATTGATGTTTCACTCCCTCTCTTTCTCCCTCCCTCCCACATCTCTCTAAAATAAATAAAATCTTTAAAAAGAAAGAAAGAAAAGGAAACTCCAGCAGCTACAACACAAGCATGAGTTTCCTACTCTCTGCTTTGCTTTCTTGACAGCTTCCTCAGGCATCAGGAAAGTTGTATTTTCCTGCAGTTACAAATCCAGCGTTTGTCAAAAGTGTCCGTGTTATGTGTCTGTTTTTCTTACCATCGGCAGCCCCTGACTTTCCCTCTGCTGCTATCTCCTTGCTCCCACTGAAAGAAAGTCTAACCCTGAGTCGGTCTTTCAAAATCACAGCAGAGAGACTGGGCGGCTTTTCAAAAATGACAGTTGTTCACGGGGTGTACACTGGCCCAAGTTTTTCTCTGGGGGAGCTTTGAGAAGGTCCGGAAGCGGAGGCAGATAAAGGACGGGGGCAGAAAGAGCCAGGAGGGAGCAAGAAGCACCCAGCTGGAAATGAGAATTGTCCAGTGGAGGCATTTTTGAAAGAAGTTCTTTGGAATGAAAAATGCAATCTTTTTATTCTCCCCCCTCATTCTCCCCTCAGCCCCAATTTCTTTCTTTTTTCTTTCTTTCTTTCTTTCTTTTTTTTTTAAATCTTTTCCCTGCTTATCTCATGCTGGCCCCAGACCATTCGGAACACAGATTTATTGGGAGCAGGCGGTTCAACCCACAGAGCGGATCAAAGCCCAGATGTTACTCAGGGGTCAGCCTTTCCCCAGGGTCAGCGGGGTCTTGGTCCATTGTCTGAGTCTTCTGCCAGGCTGAGAAAGGAAATGGCCTTCTTCAGTTTCAGATGGACCTCAACCACGATCTGTGTGTGGTTAGCAGAGGGAGTGGGAATTCCGACTCCTCTTTCCCACTTCCCCCAATCAGATCTTTATTGGCTGGTTTGGGAAAAGCTGCTGTTTCAGTGATTTCAGAATCCCCAGACTTATAGCTGTAGGGAAAGTCTTCACCCTTCTGAAAATCGAAGTCTCTGAGCAAATGGTCTCTGAGACAGCCGATCCAGAAGCCCCATGTCCCTCATTCTGAAGCCCATCCTCACTGCCGTTACCACAGCAAAACCAGAGAAGGTGTCATGCTGTTCTCCCAAGAGGGACAGGCACTTCCTGTTCCCAAATATATCGAAGTGAAGTCCCTCAGGCAAGCCCTTCAGCTGTCCAATTGTTTCCAACCCCTTACCCTCTCCTTTCACCCCAACCAAATTCTCATCAGTCCTGGGAACTCAACTGGCTAATTCTTTGCATACAAATCTCTACTTGAAACATACCAGATATGCGCTCAGTACTTGACCTACGCTCGCTAACTTGGGCCTCACAACTGCCCTAGAAGCAGGTGTGAGTGGTAGACAGGATTCCAAGCTGGTCCCCCCGAGCATCCAATCAAATGCTGATCCAGATACTGCCATAAAGGGCAGCTGACCTGGAGGTGGGGGCATTATCCAGGTGTGCTTGGTCTAGTCACATGAGCCCTTTAAAAGCAGAATTCCCTCCTGCTGATGGGAGAAGAGGAAGTGAAAGATTCAAAGTATGATAAGGATTTGCTGACTTGAAGACAGAAGGGGCCACAGGGCAAGGGTGGTGAGCCAGGAAACAGGGACCTCAGTCCTACAACAAGGAAATGAATTCTATGAACAATAGAAATGAGCAGACTTCCCTCCCACCCCCAAGCCTCCAGATGAAAACTCAACCCAGCTGACAGCTTCCCTTCAGTCTTCAGCCCTGCACAGAGAACCTAGCCACACGAGTTCTGACCCGCAGCTCTGTGAGCTGATACGTGGGTGTTGTTTTAAGCCACGAGGTTTGCGGTGAGTTGTTACACAGCAATAGAAAAACAAATACGGTACTGCTGTTTACTTCATTTTATAGAGGGAACTAGGGAGGAGGTTATATAATTTGCCTTCTAATGTCAGGCAGCAAGCAAACCACAGGCAGGCTTTGTACCCAGAGGGTCTGGCTCCAGAATCCATGCTCTAACCAGCGGCTCCACCACCAGGCATCCTCTGGTGTCCACAGGTCCTCACTTTTCCTCTTCCGGAAAGGCTTTTCCGACTACCTCCACCCTGCCCCGGCCCCTCCCTGATGGACGCACCCTCTCCGTAAAATACCATATTGCTTTTTATGACCATGCACTGTCTGGCTTCATAGCAGCTGCCTGGAGCCTCAGGTGACAATAAATAGCCACTTGCTCCTGGCATGAAAAGCCCCCAGCTTGCATGTGGTTGTACTGACACATCTGTTTCATGCTGTCCCACTGGGGAGAGCCAAAGCAAGTATCTGTGGAATAAATAATTGGGAACAGATGACGTCAGGATTTGGGGTGTGGGGGTGGGGGGTAGCTGTCAGTCCATGATCTGTTATCTCCTAGAGCAAAAGCCTTGCACAAAAACAGTTCCACTGTAAAATCACCCCACCTATAACTTGTCTACTGCTCCCTGTGAACACATGAGGCGAAACCACCTTCCTGAGACATTCTAAAATTTGGGTCTGGAGTTCTCTCCCCATTGCAGTAGTCTAAATAAAATCAATTAAAAAAAATGCCCCAAAGGAAAGTTGAGAAGGTGCTGTTTGCCAACAAGAGGAAATATCCTCAGCTTTCCTGGGCTTTCAGAGAAAGAGCAGCCACGGGGGCTTGTGTTGAAGAAAAGTGGGCAACACAAAGACCCTGACTTCACCAAAGCAATCCCTGCCCTGCCCCGGGGGCAGGTGCTGGCGTGTGTTTTCCTTGTGATTATTCATTAAGCCGGAGGCTTCTGCTGACCCTGGCTTGCAGACGGCTGAAAGCGGAAGGGGGAGAGCTTTCTAAAGAGCTACAGTGGTGGTGGAGCAGAAATCACCAGGCAGGGAGCGTCTGTGTACCTGTTATAACAAGCAGGCACACACGTAAGAATCTAATGAAAATCATAGAATGGGAGGGGGCGGGGGAGGCTCAGTCCCTTCTGTGGCCTGTCACCTGGCAGGATGTCCTGTGGTGGAAATGTGAAATCAGGACAGAACTGAGTCGGAGTGCCTTGCCGATGCTGGCAGCCCTCCCTAGAGCCTGACCTTGAGGCCAAGGCCTGGGGCAGCCAACAGAACTTGGCTTGGGCAAGAGGCAAAGTTAAGAAGCAGCAAATGGCCTATTTTATTGGGTTCACTAGTAATAAACCACCTAAATTTGGGGAGCCACAGGAAACAGAAAATAGTAGAGGATTGTAGTTCCCCAAAAGCCAGGAACCTGTAATAAAATTCAGCAAAATATGGAAAGGAAAAGAGAAACCTTAGGGAGCATTGGCACAGGGACACATGGACAGAGAAGCTGGACCGTAAATACAAGGTGACCTGGGAAGGGATGGGATTTTCGAAAACTTGGGCAAGGTTGATGGGTTATAAAAGAGCTCTCCTGGCAGAAAAAAATCAGCTGTTTAGCCTGGGAAGTCAAACACAACTCTTCTGTAAGAAACTTGCCTTCAGCAGTCAATGCCTGGGTCAAGTTCAGGGGGTCGTGAGTCAATGTGATGCTGCTGCTGACCAAAATGGAGTCCACAGGGAGGGACAAAGGGTCTCTCCTGGCCAGTTCAAGTGTCCCGTGGGGTCTCAGTTTCACTCAAATGGGATTTTTATATCTCTGGCTCATTTTCTTCCGTGGCTGAATAGTTACGAATCCTATAAGGAAAGGTATATTTGTCTGCACACACAACTCAGCTCGTTTTTTCACCGAGTTAAGAATTATGCACAACCAGTAGCTGATTATTTGCACATTCCGTGCTCCTCTGAGCATCAGAGACACTAGAGAAAGTCAGACTGACAACCACTATCCCATAAGCAACTCAAGCCTCAATGTTTCATTGTAGGGTTTTGTTTTTTTCCTAAATGGGAACATTGGACCTCACTTAATTCAAGTAATGAGGTCTATATTTTCCTTAAATTTTGCTCTCTGTGCATATGTTTATTCTCATTATTTTGCAAAGCATTGCCTACATCATCAGGATACTTTGGTTTCAAGTGACAAAACCCAACTCAAACTAACATAAGCAGGAAGGAAATGTAGAGACTCAAGAAACCAAAACTCAGTCAGGGCAGCTGTCTCTACTCTCCTCCACAGTTTATCTGCCTGTCTTAATCCAACCTGTGGTTGGTTCCAAATCCCAGTAGCCCTGGGACCACAGCGATCAAAGGGCTTCTCCAATTTCCCAGAAGAAAGACCCTTTACAAAGATGCTGATAGGCCACATCTGGGAACACAGCCGGGCTGTAGAAGGCTATGATTGGCCCAGCTTGGAGGTGGATCAACTAATCACTGACACCGGGGAAGTGTAGGCATTGGAAACTCACCATTCAGTTCTCCACTCAGCCACGTGGATCAGTGTGGGGAACAGCAGTGTCCCCAAGACCTGGGTGGGTGCCCAGAACTGCTGTGACCTGCTGGAAAGCTTTTCAACTTATGCCTGCCACAGTATCTGACACCTATAGCTACTGTTCTGGAGTTTTAATAAGACTTCTTAAAAACAAATTCATTCATAATGAATTTCTAATGTGTAGATTTTTTAAACCAACCATTTAGATTCTTATCCTCTTGGGGGCTTTCTCTTAAATCAACTTTACTCCCTCCACGAGAGTCTGAAGAGGACAGTAACCTAAACCCAGCTCATTCATGGACTCATGCCTCTTTCTCCTGAAGCGAGATGGCTCTTGGAGCCCAGATGCCTACCTTCCAGTCCCAAGGGCAGTACTTTCCTTCTTCCGGACCCTGTTTCTCCTTTTGAAATTCAGAGGGAGACTGTGGCCCCTGAAGCCTTCTGATGCTGTTTTTCAAGCTGTGCGCGTCTCCAGCCAGAATTCCTTTTCAGAGGCTGTTGGAGTGGAAATGCGGGACATTTTCCAAGTGTGCTTCATGGACGCACAGGGTTCTGAGAGGCACTTCGTGGGTTGTGCAAATGGCTGATTACATTTTCATCCTGAAAAAGTGTACCTTCAGGCAGTTCTGATGAGAAAACCCTCACTGGGTTGTGATAGGCACATGGTAGCACACTGAGCCTGCCACACACATCGTGTGGGGACAGATGGCTTCTCCTCCTGCCTCTGTTCAGTTGAGGATTATCCTGGGGTGGCAAGGTGAGCTGTTAAAAACCACCTCCAGCCCCAGCCACTGATGTGTGCTTATCAGGATTGCGTACCCTCTGCTACCAAAATAATGTGCAGAAATTAGTTGGGTGTAGAAACAAGGCTCTTCCTGTCTTCCTTGACCCCTGGTTTTGAATGCTTGAGTTCATAATCCTATTATCCCTCTTGCTCTTACTGATTAGCTTTTAAAAATAATTTTACATATTTGATCATCTAAACTCAATTTGTAGACATAATTTAAAAATTGTACCTATTTTACACACATTGGGGATTCTGTGTAGTATTTCTTTTGAAAAGAAGGTTCTGCTTCTCCAAAAAGAAACCCCACCGATTTGGAATGTGTAGAAATAGAATAAGCTTCATGTGCCTACAACCCAAGTCCCCTTCTCCCACGGCCCCCACCCCCGGCCATTATCACCAATGAGAGTGTGGCACACACTCTCGTACAAGTACCAGCTCCCGCTGCCGTGGCTTTATTCATGCTTCTGGCCCCTTGCACACAAGAGAACATCTTTTAGACCCTGAGTATGGTTTACATTTTCTGCCTAACAAATCACTTCAAAACATAGTGAACTAAAACAAGAACCATTACTTCGCTCACGGTTCTGTAGGCCAGCAATCTGGGCTGGGCTCAGCTGAGTGGTTCTTCTGGTCTCTGATGGGCTCACTGAGGCATCTGTGGTTAGCTGCTGCCTGAGCTCTGCTGATCCGGGATGCACTCCCTCCCATGGGGTCCCATGTCCAGACCTTGACTGAGATGATGACCTTAGGTCCACATGGCCTCTCATCCCCCATTTGGCTAATCAGTCGTGTTCACATGGCGGCAGCAGGTTACGGAGAGAGAGTGGAAGTGTGCACAGTCCCTTGAGATCCTAGCGGAATCTCCTAAATGTCATTTCTGCCATGTTATTGACCAGAATAGATCAAAGCCATTTGGGGAGGTTCCACTATTGTGGCTATGGAAGAGGAAGGGGTCTATACAACTTAGTACTATTCTACAAGCAAAGGCCCAGGGAGCTTCCATATGCTGGTGAGTTGTTGGGCCACGGACAGGCAGCTGTTAGTGGTAGGAGCCCTTCCCATATATCAATGAGAAACAAATCTAATATATCCTTCATGGATCTAACAAAGCCGTGATGGACTGAATTGTGTTCCCACAAAATTTAAACATTGAAAGTCGAACCCACAACACACCTCAGGTTGTGACTATATTTGGAGATAGGATTTTTAGAGAGGTAATTAAAACTAAATGAGGTCATAAGGGCGGTGTCCTTATACGAAGAAGGAGAGACACCAGGGACATGTGTGCCATCTGAGGACAGAGTGAGAAGGCAGCCATCTGCACGCCAAAGAGAAAGGCTTCAGTGCTGCCAATACCTTGATCTTGGACTTCCAGACTCCAATGCTGTGAGAAACAAATGTCTGTCGTTTAAGCCACTCAGCCTGTGGTTTTTGTTATGGCAGCCCGAGCAGACTCACAGAGGCAAAACCGCCTCTGAAACAGCCCTCCTCCTCCCAGGGTGGTCCTCCCAGTCTCTGAAGACCTCTGGCCTCCTCGTCAAGCCTCCTCATACTCCCTGACTCTCAGACAAGACAGCCCCAGTCCCCTCCTGGGGCCAAGTGCTTAGTTCTTCATTTATTCTCTTTTTAATCTGTTTATGGATAGACTTTAAGCTCCCCCTTCTTCCGGAGATGATTTTTGAGGTCAAAAGGTGAACATTGGCTCTCTTGTCTCCCTTCACAGTCCTCCTGTAGTAGTCCAAATCTGGACCCACGGGCCACTGTCTGGATAGGTCTTACTCAAGTGCTAAGCCAGAGCAGTGACTCTGTGAGGTCAGATGGGGTTGGGACTCAGTTAGCCCAGAGTGAACACAAGTGGTCTCTTGCAACATAGCATGAAAGCATTTCTGAGGGGAGGAAGTGATTGTATTTCAACCAGAAGGGAAATGAGTTTGGGTTGGGAAATCAGCCCATTTGGCAAAATCGCACTGACATCTTGGTATAGTCATGGCACCACCACCCTGGCCTCCAGGGAGGTTCCATCAGTAGTTTAAATAAGTCTTTGACAAAGCATCGTGTTCTCAGCAGCCTCTGTGGAAAAGCAGAAAAGACCCAGGTCAGAAACTCTGGCTGTTAGTTCCTCCTTTTCACTTATTATGTGGTCACCTCCGCTGTGTGGACCTTCATTTCCTCCCCTGTGGATCCGAGGGGTGATCTCTTCACAGGGCTGGAGGGGACTCCGGTACGATAACACATGGAAAGAATCCCCCAAGGACATCTATAATGAGCTCTACACGAATACAAGTTATTAATCGCATTAAATAAAAAGACGCATCCTACATTAAATAAGTACCACAAGGCTGTGGCAGAAGCATCAAATTCCACGTGTCCCAGCACACCACTGCAGGGTGGGGCCATGTGACTAGCAGTAGTCAAGGGTGTGTATTGAGGTGACCTACCTCACTTCCTGGCCAAAGCTTTTAAGAGCTGGTACTTAACCAGTGTCTTCCTTTTCTTGCCCTGATGACTGGGAAGGCCATGCTCTGGGATGCTGGAGTGTCCATCAAGCTGCGTCCCTGAGTCACTCAGCAGAATCCCCACTGACCTTCGTTTGACAGGTAGCGCAAATGAGAGAAGGCTTGGTTGTGTTAAGCCACTTAGATTTCAGGATTAAATTGTTACTCTAGCAGGACCTGACTTCGCTCCACAAACTCAAGTGATGTGAAAGAAACATCACATTGATTTTGTTTTTCTAAAATTAAACCAAGTGGCACTTAAGCCCCCTTTCTGTGAGGCAGGGTGGAAATTCAATCTCAGTCATCACCGGAGCTCCTTCCCCCAAATTCCCTAGTGTTGGGGGGATGTCTCTAGGGCGTTAGGTAGAAGAACAACCCAAGAGGACCCTCTCTTCACATTCCATAACCTGGCCTCATGCAGGGAGGTTGCTTCCATGCCAACCTCGGGCTCAGGATTAGGGTTATCTGCACAGTGCACAGCCACTGCCCACCACCCTGGCTCACCTCCAGGACAGACACACGACCCCCAACCAAGTTTCCGCTTCTGACCTTGGAGGATCTGCTTGCTTCCCCAGAGTCTGTGCTTCGATAGGCGCATCCTACTGTCTGTCAAGCCCATCTAGCGTAATGGCTTTCCAGGAATTAAAAAACAAAGCCAGAGAAGGAGCAGGGTAGCCTGTCTAAACATCTGCTTGATGTGGGATCATAAACATCCTCTGAGACAGTGAGACACAGACACCTGCTGCCTTCTTAGCACAGGGGTATGCGAAATTCCGTAAGAACAAAACACCCATTAATGTCTCAATAAATCATCCCGCTCCGTGGCTGACTGCTCAGGCCGAGGAGGGAAACGGGCCAAGATCTGCAATCATTCAGTTTGTAAATCAGAGAGGGAAATCATGCCATGCAAATTAGCAGTAACTCACAGGCCAAGGACCTGAAAGAATTTAATCTGTGGGTGGGCCACCAGGAAATGGGCCTATGAACCATGAAAATATGTGCCCCAGTCCAACCCCCTATTGCAACCCCATGTACTCCAATCCCTCTACATGCAGATGTCCTTCAAATGTGCATGCCTGTGTGACAGGCCACAAGGCAAAGTTCAAGCACTTCTAAAAATACATATATTCTGGTAAACCCTTGATTATTAGGGGACCCTGGGTGGAAATCGTAAAGCTCCTCCTTTTTCTTGATCCACCCTGAGTGTTGCTGTTTTCTGCACTTGGGAAAACGGTGCATGAGAAAGAGGACACACATTCGCCAGTGTCATTTGCTGACAGAGTGTGCATGTATGTGCGGTGTGCATGCAATATGTACGTACGTGGTGTGTCTGTGTGTAATGTGAGCATGTGGTATGTACGTATGTGCAGTGTATGTGTGTGTAATTTGTGTATGAGTGTGTATAATGGGTGTAATGTGTGTGCATGTGTGGTGTGTGTGGTGTGTAATGTGTGTGTATGTGGGTGTGTGCACATGTGAAACATGTTTATCCTAGTACTCACAGTTGGATAATTGAAAAGAACCAAAATTATGACAATAAAGTGGATCAATATCACATCATTTGCAATTAACATGTGTTTGCATTTTATCAATATGCTTGTCAGGTTGGTCTGACAACAAGTGAGTGTGACCCGCATTTGTTGTTTTAAACAGTTAAGCCGCATTTCCAGTTTTTGCTGCACTGGAGGTAGAAAAAGAGCTTAGGAGGCCCCAAGGAGAGCTCTCGTGCTATCTATGGAAACCATTAAGTTGCAGAGTCCAGAATCCATCATAGCCATTTCCAGGTCACCCTCAGAACGTTAAGTGCTTTATTCGCTCATCAGTCTGTGGCTCCAGCCCAGGTTTCTCAACCTCAGCACTACTGACACCTGGGCCAGATAATTTTCTGTTGCGCTGGGCTCTCCCGTGCATCAGAGGATGTTCAGCAGCATCACTGAGCACTCCCCGCACTGACTATGACGCAAAACTTTCTCTTGATATTGTGACCCCTGAGGGGCGAAGCTGGCCCGACTTGAGAACCTCTGGTCTACACTAGGGAGGCGGCTGTCCTGGGAGGGTAAACAGTCTGCAACCCTGGGACCCGTACTCTGTGGATCCTCACACAAGCATTAGGTTGAGGGGACTCTTGGTCCAGTGTTAATGTTTGGTGTTTCCCAAAAGTACGGTGTGCAACACAGGATCTAAGGTACGTCCACAGGTGCTATGGAAAGGCAGTTGACAAATGCTCTCTGACTGTGGGACTTCTCAGAGCCCTTACTGCTGTTATGTAACTGTGACTCTCCAAGAGGGCCTGCCATTTGCAGCTCTTTCCAAATTTGTGTGCGTGCAACCAGCACTGTTCGTTAGTCATTTCTGGTGCTTAGTTCTGTGCCCAGGAATAGAATCTGGGCAACTTGGCCCAGCTAGAAGGCATCTGCTAGTGCCCTGCCTTGACTCTGGGGATCCCTTTGGCCAGGGATCATTCTTGCCTTCTTCTCCAGGGTTTCCACTCCACTCACATCTTCAGTGATTGGTCTGGAAGTTGTTTTGGAGATAGAGAAGCTGGCGTCTCACTGAGATCATAGTCCCAGGTCCTGGAACGTCCCTCCCAGCTTGTGATGGGCATCCAGCTCATTCTGTTAGGTCATCCAGAATGAACCAAGTCTGCAAAGGGCAAGTGTAGCCACTTTGCTAAGACCATGAAAAGAAATTATCACGTTTTGGGTCACTTTATCCTCAAGTCCCCAGCTGTACCAAAGCTAACATCTTCTGTGATACCCTCCAAGTGTCTGACCGCTGTCTACGGTAATGCTCTCCCTGCCTGGATTAAGTGTCCTGGTTGCATTGCTGGCTGTTAGGTCCCTCGCCCTGGGGTGGGGACGAGGGAATGGAACCTGGGAAGTCAAAGGGGAGCCTCAGCCCAGAGCTGCAGTGTGAGGAGGCAGAGGGTGACTCTATTTCTGTCTGGGGAAGTGAAATGAGGAGCAATTAGGGAACTCACTGTGATGTCTGCCAGATGGCTTCAGCTCTGGCTCCCTAACGTTGCCTCTCAGCTGCCATGGGCTGCCCTCAGCCTCCAGAGCACAGATGTAAAAATGGATGAGGAGGCAGATGAACAGAAAGGGATGACACCAGAGACATGCCCTTTGAGCCCATGGGTTAGAGTGGCAGGGAGACTTCGTCAGCATTCTGTGGCCTGTTCACGATGAGCCACAGGATTCTGACAGTGAGTGAACCAGTCTGTGAAGGTGCATTTGGGGGAGAGCTGGTCATTCCACGGCAGTCTATAGTGAGCTCATGCCACCAGCAGGAGCTCAGGGCTTGGTCTCAGAAATCAAGTCCATCCGAATGGTGAACAGAAAAAGTATTTCCAAAAGCCCATTTCCTTGTTGGCCTCAGTCATATCCACTCAGTGCTGCTGTTCTGACGTCTTCATACTCAGGCACTGGCTAGGAACACCAACAAGGTCCAGGAGATAAATCCTCTGACTTCCCTAAAATAAAGGGCCTGAAACTGACATATGGGGGACTCGGTAGGTATTTCTGGGTTGTGAACTGCATGATTCACAGGCATATTTTCCATGAAACTGCTACAGCTTCAGCCCAGGGTCTCTGCCTTCCCTGTGGGTGCAGAGCACTCTCGGGTGGGGAGGGAAGCTGGCGGGGAGCGTAGGCGGGGTATTTCCACATGAGTATGAAATCTCAGAAGAGAGTGACCGAAATGTCCAAGGCACTAGTAACATGTTGACATCTTTTCTCAGTCTAAATAGTCATTCTCATGCCTAATTTTGTATTTATAGTTATATACTTTGTTTCTGTAAAATGGTCCCCCCAATTGCCTAAGCAACAGGCCCCTACTAACCCTTCTTGGTCACAGGAGGGAGGAGACATTACAGAGGAGGAACTTTCCAGACTTGTTGCCACCGTGATAAAAACAACTCTGGGAAATATTCCTTCTGAAACGAATGTCAAGAGAAAGACAATTGAAACAGACAGGTGGATCAAACAGATGCACAGATTTCATTTAAGAGCCCATTCCCACAGAAGTTCACTATAATGTGTTTTAAATTTTCTCTAGAACAGAGTGCTTTTAGACCAATGTTGTAAGTTCCAGTGACTAGGCTCATGGGGGTCCTGTCCTCCTGGGACCCTCCGAGTCACAGCTGCCCCACTTCCTTGCCAGGCTTACCTGTACCCCAGTGGCTCTGCCCTCGGGATCCCAGAAGGGACTGGGGCACAGGTTGTCCCTCTCCACGCACTCTCAGCTCCCCACATCCCAGGAAGAAAACCCAGGCCCCCACTCAGCCCACCAGGAGCAGCTGAAGTGCCCAGCTCCAGGCTCCTCACCCCACCCCATGCCAGCAGATGCCCCCAAGGCCAGTCCTGCCTGAACATTCAAAGGACAGTTCGTGCTTAGTTTGTGCATGGAGAGACCGCAGACAAGCTTCAGCTGGATTCCAGGTCCCATTCCTGGATGATCCCGGACATTGCAGACAGGCCAAGGCACAGCAGTGGTGGTGTCTAATGCAGCAGCATGACGCAGGTGTTGTGCCCTTGCTTCTGGGATGTTCCAGAGAGATTTGCTCTGGCATGAAAAGCTGTTTGTTTCTGGTTACCCATTGAAAACCTATCCTCCACCAGGTCTCTGGTCTTCATAAACACTAATAATGAAGAGAGCCACCATTATTGGACACCCACTCTGTGGCTGGACGTTACTACACTTAATTCCTACAACACAATGAAGCAGCTGTCAATATCGCCATTTTCCACAATAGGTAAACTGAGGCTCAGAGGGGCTAAAGTACTTCTCTGAAGACCATGCCCTGTCCTCAGTCTTCTCATCTGCAAATTGGGCATAAGTGTGTATATCAGGGGTGGTGGCTGGCAGGTCACATGAGATCATGTGTGTGGCAATGGCACCTGACCCGAGCCTCAAGGTCATTCTGGGGAGAGGCATGACAGGCCTTGGTAACACAAAAGCCTGTGTCCGTTTCTACTGCTGTACTTCTGATTAGTTCTTGTTGAGCTTTGAGGTGCTTATTCATGTCTGCTCACCTCATTTCAGCAGGAGTGGAACTTTGTCATCATCATCGCTGTCACCCAAAACAGGCCTTGTGTTCTGCTTTTGTGCTGTTTATTCTTTCTTTGGGAGAGTCAGTAAGTGCTCCTGCTGGAGATGGGGGCGTTTGAGACAGCCCTTGAAGGAGTCCTGCAGGTGAAGACTGCTGTCACGTGCACTGAAGACTTAGAACTAGCCTAAGAAAAAGAGTGGGGTTGTCTAGAAGATGAACAAACTAAGAACTCTAATGCAGTCTGGACATGAAGCAGGGGGCTCAGAAGGCCCTGGGTGATAACGGCAGTTATTGGGCTCAGAAGGCCCTGAGTGATAACAGCAGTTATTGAAAAAGCGTCGATCCTATTGACTCACAGGGGATTAGGAAGTGGTTTTGTTTGTTTATGAGAAAAGTTTTTAATAATTATGACATGGGAACAAACTTCAGGGTCCTGACTGGAACCCAAGGGGCAGATGTGATGGCCGGGCTCCATCGCCCCCATGGTGTGTGGGCTATGCAGAGTGGGAGGTGCCGCCACCTCTCCAAACCAGTGCAGTGTGAGACGCAGTGGAAGGGGGAAGGATGCTGGGATGCCCTTCTTTCCAGCTCCCACCTCTCCCCAGGTTGTGACCGGCTCTGGGAAGGGCAGAACAGCACACCAGAGAGCCATGTGTCCACACCTAACAGTAGACATGGGACGCTTAAAGAGCACTTGGTTCTTATCCAGAAGGGACACCCAATTTGCCACACTTGTTTTTTTATTTGGATGCTGTAACCCCAACTGCTGCAGTAGCTGGAATCCATGGGCTACCAGCTCTGCTTAAGGAAACTCCACCCCTCCCCACCCTCTTCCCCAGAAAAATTGTTTCTCTTTCTCCTGATTTTCTGTGTTGTCCTGGTTCAGGATGACGAACTTAGCTCAGGACTTTGCATTCTTTCCATCAGGCTCCCCAGAGAGTCCAGCAATCGCAGAGCTTTAGCCTCCAAGTAGCCTTGGGAACTAGAGCCTGGCAGACTGTTTTTTCAAATAAAAATACATGTTAATATTGTTTGTTTGTTTTTTAATCTGGCAGGAGGCCTATTGACCTGGTCAACCATTTGCCCTTTCCCTGGATTTTCATAAAGCCCTAGGTCTGAAGCACTTTAAAATGTGTCACTTTAAATAATTATGTCGATGATTCAAACCTCTCCCCACCCCCAGTGGGAAGACCACAGAGGCCAAGTCGGTATTGAGCACTTCCCAAGCTCCTCCACTAGGGGCAGTGCAGGGCAAAAAACGCCCTCCACACCTGGGGGTCTGGATTCTTGGACATAGAGCCTGAGGTGACCAAGTGAAATTTTCTTTGAGAATTAGAGTTTTATCTTAAAAATGATCACGTATTTTGCTATCTTCCCCATAACATGTCTGTTTAATACAAAGGTAATTTTAAAAACTGTTGACCAATAAGAAAATCGAACACTCCAGGTACATCGGCCGTGTTTGGTTTGTCGCCAGCTCCATTGCGGGCCTCTGGGGGTGGTGTCCCAGTGTGAGAAATGAGGACGTGCAGGGACACCCAACCCCGGACGCCGTCGTCAGCTTTACCGAGACAGAGGGCATCAGGCCGGTTTGCCTTCTGTCTAGTCAGACGGCTTCTGTCTTTCCCTCAACCATGCATTTATTCAGCCTCACTGTCTAATCCTCAGATACACCTGCCCTTGCCTCCTGCCTCTCCTAGGGCTCAGATTGTCCCTCGTCCACGAGCACCCTCCACATCTCCTCTTCCCTGCAGACACCACCCACGGAATCCAGCTGAAGTCCCCCCTCTTCCACCGTAGTCTTCTTCTGCCTGCCTTGCCATAGAACTGCCTTTTCTTTCTCAAACACGTTAAGGTGTTTTCATCCAAACCACGGGTCTAGCCATCGATTTGCGACTGCCTTATATGTTGTTCTGATCATGTCGGAGACATACAACTTGTCTCCCAAGCTAGACTCCACGCCGCTCAATGGTGGTGACATTGCTGTTTACTCTTTCCTTTTTCCCCTGGCAGAAATGGCTCGTGGGCAGGACAAACAGTAAGTGGATAATTAATTCTTCTTTTCCTATACAGCATATTAATTAGTCTAACTCAGCTTCCAGCTCTACTTAAGGATCCACACCTTCTATTTTTTTCATTCTCACCAGTTACCTTTGCTCCCCTATCTCCTGACTCCTTAGTTCAGAAAATATTGGGAAATAGAAGATACAGACATTTTCATTCCAGTCAAGAGGACAACTAGGCAGACATGGCTCACCTCTTCACACAACCACAACAAAATTATAACTAAAATATAGAACAACCATCACTTAGCACCATCAGAAATCTAGTTGAATGGAAGTCTGACAACTATAGAATAAAAGAAACCACATCCATTCAGACTGGTAGGAGAGGCACAGACATGGAACAGGCTGATCCCTCACCCACATGTGGTGGATAAAAATTCAAGAGGGATATCTCAGGAGCAAGGAGTCCCAGCCCTACACTGGGCCCCCAGCCCAGAGTTCCACTGCCAGGAACATAAGTCCCCACAACTTTTGGTAGCAAACCAGCAGGGACTGAATCAGTGGAAGAAACTTCTGGAGCCCCAAGCAGTTCCTCTTAAAGAACCCACACATGGACTCACCTACCCAGACTCACTCCCTCTGAGTTCCAGCACTGGGATAGCAGCTTGAAAGGCACCGGTGGTATACAGGGTGAAACTGAAGTGTCTGGCATCAAGGCAAACAGACGCCATTGTCCCTTTTCTAAACCCTCCCCACCCAGAGCCAGCTAGCTGGTGCCATATCTGAGACTCTATCAACCTGGCTAACACTGACCAGCCTTGGGGATCCCCAAAGACTCCACCCCACATAATTTATGGGCCCATTCAAGCTGCTTTTTCATATGAATGGCTGGTCTCAGCTCAGGCTCCATAACTTCCTAAATCCTATCTAACAAGCAACAGCTGGCCTCAGCGAGTCCCAGGCATGGCACTAGCAGCAGTAAGCCTAGATTCACAGCTTGGCTTCATGTGGGAATCTCCAAGACCAGCACAAGTAGCAGCCATCTCAGATTGCTTTATAACTCAGGCAGGGTGGCCCTGGGCAAAACACAGGTGGGGGCTGACGTTGGTCTGCACCACCTGGGAACCCCAAGGCCAGTGTACCCAGTTAACAGCTACAGACCAGGTCAGAGCACCACCAACCCACTCCTGCACAGCTGATCCTCCACAGAGGGCAGATGTTGGTGGTCAGTGGTTACAGCCAATCCTTGCAGCTGACTGGCCTGGGTAAATCCCTCTCATTGACCTGCCAACAGCAACCAAGGCTCAACTACAAGAGGAGGGTGTACTCAGCCCACACAAAGGTCACACATTGAGTACCCAGCTTGGGTGATAGGGGAGGCTGTTCTACTGCACCCTACAGGGCACGTACTACATTAGGCCACACTACCAAAACACAGAGTCATAGCAGCTCTACCTAATACATAGAAACAAACACAGGGAGGCTGCCATAATGAGGAGACAAAGAAACATGGCCCAAATGAAAGAACAGATCTAAACTCCAGAAAAAGAGATAAACAAAATGGAGATAAGCAATCTATCAGATGCAGAATTCAAAACACTGATTATAAGGATGCTTAAGGACCTTAGTGAGGACCTCAGCAGCATAAAAGAGATCCAGTCAGAAATGAAGGATACACTCACTGAAATAAAGAATAGTTTACAGGGAAACAACAGTAGAGTGGATGAAGTCAAGAATCAAATAAATGATATGGAACATAAGGAAGTAAAAAACAACCAATCAAAATGACAAGAAGAAAAGAGAATCCAAAAAAAATGAGGATAGTATAAGCAGACTCTGGGACGACTTCAAGAGGTCCAACATTTGCATCATAGAGGTGCCAGAAGGAAAAGAGAAAGAGTAAGAAATTGGAAATCTATTTGAAAAAATAATGAAAGAAAACTTCCCTAACTTGGTGAAGGAGATAGACATACAAGTCCAGGAAGCACAGAGAGTCCCAAACAAGATGGATGCAAAGAGGCCCACTCCAAGATACATCATAATTAAAATGCTAAAGGTTAAAGATAAAGAGAGAATCTTAAAAGCAGCAAGAGAAAAGAAGTTTGTTACCTACAGGGGAGTTCCCTTAAGACTGTCAGCTGATTTCCCAAAAGAAACTTTGCTAGAAGGGATTGGCAAGAAATATTTAAAGTCATGAAAAGCACAGAACTACAGCCAAGATTGCTCTACCCAGCAAAGACGTCATTTAGAATTGAAGGGCAGATAAAGAGCTCCCCAGACAAGAAAAAACTAAAGGAGTGCATCGTCACCAAACCATTATTATATGAAATGTTAAAGGGATTTATGTTAATCCCTTTATGAAATGTTAAGGAAAAGAAGATCAAAACTATGAACAATAAAATGGCAAAAAAAATACAACTCTATCAACAATTGAATCTAAAAAACAAACTAAGCAATCAAGAAGAACAGAGACAGAATCATGGATACAGAGAACATTTTGATGGTTGTCAGATGGGAGGGGGGTGTGGGGGAATGGTGAAGAGGTGAGGGGATTAAGAAGTACAGAGGTAGTTATAGAACAGCCATGGGGATGTAAAGTACAGTATAGGAAATGGAGTAGCCAAGGAACTTATATGCGTGACCCATGGACATGAACCATGGTGTGGGGACTGCCTGAGAGAGTGGGGATGCTGGGTGGAGGGGGGACAAAGGAGGGAAAAATCCACACAACTGTAATAGCATAATCAATAAAATATATATATTTTTTAAAAGATAGAGACTTTTTAATGGGAAAGTGCACAAAGACCCTCAGGATCATTTCCCGAGATCCCAGATTATATGAGGTCCCTAATCCTACTTTTAAACATCTGCCCTTTTCCTGCACAATATTTGTCACAGTTTGGATTAGGTATTTTGTATTGTGTATGGTATCGTATTAATTGTTAGCCTGTTTCGCTCTCTAGATTGTAAGCTCTCTGAGGGCCATGTGGCTGTTTTGCCACACACAGTAGGTGCTTAATGCTCTTGTTGAATGAACGAGAGTCCAGACAAGGTATCTTGGCAGGTCTTTGCATTCGTGTGCCTCCAGTTAAAAAAATAAGAAACCTCTCCTGCTCTTTCAGACGACACAAGATATACAGAGAGCAGCTGAACCTCACTTCCCTGGACCCCCCGCTGCAGTTCCGACCCGAGGCCAGCTGGGTCCAGTTCCACCTGGGAATCAACCGCCACGGGCTGTACCCCCGGTCCAGTCCTGTCGTCAGCAAACTCCTCCAGGACATGAGCCACTTTCCCACTATCAGTGCAGGTGAGGTCCCCAGGATCACACAGGATGGACTGGCTGTCCCCTGAGAGGTTGGGTAAACCACCTGGGCTCTGGGGTGAAATAATAAAGGGTTGACTCTGACTCCTGATAAAGGAAAAGGAAAAGAAACAGGAAGGGGAGGGGAGGGGAGGGGAGGGAAAGAGAAAGAAAGGGAGAAAGGAAGGGAGGAAGAAAGGACTATAGACGATTACTGCTTCCCTTTGAAAGTGCTCTTACAACCACAGTCTTATCACAGCCCATGAGGAGGTGTCCGTCCACGTAAGGTAAGGTGATCACCAGCATCTTGCAAGTACTTTTTTCAGCCGGACAACTCTCTTACACAGTGAGCTTATGGCGTGCACATTATCATTGCCACTTTACTGATGGGAAAATAGAGACTCCGGAGGTTACACTACTTGGCCAAGGCCGGCAGTGGAGCTGGGATTCAAACACAGGCCTGCTGTCTCCCGGTCTGTGCAGTCAAGCACTGTGACAGTCTAAGCGACAGAGACACAACGAGCATCAGGCTCCCAACCAGGTGCTGCTGGAGTGTCCACTGAAGGGCTAGCGAGCCTGGGGCCTGGGATGAAGCAAGGCAAGAGATGGCAGCCAGCCGGGGCTCCAGGAGACCACCTATTGAATGGGCAAGGAAGGGCCCCAGGTTGCCTCACAGTGTCCCCTCTAATGTCTGGGCCAGAGTCTAGGGCCCTGGGTTGTGGGCCCTGCTAGACACAGCTGAACGTTCTTACTGCCCGTCTCCTCCACAGATTACAGCCAGGACGAGAAAGCCTTGCTTGGGGCGTGCGACTGCACCCAGAGTAAGTGATGTGGCCCTGGCTGCACCCGGCCCTCCACTGCCACAGCTGTGTGAGCCCTAGACCTGGCAGCAATGGGAAGGGCCCACCGGCCCCTCCACGGGGTCCTGGTTGGGAGTTGCAGGGGCGTGACTCTCTGCCTAATCTCGGAGAAGTCAGCATTTCTCCCCACCCACCCACACCACAGAAACATCCCTGCTGCTCAGTGGGTGGTCTGGGCAGCATCCTTGCATCACTGAGGAGCTTGTTAGAAATGCAAACCTTCTGCCCCCCTCTGATTTTCTGAGTCAGAATCTGATGTTAACAAAGTCCTCAAGGGAGTGAAGTGCATTTGCAGATTCAAGAAGCAGTTGTACAAGTAGTTGTATTCAAGCAGTAATTGAACCACCATGTGAGGACAGTGGTTCTCAGGCCCGGCAACGTTTCAGAGTCTACTGGCGAGTCTACAGAGTGCAGAGGCCTGGCGTCCACCCCAGGTTTCGGTTCAGTTGCAAAGGGTGAGGCCTGGGCATCAGCCTTTTAAGCCATTCCTAGGGATTCTAATGCAGATGAGGTTGAGACCCCCTCTCTGGGGTCAATGATTAATAGAATCGAATGCAGGTGTGAGATGCAGCACTGTCCCCTCCCAGGGTGTCATGAATTGGATACAGTTGTGCCCAGGCACCACACAGCCCCCAGAGTGGCCAGGCCAGACTTGGGCCTCCAGGCCCCCAGACCAGTCACCACCGGCCACGAGTAGCCTGATCTGCTTACCTCAGTGGACTGAACACACACCAGACATTTCTCTGTGCATCATGACGTGTTAAAGGTTTCAAAGACAGAGGTTTCTTTATCACCTTTTGCCATTTTATAGAACATAGAGGTGAGTGAGACGTTGTCGTGACCCTCACAGGGCTCCCAGTGGCGCCAGGACAGGGTGGGCCAGTGAGGTGCCCGGGACACGACAGGTCAGGAGGCAACTCGCACTGGTCAGGGTCCTGTGAGGGCATCTTAGGTGCCTTGTGCCCCCAGCCCTGTCCCAGCCCAGATGTGCAGTCTTAAAGAGGAAGATACATAAACAAACTAGTCTCATAATGCAAGGTAGCAGACGGCACACTCAGAAGCTAGAAGGTGCCAGTGAAGTACAAAGAGGAAGGAGTCAGTTCTTAGAGAATCATTCTGTGCGGGTTTTCTGTGAGTGCCTGTCTGGGCAAAACCTACACGGTCGGCCCTTTCCCAGTAACAGCAGGGAAGCTATTGTCTTGACCTCTTCCTGGGTTCACTCCCTTGGGTCCGATGTGATGGAATTTACACTGCAAGCCTTAAAAAGCAAATTCTAGTCTTTAGGAAATAAAGAGACAAAATCGGTTGGGTTTATTGAATGACCAAAGGGTCAGGCCCTGAACTTTGCCCCAGAAGCATGGTTAATGCCCCCTTGTCCCCTGACAGTTGTGAAACCCAGTGGGGTCCACCTCAAGCTGGTTCTGAGGTTCTCGGACTTCGGGAAGGCCATGTTCAAACCCATGAGGTAAGTGACTGCCTTCCTTGCCTCAGATCCAGCCTGGGCAGCCCTGGGGGAGTTTTGGTTCCAAACCAGTGAATGATGAGGAGAGGCAGGTTCGACCCAGCCCAGACTTAACAAGTGGCCACAGCTTTCAAAATAAAAGCCCACCTTGGGGCAGCCCCTCGCTGTGTTTACCAAGACTCAAAAACGCACATCACAGTTTCCATGGCTGGTGCTGTTCGTTTTCAGCTTTCTGCAACATTATGTTTATTTACATTTAAGTTGCATTTACAGCCATGGTGTAATCTCAAACTGTAGATTATAAAATTATTCAAAGATCATCATCCCTCCATGTTTATCAGTGTTGAGGCCAGAAGCCTCGATGCCCTTCTTGACTGGAAGGACCTTCCTGATCAGACACACCTAGCCAGCCCACCACGCTCAGGCAGGCTGAAGCTTCTCAGGAATCTATTCAAGTTCAAAACATATATAAATCCACCTCCTCTACACCGGCAACCCTCAACCCTCCGGCTGGCTGACTCTCATGACCCAGCGAGGTGTCTCGGAGGGGACAAGACAGTCCAATTACTCCTCCCCACCACCTAAGTCCCAGAACTCCTTGTCCTTCAAATCTCAGTCATGGAATTGCATCTTTAGGGCACTTTTGCTTTCATAAAGCCCTGTCTTGCACCTCACCTCTCTCAGTCCTGAGCATCTGGGTCTCTCCTGTTCTGCTTTCACTAGCCAGTTCCCTCGCCTCTATTTCTGTCTGCAGAAAGAAGGTCTGTATTTCTTCCCTCTCAGCTACTGGGTTTTTTAACAGTCAGCCACTGTCACCAAAGTTCTTGAGGAGACTTGGTGTTGGGGGTGCCAACAAGGCAGCATCTTGCGGGAAGCCTGGGTCCTCTTACTGAGCAAGTCTCCTAGCCCTGGGAGCCATAGGCCACGCCCGATTTGTCACTCCATCAATGATGTGTACGTGAGCGTACACTCGAAGCGTGAAAGTGCAGTTTCCTTGCCCTCTGGTCCTGCTCATCGGCTGTCTTCTCAGGCTCCCAGCTGAGGTCTGCGTCCAGGGCATGATTCCTTCCTTCTTTCCAGACAGCAGCGAGATGAAGAGACACCCGAGGATTTCTTCTATTTCGTTGACTTTCAGAGACACAATGCTGAGATCGCAGCTTTCCACCTGGACAGGTAGGGTCTGGCCCCATGGAGAGGGCCTTGACTGCGAGGGCCAATCTCAAAAAGGGATACTGGGGAAGACACCAGGTGGGACCTCCCCGGAATGTCTTCCTTCTGGCTCTTTGTCTCCTTCATGAACACCACCTGAGAGCCTTTCAGCCTTGCCCTGGACCCACTGAATCAGAGCCTGCATTTGAACAAGATCTTGTGTGACTCATATGCACATTAAAATATGACAAGCTCTAACCTAGAACACAGCTTGGATGGTGGAAGTTTTGCCCAAAAGGCTTGATAGAATGAGGATTCCTCTTCCATCCCTTCTGCCACCCCTTTCAATGCAGGTTTGCCCTGGGCACCATCCACTCAGCTCTGCGGGGACCCCCGCAGCTCAGTGTGGTCAGAAATGCCAATCCATTTTAATGGGCGACCATTGAACTCCCTGGCTGTCCCTCGGATCTGACCAGGGCTCTCTCTCTTTCAGGATTCTGGACTTCCGACGGGTGCCACCAACAACAGGGAGGCTAGTCAATGTCACCAAGGAAATCCTAGAGGTCACCAAGAATGAAATCCTGCAGAGTGTTTTCTTCGTCTCCCCAGGTAGAGTACTGGCCAAAGCAATCTTCCGGGCCTAAAAACACAGCGGGCCAGCATGGCCACCCTTGTGTTCAGCAGCGGTCTCTCCTGCCAGTGGCAACGTCCATTGCTGGGGCAGGCATATGCCGCCCTCCAGCATCCCACCCTGGCCCCCTGAGCTTCACACAAGAGGAGCTGGGGGTGGGAAAAGGTCATACATGAGATGCTAACAAGACTGGGCGGGCACCTAATGACAGTGCTGACCTCCCTGGAATCAGACATTACTGGACAAAACACTGATCATATGGACAGGAGGCAATGGAGCTGGTCTGGGAACTTTCTCTGCTCTGGGACATTTGAAAATTGGTATGCAGGATGCTCGGTTTAAGAGCATTCGCCATCTGGAAAAGCTCAGGGGTCCCCTTCCCTCCTAGTGGACTTCCTGGGGCAGGAAGGTGGTCTGCCTCTAAGGCCCTTCTCTTACGCCTCCTCTCCTCTCCCCCATGCTCCAGCCAGCAACGTGTGCTTCTTCGCCAAGTGCCCCTACATGTGTAAGACCGAATACGCTGTCTGCGGCAACCCCCACCTGCTGGAGGGCTCCCTCTCCGCGTTCCTGCCATCCCTCAACCTGGCCCCCAGGCTGTCTGTGCCCAACCCCTGGATCCGCTCCTACACGCTGGCGGGAAAAGAGGAGTGAGTTGGCCCCCGGCCGCATGGCCATACACATTAGTCCCTGAGAGTGACCCCAGCAACATGAGAGTGACATGTTCCCTGTCTCCTATACCAAGGACTTGTGGCTAGCCTGGCTTTTGGACCCCAAAAGCTACCTCAGTTTTCCTTTGCCTCATTGCATATAGATCCTGGGACCAGCTGGTCTGTGTTTACTCTCCCCTTAGTTCATTTATTCAGTTATAAAGAGCCTACTATGTACCCAACACTAGGTGCTGGGGGATACAGAAATGAAAGACACACAAGAAGGTCTGTGGTCGAGCTGGGGTCCGAGAAACAGCCAGATTCTGCAAACACAGCAACACCTGCTGTGCTACAGAGAAGCACTGAGCCCCCATAGGACACCTGGTTCCCCCGAGGAGGCCCGTGAAGCCAAGGACCCCATCGTCATACCCCAGGGGTTAGCACACCCCGGCACACAGTAGATACTCAGTTCATGTTAGTTGACTGAATGAATAGGTCCCTGGTCCTATTCATGAGGATTAGTAACCCAGAGAAGTAACGTTCTGGAGGACAGGACAGATCCTAAGGGACTTGAGAAGGCTAGGAGCCCACCCAATGGAAAGGGACACGGCCCGGGGAGGTGGGGTGGATCCAGGCAGAGGAGCATGTGTGAGAGAGACAGAGAGGGGCTTATAGGGGGGCTAGAAATGTCTCAGGAGAGCGGTAGGGCCCAAGGCTCGGTGAGAGGAGCTGCAGAGAAAGCAGGTCAGGGACACGCAGCCAGGCTGCCCCCAGCTGCCCCATCATCACCCCTCGGGCATGTGGTATGCTGGCCATCGGTGTGGCACCCAGCACAGCAGATACTCAGGAAACGTGTCCTCAAAGGACCCAGAAAATTCTCACCCCGTGGACTCCGCGGCCTCCCATGTCTTCGCCCAGGGTCCACCCGAATGTACCCAGCTACCGTCTGCGTGCCTAGGGCAGGGTTAGCGAGGCAGGGGTTTCAGGGTGGGGGAACAGGTGTGAGGAGGGCCCCCAACACCTTGCCATCTTGGCTTTTCCAGCCCCAGGACTGGTTCTCCCCCTCAGGTGGGAGGTCAATCCTCTTTACTGCGACACCGTGAAGCAGATCTACCCGTACAACAGCAGCAACCGGCTGCTCAACATCATCGACATGGCCATCTTTGACTTCCTCATCGGTAGGTCCCCTGGCCAGGGCTCTTGGCAGAGTGGGCTCTGCTGTGGGTCTGGGATTCTCCCTGACCATGGGCACATTACAGCCCAGACCACGAGGACTGAATAACCCCACACCGCCCACGGCCGCGGCGGAGGTCTCAGGGGACAGAAGTGAGCATGCTCCCCTCCTGAAAGGCAGAGATATGAGCCAGCCAGGCCCAAGCGGGCCTCAGGTTTGAACTCATTGATTCCCTGGACCAATTGAGGGGAAACCAGGAAGGAAACAGCAGAGTGCCCAATGAATGGGGGCAGTGGGTAGGCCTTGGGAAGGGGCTGGTCATCTGCCTTTGAGTCCCTTGGGGACCGGGGAAGACTAGGGGGACAGAGTTCTGAAGGCAGCCAGCATACACATGTGCAGATCTGAAGTCTCACAGCCCCCACCCCGCTGACTCTCACACCCCGTGAGAAGTTAACCTGTGTCTGCCTCCTACAAGCCTCAGTTGAGGAGCTCAGGTGAGGAAAGCCAACATCAACTCGGAGTGGTGGAGTCCCAGGCCCGGGGCTTGGGGAAACACTGAAAGCCTTAGATTTGCAAAGTCCACACTGGGGTTTGTTGGCTTGTTTAGCGTCCTGCTCCCTCAGCAACGTCCCAAATCACCCTGGGGAAATGACAGCTTGTGGCCCAGGGCTCAGACTCCTGTCTGAACTGCTGAAAGGCCCCCATGCCCTGGAGAGAAAACAGGTCAGGAGCACCTGCCCCCCGGCCTAGGGGCCTCACCTCCAATATCCTCCTCCTTCACAGGAAATATGGACCGTCACCATTATGAGATGTTCACCAAGTTTGGGGACGATGGGTTCCTTATTCACCTTGACAACGCCAGAGGGTGAGTGTGCCACCACTCCCCTCGCCCAGCCATACCCCTTGCAGCTGCGCAGGGGGACCAGCAGCCCGAGAATGAGGAGCTCTGTGGTCACGTTGTCTCCTCGCCCTGCTTGTTTTTCTCTTGATCTGTGTAAACTACCACTTGTGTCTCCTCAACCCCAAGAACACCAGGGAAATAGATTGGACTTTTCTGTGGTGTTTTTACTGGAAGGTTCACTCCTGGAGGCAGAGCACATGGCGGGTCCTCAGTGTCTGGCCCTCTGCGGTTGGCGAATGAGTGAATGGGCGAATGACTGCTTGGTTTCAATACCTTTGGACAGAGAACTTTGTGACCTGATTGAGGACAGGGGCTGCAGGGGCAGCTGCCAGGATCCTTGGCATTTTACCCCAAGCTGTGCTTCAAAAGAGGCTGAGGGAGAGAAGAACCACTCAGAAGGGAGGTGCTGCTTGCCACCCACGAAAACCCGTGTCTTCTCCTAGGTTTGGACGACACTCCCATGATGAGATCTCCATCCTCTCGCCACTCTCCCAGTGCTGCAGGTGAGCTCTCAGTTCAAGGGCGGGTCACGACTGTGACACTCCATCCTGCTTGCAACCAAGTTCTGAGGCTCTTACTCAGTTTTCATTGGTTTAGGACATGGGTGGGTGGAATGACAGGAATTACCACTGACGGAATTTTCCCCAAGGACAGCTGAGAGTCTTTCATCTTTCATCATGGGATGAATTAGGATCTTAAAAAAAAAAAAAAGCCTTTCAATCACTACCTTTAATCCTTAGCCCACTCAGATAATCATCACCCACTCTGGCAGAGCCTGTCTTGTGTGTGACTAATCAGTCCTCAGCTTTGCCTGGCGCTCACATAAGCTCATGAATTTCACTACTTGATCACCGGCTAAGTAAAATTCTGACTCCAGTCCCACAAGCCCATGTCAGACTGAAAGAAGTACTGACACCTTTGGCCCCCATTTCTCTAGAGGACCTCTGACCTACTTCTCCGTCTCCCCGGTCTCACCAGGCTGGCGCAGTTGTCCAGCTGCTCAGCCGCAGTTGGAGCTCAGTAGAAATCTGTGACTCACACTTAGCAAAATCATCTCATTCACTTTCAGCTGGAACTCAGAGCGAAACCTGAATTTTCTGTCTCCACTCTTGGGTTCATGCACGCGAGCTCCCCTCCCGCTTCCCTTCCTCTCCTCCCGAGGAGGGCAAGCCGTTTATGAACAAAGTTGGATGACGAGGCTGCTTAGGGAGAATCTGAGTCCAAGTCAGATTTCTGTGTGAAATCAAAATCCTCAAGTCGAGGCTGGCCCCACCCCCGCTTTGCCCCTCCGATTTGAGAATCTGACACCGAGAAGCATATAAAGTTGCCAAGAAGCAACTGGGAGGCTGTCACCAGGCTTTTGAGGTGGCAGCCGCCGTCACTTCCGCTACAGGAAACCTCTCACAGCTTTACATCTCCTTGGAAAGCCATTATCACTTTGGGCTTCCTTCGCAATGTCAGATGCTCACGGTCCAGGATTACTGGGTGGCATCACAACCAGCAGAGTACAAAGGCCTCCGCAGGCCTTTGACCAAAAGGCCACTGGGCTGCAGAATACTGGGTCATCTTTCAGTCATTCCCTTTTACCTGGTTTCCACTGAGATGTGCTTAAGACATTCAGGGAGAGGCTCTCAGAACACCAGCTACGACGGCTTCTTGTGGAGGAAGTTAGTTATTTTCTTTACATTGACTTACGTGGTCCCTACGACTCTGCCCTCCCAGGATAAAAAAGGAAA
Organism: Tonatia bakeri; assembly: GCA_004024845.1. Classification (NCBI taxonomy): domain Eukaryota; kingdom Metazoa; phylum Chordata; class Mammalia; order Chiroptera; family Phyllostomidae; genus Tonatia; species Tonatia bakeri. The sequence goes on along the minus strand of PVIA01001688.1, from coordinate 142,131 downwards.
CACTTCTGCACCTGCAGCTGCTGGCCCAAGCCGAGTACAGACTCAGTGACGTGATGCGGGAGTCACTGCTGGCGGACCCGCTCGCCCCCCTCCTCACGGAGCCCCACCTCCTCGCCCTGGACCGGAGACTCCAGATCGTCCTAAGGACAGTGCAGGGCTGCGTGGAGGCCCACGGAGAGCACAGCGTCATAGCCAGTGGCCCAGCGGGACAGCTGGCCCCAGACCCTGGCCAGGCTAACGTGACAAGCTAGGGGCTGGATGCGTCCAGAGTCAGGTACCACCCCAGAGCCAGCAGTGGGCCCGAGTGCAGACCACTGCGTGCTCACGTGTCCCCAGGACGTGGCAGGTCTTGGGGCATGAGCTCGGGAAGCGGGCGGGGCGTTGGGATAATTCTGAAAGAGCAGAAGAAGTGGGCTTCACCGGCCCTTACTCCCTGGCACGTTGCTTCTCCCGTGGACGGCCTTGGCTCCCTCTTGCTCAGGAAGCACGGCTTCGCCAAGGCTATGGGCCAGCTCCTGGGCCCACTGGGAAATCAGGATAAATCTGGGTACACGGTAGGCTTGAAAGGTTTGGAAACCTTGTTCCCAGAAGAGAGTACTCACTGTTACAAATAAAATAAAAGGACATCCAGTGGACACCTAATGAAACCTCCAGATTCTTTATACCTACAAGGGTAATTCCCAGTCCTAGTAAAGCATGTGGCATATCACAAGCAAACAAAGAAATCTAAAACTACTAACTCTCAAACTGGTTCAAAGTAGACTTCACATTTTCTACTTATATTCCAGTCAACGTGGCCCAACCTGAGGACGATAATCACTAACTGACTGGTCCTCTAGAGTAATTTCTAAGAAATGTTATTACAAGAGGTAAAAGTAACAGGGATTTTCTCAGGATATCAGAAAAGGGATGTTTCAACCTGAAGACTATCTAAGTATCAATCGAAATAACCTCAAGAATGTCAAAATTAGCACCCAATAACAGGAATAATTTTAATGAAAGGGAACAAGGGTGGCCTTGAAGGTGGGACAGCACAGACCCAGGCCCAGCAGCTACACGAGCCTGGACGGAGGCGGGGGAGAGCCAGGGCCCGCCCCAGCTCCGTAGCCACAGTGTCCCCTAAGATCCAGGAATTGTCCCCCACTTGCCCCCCAAGAGCAGCAGGGGGCCATCTGGCGGTCCAGCAGGCTAGATGCCCTTGGCAGCAGTTTTCTCAAACAGGACTAAATCAAGCCTACTCTGCAAACCTCTCTCAGAGTGGGTGTATCGGGGATTCCCTGTCTCCTCCACATTCTACCTGCTGACTTGCTGACGTCTGAAACTCCTTTAATAGGAGGCCGTTTCTTATTCTGTAACCCATGACTAAAAACACAAAATGCCAGGAAAGTAGGCATGCTATAGAGTGCTGAGCCAGTCAACAAGTAAAAACTTCTGATTATATATCAACTTACAGGGTCCAAGGTCAAGAACTAGGGAAGTCACCCACGACTTCCCTACTGTCCTGTGCCCACAGCGCACATTGGACAAGGGAGTCTCTGCCCCACCCTGACGCCCCACGGCACACTGCCCCGAACCTCACATCCCTCTCTCTACCCCTCACTGGGCTCCAACTACACGTGAGGACGGACATGCAGGTTCCCAGGCCTCCCGAACACAGAGTCCCCTACGTCCAATGCACACGGAAGAAAAACCACGCCAAGACTGACGCAAACCACACAGCTCAAGGACTCACACCTACTCCCGAGTGTTCTTTCCACGGTAACACAGACACCCAGCAGTCTTGCCCAATTTATGAAGTTGTATTGCTTTCAAAAAAAATTTTTTTATTGACGGATTTGAGAGGATGGGAGAGAAAAAACACCCCATCGATTTGTTGCCCCACTCATTTATTCATTCACCAGTTGATTCTTTTATGTGCCCTGGCCGGAGAGTGGGCCAGCAACCTTGGCGTATCGGGACGATGCTCTAACCAACTGAGTTACCCAGCCAGGGTTGAAGTTGTATAAAGAAAAAAAGCTCATTAATAGAGGACCCTGAATTACAGACCTCCCTTACAGAGGTAAGTGCTGCACCCCAGGGCCTCCCACGTCATGACCTGTTTGCCTGCTTCAGGCCAGTAATGCCCTTTGGAGAGACCAGGGAATTTCACACAGGAGGAGCCATGTCCACGCAAGACATTCACAGAAGGGCACAGTGGTCTGGGACTTCCAAAGTGCAGAGCCTCAGAAAGGTAAGCTGCAGCTGCATCTCACAGAGCCTTTCCCATGACAACATACTGGTTTTCCAATGGCCTAGAATACAAATTTGGTGTACTTTACGGAGAGAGAACTAAATTTGAGCACAATCTGTAGAGTATGCAGATACCTAATTATCCACTTATCTTAAACGTTCCGTTAAGTTTTCACTAACAGCAAAATTAAGGCTCTATCATTTGTCAAAAACAGCAGAAAACATGACTCTCAGAACGATCAAGTTCTTCTACCATGTTCCTTCTGGACCATTGTTCAACTTCCCATGATGTAAAAATCCTCCTGTCTCTATATAAAAGTTATTCTTGTTACTACTGACAGCAAACTAAAAAGTGAAAGGGACTTCTGGAGCTTGTCACTTGGTGGAGGAAAGGCATTTAGAGAATTCACATATCCTTTAAGTCAGGGGGACACTTGAGTTTGAAGAGTGTAAAAAATACAGCTGATTCTCTTATTCGTGGTAATTTGATGATCTGTGAAGTCACCAGACACTAAATTAATGGATACTGAACCATTTGCTCCCTCGGGAAAATACGAAGGTTTAGGTTTCTGTGAGCCTCTGGATAGATTTTTGTCAACCAGTCAAAACACAATCTTGTTTTATGTGTTAAGGTACGTTAAAGAGACCTTAACATAGAGTGTTGACTCATTAAGCTTGTGCTCCACCGCACTGTATGTAATTCATTCCTGAGGCTTATTTAATTCACTTACTTTCTCCGTAAGGCAGGCCACATCCTTCTCACCCTGCGAAATACTGGCCAGCACTGTAGCATTACACTTGGGGGCCACTTTAAACAGCAAAATCACCAACAGAGAGCACAAAAATGCAAACAAGTGGCACTAAATAGACCACGAAAGAGACATCTGATTCTAGTCTGAGCCCAAACAGGCTGAGCATCACCTGGCTCAGCCTGATGGGCGGGGCACATGCATGCTGGGAGATGGAGTCTGTACCACTTGAGTCTTGATGTGACTGTGATGGGCTGTGAGTACTCATTTTGGGGTTACAAATAAATGTTAGCCAAATGGACAAATACCCCAAATTTGCTACAGTATCTGTGAATGAGAATAAACTGCAACTCATTTTGAGATTAACAAAAATGACAAAAAAAGCCCTCCATCTAGTGGTGAATTTTAAAATCACAAATCTACTTGAGCTCAACTGGCAGAACTTTCACAAACACCCACTAGTAGTTTTGGTAATCGCAGCAGACTAGAGTTGAGTCACAGCTCTGAACTTATGCCAATAAGCAAATTCTAACTATCAGTACATAACACTGGTGTCTGTATAAAAGTTCAATAGGATAAGCAGAAAGATTTAAGATTCCCTTTTATTTTTAAAGATTTTATTTCCAGACAGAGGAGAAGGGAAAGAGGGAGAGAAACATCAGTGTGTGGCTGCCTCTCACACACCCCCACTGGGCACCCAGCCTGCAACCCAGGAATGTGTCCCGACTGGAAACTGAACTGGTAACCATTTGGTTTGCAGGCCCGTGCTCAATCCACTGAGCCACACCTCCCCCCATTTTAAATTCTCCTATGTACAGCCTTTATTACCAACTATAATGATAGCTACTTTGGGGGATGTATTGAATGGTGACCTAGCAACTGCTGCTCAAGGTTGGCTTACCAAAAGGGTTCAGCTACTAATTTGTGGTTGGAGATAAAACAGTACCAAGAAAACTGACATCATGTTACTTCAATTTTTAAATGCTGGTATTTAAGGCATTAAAAAAAAGAAAAAACAATTCTAAGTGAGCCAATGTTTTAGAGAGAGAGTTAAACTATAACCAGTATGTCAACCTAGGAAACTTTTTAGCTATATCCTGTTGCGACTTTGTCGTTCCCAGTCCAGTAAGTTAGGTGAAGGGATTACTGAGTCTGGAAAAACTGTTACAAAGCAGTGCAAATTAAAGGTTGTTCTAGAATACAGCGTATCTCCAACTCACTGGCTGTAAAGAAACTAATACTGATATACTGAGTACAACTTAAGCATCTCACTCCCCAGAAATCTGTGGAACAGACATCAGGCATGAGATTTTATATATGTAAAATATATAAACACACCTAAATATCTAAGTGGCTATTAAACTTAAACTATGGAGTATGCTGACCCAGAAATAATGTTTCCCCATTAAGTCCGGGCGAGTTCCAAAGCCAGAGAACCAGTCTTCAGTGAAAAGGAAATCTGCATCGCTTGAGTTCATTTCTCCCTTCCACTACTATGGGAACAGATCTGCTGTAACTCAAGTCCCTTTGAAGCAAGGTTTTCAGGGTAAGTCTTTGACAAACTGACCTGAAAATCACTGTGAACAAACTCTTGAGTCAAACATGACTCTTTTTAAAGCATGAACCCCATAATTCACTTTTGATTTTCATTCTTGCCCACCAGATTGGCAGATCCCAAGGGGAGAGGTGGAGGGAGAAGAAAAGGAGAAAGGAAATAAAACCCAATTCATTTAAGAATTTAAATTATTTAATCTTTTTTATTACTTGACCTACCATTAAGACAATCTATAACAAAAAGAGTAGAGTATGTTAGCACGCACAGAATAATCAGACTAGTAACCAGGCAACAATACAAAATGGTCCTTTGGCCATCTATACTTTCTAGAACAACAGATCCAAGAAATTCACTTAGCAAGCCCAGAAACGATGACCTCTAAAGTCCTGATTATCAACTAAGACAAATGATGCCAATAGTGATATCTCACATATAGTCAGATTGCACAAAGATAAAGCTTTAAATGTGATTTTTAAATTTAGCCTTAAAATTTTGTAGATTAAAAACTACAAAAGGGAGTAAACAGCAAGCCAAATGACCTAAGAGCAAAACTCATTTAGGAAGCATTGTCTGTGTCTAAATATACATGAACATGATTATGTACATATATGAAACCGCAACTTATGGCATTCTAAATAACTCACTGAAGTACAGTTTTGGCATTAAACAAAGATCAAATCAAGCTTTATGCTAACAGGAATATAACTTTTATTTTTAATTTTTTAAATATAAAAAGGTAGCTAAACACAAAGTATAGATCAGAAAACTGTCATTTAATATATTTTTAAACATAAAAATTTGTAATAAGGTGGCTTTCTCTCCCACAGTAAGATGTAAATAAAACCTCTTCCCCAGATTTATACTCCAAACTTAGTAGTAACAACCCAAAAAACTGTTCAAATTTATGGAAAACAACCTACCATGGCCAATTTAAAGAACCCGGGAAAGGGTAGGAGAGGGGATTAGTAACCAGAGCCAGGTGCGTACAAACGGAAAAAATGCTTGCGAGTCACTCCCAAATACAACCCTACATTACACAGAAATCACAATGAAAATAAAAGTGCCTACATTACGGAACTGTGATATTTTGTTTAAAAAAGTAACATAATAAAAATAAACTGTTGGGTATCATTGGTGCACATGGAATAATGTAACACATAAGGTTGATAAGGCTGGAAAATACTGAGATACAGTTAAGACTCAGAACAGAAGCTTACTTTAGAAAAACAAAACACCTGCCAGAGAAATAAATGCTAGAGAGAAAAGCAGAACTTTTCAGCAGAGTGGCCTTTTAGACCAATATGAAACAACACAGACACATTCTACCCCACCCCCAACCCACCATAAATTCTAGCTGATGCAAAAAAAAAAAAAAGCGGGGAAAAAGGTCAAACCAAAGTAGGAAACTTCTTCCCAAATCTCCTGCCCCAGTGAATTTAGTGGGGCAGAGTCCCCAGCAATGAACTCTGCCCACCTGGCATTTCTCCCCTTAGCAACAGCACCTCCCTTTTCCTGGGTCTGCTCCACAGTCTGTCTGCTGCCGGCAAACCCAGTCTCCCGAAGTCAGTGCTGAATGCGTGCAGGAGACTGTCTGGAGTCCACGGAGAGATGGACCCTAACCAAAAGCTCCAAGTTAACAGCCAAGGGTATAGACCTTAAATTTTTATTCTCAATTCAGCATCTGATGATCAGTATTTGGCACTAGCTGGATAAATGAAGGTCTAATCAGAATTTGTGAGCTGAGGCAGATGTAGTTAAATCATAATCAGTATTTGCAGCCTATGATTCGGTTTTAAACTTAAAAGGCAGGTATAGACAGCCACCCCTAAATGGATTTCAGAACTGGAGCAGACACAAGATATAACCGATACCAGGCAAACTAGCTTAACAAACAAAAATCTGGTTAAAGAGGAAAAAAAGTAACAGATCATATCCATCTGATCATTAGCAAAAATGGGCACTTTTCCACCCTTAATCTAGTTTAAATACAGGCAGATATCTTTCTAAGGTTATTCTATATCCATTTTTCCTAATCCTTAGAGCTTAATGAGAAATCATTTATTCTATAAAGAAGTATGGCATATATGGCCACAGTGTAAAACATATTTATGATAACTGGAAAATCATACCACTGAAAAATCTCGCACTGTTACACCCTTACTCCATGGTAGTTCACTTGGCGCAGGGATCTGCCCTCACCAAACGGCACAGCACGCACCGCCCAGGCTGAACACTAACACTGCACAGAGAGCAGCAGTAACAGCGAAATCTCCGAAGAACTCTCTATTTATTTAACTGCGTTTGAGCATTCAGTTAATGCTCCAAATTAAAAATGGTGCAATAAAAGCAACTTTTAATATAAACAGACAAGAAGCTGAGAGGCCAGTGGCCACAGAGTGCTGTGAACAGGGAAAATAAAGCGGTCTGCAAGAGTGAAGCATGGACTGGGAAGAAGAGAAAAGGGAGGCACAGGTGGCAGATTTCAGACAGACAGTGACACGAAACTGTTGTACTGCTGGATGTTTCGTTTGAGGATGTCTGAGCACGGGCCAAGAACACGTTCAAATCGAGGTCGGTCCAGCTTAACACACTTCAGAGGGCCACGAGCCACCACTGTGGCTGCACGGGGACGATTCATCAGCAGAGCTATTTCGCCTGGAGAAGGGAGAAAGAGTGGCATGAGAGGGGGCTAACTTTTATGGGAAACATTTTCTTAGAAGCTCACTCCTGAGAAAGAGAAAACAAATACGTATTTCTCTGAATAATTTAGTACAGGCCACATCACACCCGCGCTTAAACAAACCAACTGATAGATGAGACAATCACCAACTTAAATTACTAACTGAGTAAAGGTCAAAATCTCACACTAGTTCTCTAAAAGGCAAAAAAGATTGCAATTAAAAAATAAAATTGAAGAGAAGACAAATTATGGTACTGTGATATCACACTGAAAGGTGACTTAAAGAAACTACGTATTCATTCTGAGGAAATCTACATACCAAAATAGTCAGAAGGCCCCAATCTTCCCACTTCCACAAACTCTTCATTTTCTGACCTACGCTGCAGCACAGCAGCTGTCCCCTAGAAAAAAATCACCAGTGGCATTTTAATATGTTATACAATTTAGCTACTCTGGGGGGAAAAAAAAAGGATTCCACAGTTATTTCACATCCTCTGTGTTCACAGGATAAAAGTGGGACTGCTGAGAGTAACTGCATGAGCTCAATTCCTCTTTACCCAGCAGCCTCTGCTAGGGGTCTGTCACATCAAGCTAAGGTAGCTGGTACTTGTACTTGAAGGGTTCAGACGGATCAGCAAACTAGAGGAGGCGAGCTCCAAGCTTGCTGCCCATTTCTATGGGCACATTCATAAGAACAACTCCCCAACCCCTTTACAGCATCTACCGCGGCGTCTGCACAGCGGCGACAGAGCGGAGTCTTCTCGACAGACACTCTAGGGCTCACAAGCGCCGACTGCTGAGCAGCTGGCCCTTCACAGAAAGTCCTTTGATTTCCCCACCCTGCCCCCGGGGGTTAAATGAAATCGATTAGCATCTACTGAGCCACGTTCACAGAAAATTCACTTTCTAGATCTACTTGTCAGTCAAGAGTATCTGCTATACATTTCCACAGATTGTGAAGATATAAAACATAGTAGCTTTTAAAATTTAAATTCTTGCCTTTGAGCCTTGGTTGCCAAATGGCCCAAACACGTAATTTTAACAAAAATGATTCAGAATCATTACAGTCTGTTATGTTATAGTTTGTTTAGCTTGCACAAGGATGATTAATTTCAGTAGGTCAAACTCTGGCTCTTACTTTATGAATAGCCCGCTCCAGAATTCTGACTCCAACTAATTAAAATGTGTTGGCCTGACGGAGAACCAAACAGCAGCATTTCAAAGTGAAAGGTACTTTTAAAATAAAACTGTCAGATATTCTTTAAATCTAAGGGTGTACATCAGAATTAACTCCCTTTTCTCTCTTACGGTGCATGACTTCTTAAAAAGTATCAAATGCAGAGTTCTTTACCTCCAAAATAATAAAGAACTCATCCCCTGGTTCTCCTTGCACCACAATCTTTTGCCCATCTTCAAACTGGACCGGTTCCAATGCATCAGCTACCGTGAGACGTTCCCACTTGTCCAGAGACTCTGAAAGGCAAGAATCAAAAGAATTTCTCCACATTATTTGGTATTGCTAAAACTGGCAAAACAAAAAGTATAATGAGAATCAACCATACAGCCACGTCCATTCAATACTCTGGTAGTGTCTCAGGTGGGAAATGGTGCCTGTCTTCAATGACCTCTAGTCTCAGCAAGACCCTATTACTCACAGACAACCCTCAGACCCTGACTTCAGCAGCCCCTGTGGCCAAGTTAATTTAAACTAACCGTGCCCAATAATAAAGGAATACAGAAACAGAGTCACTAAGTATTCCTAGATTGCCTTAAGTGTAAATTCAACCTGCAATTACAGAACCCAGAATAGCAGTGTCACCAACTGTATTATTCCACAGGTTCATAGAAATAATTTATCTATCTAAATCTTCAGCTGAATTAATTTATCAAACCAACAAGAACTAAAAAATAGTTTGGCCTTTGGGAACAAAAGTTAATACCCAAGACACTAAGCAAATGTAACCATTTCAGAGAAAGGACAAGTTAACAGGGGAAAAATAACATCAATTCACTGTAACAAAACAATGGCAGAAGACATTCTACCTCATAAAAATCACTATCCCTCCCTCAATGAAGAACATGTTCTAACAATACAGAGACTATCCCCAAAATTTCAACAGAACTTACAGCACTGTTTCCAGAGAAAGCCAGCAAACGACACCTAATCTCTCTACAGAGGAAATACATTCTTGGAAATACTCACTTTCCTTAACCAAAAATCTCACAGAGGGAGCACGAGAGACAGAAGTGACAGGAGGAATAACTGTAAATGTCCACACTCAGAAGGACGACACTTTTAGCCTTTGTCTCTCCAGGAGAAATGAGTAGCACAAAATTCCAGAAAGCTTTTCTCAGGTCCAGTCATTTTTAATCAAGAGGTTTGTCATATACTAGCAAATTAAAAACACTTTAAAATTACTTCTTTAAGTTAGTAATCAAATTTTTAACTCTATATTCCATGAGTTTTACATTATTATTACTGAAAAAAGAATTTATAACTAGTGTACTTTTTATGAAATACAATAGATTCTGCTTAAGTACTGCTAACACTTCCGCTTAATTCTCCATGCCATCTTCCAAAACTCACCTAGAATAGAGACTTTACTGAGAAACTCTTCATACATCTTCCGCTTTCTCAGAGTGCTTCCCTATTAAAAAAAGAGTTATAAATATCATGAGTCAAAAAAATGTGTAACTATCACATAATTCTGTGGAGTAATAAATAAGTTTCAAGTAAATTAAAAGAGAAACCATAGCTTGTTGCTGCTACTTCCTGATACATGATTATTTTTCTTCATGGTAAAGATGGTAAGCCCCTCTGTGAGCTCAATAAAAAAGCTCTCAGCAACTTCCTCCTAAAAGAGACCCTAAGTACATGGCCAAAGACAGTTCCTCACACCACCAATTAGTGAAATGCAAAAAAAGTAAATGTTCAGTTCTCAAAAAAATAAAAATAAAAGAAATATATATTTCCAGTTCAGGGTCCTTCTACATTGCCCCAATCTTCCACAAATTAAAAAAAAAAAAAACCTGCTACCACTTACAGACCCTCCCCTCCAAAAAAAGTGCCACAGCACCACACTTAACCAAGCTGTCTTACCTGCACATTTTGTTAAAGACATCTACCTGGCAGAAAAAGGGGACCACGCCATCCTCTACTGATAAAAAATCCTTACACAATAAATTACCTTGGCAATTTATACACTTATAAATATTGATACACATATATATCCATCCCCCAAATACAGGCAATCTTCAAAGTACATCTAACTGCATATTCTCAAATAGCCAGATGGGTACCACGCAAATTTAGAAAACCATTCAAGATGACTAATGCCATCAGCTGGGACTTAAACATCCAGAGCTACCTTATAAATTTGTTGCAAAGTTACCAAAAGTCTGACTATATCAGCAGAATGTCCCAATGGTTTTATTATTTTGTTTGTTCCTTCAGCGAAAGGAAAGGTGACACTTGCATTACACTGATAACCCACTTTCAGCTGAGGGAAGCTGATCACTTCTGAATGGCCTTAAGTAACTTTCTGCACTTAGAAGCAGCACTTATGAGACTATCTGTAATCAGCAAATGGAGAGAGTTCCAGACGTGAGCAGACCATTATTGCATACACTGCATATATCTTCCATGTTAGTCCTGGCCCAACTTTTGTTCTAGAAGATCACTGTCTCAAATGGTACAATGAATAATGCTAAACTGGGCTTAATGCAACTCATTCAGTCATTAAAAGTAATATTCTTATTTTACTTTAGTGATATTATTCAATTTAAATACTAGTGGCATAGACAGGGAGTCCAAATCACACTCCAAAAACCATGGTCTTACCATAAGGATTCTTCTATAGCTGTCTCGGTCAATACCCCACAACTTCACATTTGTCTTAGCTTTGACAGTGGCTGCTCTAGGTGTTCCATAAATCAAAGCAAGTTCTCCAAAGCTCCCTCCTTCCCCAACACTGGTTGCCCATTCATTGTTGACATAGACCTAAAATACAAATGACAAAGAATTGTTTTCTTCTACATACATAAACATCTAAGTATTAAAAACACACAAACCTTTTTCAGGGGTCAGAACCCTGAACTTTGTTTTAAAATATAATATACTACATCTTCAGCACAAAGCAAAGTACTTCTGACAATGAGCTAAATAAGTTCAGAAGGTCTGTGATTTACCTGGCTTAATCACCTGACAGGACAAAGTCACTCTGTACTGACAAATCAGGGCAAAAAGGTGGACCAAGCATTAATAAAAACCATATATGCTTACTTACAGAGCACTGGACTGGGCTGAGCACTGTGCTAATTAATCAGCAATTTACTAGTGTAAGGCACAGAACTATCTAATAACCCTGAGAACAATGCCATTAATATCCCCACTTCATCTGTAAGCAAAACTTACGAGAATGGAGAAAGCTGCCCCAGTTCCCTAACGCCTGCACCTAGAGCCCCCCCACCCCTCCCCTCCACAGCACGTGCACAGATGCCTTAACCGCTGCTCCAGGCAGGCTCTGCACTCTTGCTGCCTGAAGAAATTACCTTTAAAAAGTTCCTGTGTCATTAAGATATCTGGCAAAAGATATTGATGAAATTTGACATACAAGGACTATAGTAGCCCTTCAGAAACTTAGAGGTGATAAATATCAATACATTGACTTTTAAGATTATCAACATATTTTTGCTCTTATTAAATCTTACATCCATCTCTCCTTGATCAACCACATAGAAGTTATCCCCTTCATCACCTGAAGGAGGGGAGAGCAAAAAAGTTAGAAGCATTTTACAAATTAAAGAAACAAACACCTATCCAATTGATATAAATAATGAACTTATTTTATAGTGATGCTATGAAAAAGAGAGTATGTTAAAAATTAACACAATCTTTCAGGAAAAAAAACTCCAGCAGTATTTTTAAAATCATAAAACTGGTCAAATTTTCAGTCACCTCATGAAGAAAAAAGATCTCTAAAAAATAACTTAAAAAGCAGCCATGTATGTGTACAAAAATATTAACTGCCTACGACCTATAACAACAAAATAAGAACCAACCCAAATAATAACTAACAAAATATCCAATTGTCACAAATGGGAAAATAACATGGGTTATCAAGACCCATGAAAATATCAAGAGTACTAACAAAGGCAAAAAGGGGGGGCTGGGGAGCAGACCCAAAAGATTAGATCCATGTTAGTATTCATAGGCAAAAACGTTAAGAATCACTAGAAGGTATAAAACCTCATAAATAGATGAGCTACATGATGAAGAAAATAGCGTTTTGCTTATTTCCTACTTTGTAAGTAGTTAATAACAATATAAAGAATATATAAGATATTCTCTAAAATTCCATTCAACATTCAAATAAAAATGCAAGAATTTCCTCTAACAGTTACTATAAACAAAATTGTATTTGGTAGGGAAATATTAGTCCCTTGAGAAAGTGTGTCTTTTGGCTCAGACGATTTTAGTTTTAAAAAGAAATAGAAAAATTCCACAGTGTAACACAAGCAAACTGGCAGGCTGAAAGAGGAAAACAAACTTCCAGTTTCAAAAACCCTGCTGTCTAGTCCCCTCTCCCAGAATAATACTGCAAGCCACAAGGGCAGCAGCCCTTACCTTGCTGAATAACGGTCTCTCCAGCAATAAAGGAAGCCGGAAACATGGCATCAAAAATATCACTGCAAGGGACAGAAGGCCTCGTGTTACATTTCATGTGCTTCTTCTATGGACTTCAAACATTAACCTTCAAATTCAAGCTCCTAGATTTTTAGCAGGGATTGTCATCAGGTGAATAATGAGCCTTAAAATGTGCAACAGTGATGACTCGTCTGGGACCACAGCTATACAGGAAGACAGTATGACAAAGAACCGGTACCTACCTTCTCTCGTTATCATCAAGGTGTGAAAACAGCACATTCTTTTCAATGGCCTTGGCTAAAGCAGCCATTGTCTTATAATCTTTTGGTATAACCTAGACAAGAATAGAAGGTCAAATAACATTTCATGCTTGCAACCTGCATGCAATTAAATGAAAAGCTACATTATGATATTTAAACAACTGCTTTGAGTTAAATATTTTCAACATAACACACATGCACTACTTTTGATCCAATAAAGCACTCAACAAACACTGACTAGTAATCCCCTGGCCTACCGCCAGCCCTTTGGGCTGGTATTTAAAGGATGGTATTTGGTTCCCGGTCTACAACTAAAGAAACAAACCAAAATCACCTTGACCAAGGTCATTATTCTAAGACAGAACTGGACATTTTTTGATAGCCATTTTTTTTCAACTGTGATGAGGTACTATTAGTTCCACAGCCTCTAGTCAGGACAATTCTCTTCCCCCTTCAAGCTAATAGCGTAACTCAAAACGGCAGGCAGGTTCTAAGGAAGAGCCAGTTAGGATAAAGCTTATATATAGGATAAAAGGTTAAAAAGCCACAACATGAATTACAGGATGTCAAAAAATTGAAACCATGATTCAAGAGAAAAAGGAATACTGCCTCCTACTACTGCCAAACAACAGCATGGAAAAGAAAGACTCCCAAAATGCAGTTATTCACTGTTTTACAATCGTTCTCAGTTATTTTCTCTGGTGGCGTGGTATCACAGTCCCCAAGAACCACACAGGGTGGCTGGTGTACAACCTATCACGTTTGTGTTTTACTGTGCAAAACCATGCATGTATTCATCAAAGGAAACTAGAGAACTACCATGTGGATCCCCAAAACACTGCCCCAAACGTTTAGACACCAAAACGACCTTTCTAACGTATGACGCAGCATCTTCCTCGGTGTAGACTTCAGCGCTGATAGCACCTCGTCGCCTGCGGCCTTTCACCACTGGATTGGGGGGCGGAGGAGAGATTTCATCCTCCCTGGAATCTCCACGAGTGCTTGCTTTCTGCAGATTCTGAATCTGTTTGGCCTCCTCCTGAAAAAAAGTACACATTTGCTTTAAGGATGTGAACTTGGTATTCTCATATTCCAATGGTAAGTCACTTCAAATCTCTTCCTCTTACCAGAAGGGGAAAAGTCAATTCCCCATGGGAAAAAAAGGAGTGGAGTTTGAAAAGAAATATTCTAAAAGGCCTGTTTCTCAGATGATAATAGATGCCATACTTATTATTGAACAAAAGCCATTAGTACAAGGACACATAACATGCAAGTAAAAAATTAAGGTAGTCATGGTAACACTGACAACAAGGATTCAGAATGCATGCAGTGGTAGTAAGCTGCAAAACAAACTCCTAGGGAATTGGTGTTTTTGTAGCTGCTGCAGATAGCGAGAGACCCTTCTTCCCCCCCCAAAATGGACTCCAGCATAGCAAAGCAATCCGGAGTACCTAGATCACTGGGTTACTTCATTCATTCGATAAGCATTCTCAAGATCTGCATGCCAAGTCTATGTCAGGCAAGGGAAATACAAAAACCAATAGGGGAGAATCCTGAGCCCATAGAATTCATTTCTAGCTGGAGTCTCAGAAAAAAAACAAATAATGAAATGATGTGACAGTAACCAAGAATTTAAACTAGATCAGATATAATGGTACTTCTGCAAGCAGAGTTACAAAAATTCTTAATCAATGTTTACACATGGAGTTAAAATTTTTAAAGTTTACCTGCTTTTAAAAACTTTCTGTTCAATTAATTCATATGAAAACTAAGATGAACTATTTGACATTCATTTGTTGTTTTCGTTCAAATACAGTTGTCTCCATTTTCACCCCTTAACATTCTTATTTACCACATCTAGAGCCTTAAAAAGAAATTCCTCAGGTCTGCAGCAAAGAGTGAGTTTATGATGACAGATATAAAATAAGAATAAAAAAAGAAGAATGTATTATACACTATTTCTCATTTAACTCATTTGCCATTGTTGTTCCGAAACCATCTTTCAAATTTAAAATGAACTTACTAGCATTTACTATTTCAGATAACTTTTTTAATAAAAATGAAATTAAGGAAATGACTGTTTTTTCTCTTGCGTGGTACTCAGCCCTAGTTTTGGCATCAAGACAAATAAAAGAACTACATACATGCAGCAAAAAAAGTCCAGAACAATAACCATCAAGGTATTAATAGTGTTAATTTCTATCAGCACAATTATGACTGATTTTTGTTTTTTTCTTTTTTGGAAGGATGGAGCCTGCTTTATTTTTTTCATTTCTTTGGATTTTCTAATTTTCAATTAAGAAAATACTCAATCAGGAAAACATAAACAAAAGTAGATTTAATATATATGTATATTCGATTATAAATGCATTTACTTCTTGACCAAATAATCCAGTCATTCTATTTCTAGAAATTTACTCTAAAATATCCATATATGTGAAATGACATATATACAAAGTTATTCATCGTATCACTGTTTTTAGTAGTGCAATAAAACACTGGAAACAAGCAAAATGGTCATTAATGGAATGATTTGAAATAAATTATAGTGTATCTAATGCAATGAAATGCCACACACATATCAGAAAATAAAAAGCCTTTAAATACGAGTTTGTCTGTAAATGCCCATATGCCCGTGGACCAGTGGCTGGCTGCACTCAAGGAAGACAATAGAGGAGGCTTTTCACTGTTACACCCTTTGGTAAATTATGAACCACGTGCAAATGATTCACCTATTTCCTAAAGATACATTCTAGAAAACTCACTTCATTTTCATTCTGGTCACTGTAATAACCAGCAAGGTCTTCCTATTCCATATTAACACAGAACCGTAAAACTCAAGTCCCCCCAGAGTTTCATTTGTAAAGAGCATAAATGAAAACACAAATTCCACCCCCCAAATTTGTCACTGGACTTTCACAAATAGCATCTCATTTGGAACTGTATTCTAATTTAATTTCTAAGATAATTTTGAAGTACCAAAAGCATTTTGATTTTAACAGTTTTTCATGGATTCTCATCTTTAACAGCAATCAGATATAACTTAATTGTGATGACTCGACCCATTATCAAGATCAATTTCTAATTATGTATTATGACACATTTCTGTATCCTTACCGCTGTTGTCATTCTGTTAGTCTCATCTCTCTTCATTCTTTCACATATTAAAACGACACTCCCAAACCCCCCTCCCCATTATGTGCTACTGTTTTAAGTTCAGATTCTGTCCCAACCACTTAATATTTTCACAATTATTTGTTCCCTCCTTGCCCCTATCAGTCTGTTCTTCCCTGTAGGTAAAGTTGCCACCCCCAACTTGGGGCTTGACCTTACAACTTGCTTTGACCATGCAATGTTAAGTGGACATTCCATACCACGTCCGCTTGTATGGTCTGGCTCTGCCCCCCTGAGCTTCCACCCCTCTCTGCCTTGAGAACAGCACGCTCCAATGGTGTGGCTGCCCCTTCCACTGGGCCCCAGAACAAGACATGTGGAGTCAGGACAGGATGTGCTGAGCCCAGAAGAGCTGCATATGACTGAGACCTAAGGAAGGTCTTTTGTATTAAGTCACTGAAATTTGAGGGTTATATGCTGCTGCAACAAAAAGTATTACACTGTATGATCAGAACCATGTTACTTTATCATTCTTAATTTTATCTGCTACCTCTGTAAAATGGTAAAAATCGCCTACTGCACACATTTCAAAGAATAAATGTATGTGTGTGCTATGTGCTTCACATGGTGCCTGGCACACAGAAAACACTCAATGGTTATAGCTATTAAAATTCCTTTAATCTATCAGATAGGCAAGGTTCTAATAAATAGATCATAAAAGTGAACTAGAATTCTACATTATGGTCTGAAGTAAAACACAGAAGCTTTCCATGGACCACCTGTGAGAGTTTGGGGGGCACAGAGTAGTTGAGGATACCAGAAACACAAGCCCCGGTTAACACGGGGAAGGAGAATACGACCTAAGAATACGACTGTGTTTTCAGACACATGAACCTAACACCTAGTGTACAGAAAAAGGACATGTTGGAAAATTGAAAATCTAGTTACCTAAAGAAATGTATGCAAGGGAGCAAAGACCCTTGCATTATAGGAAAAGTCTGTTAAGCTGTGACCTTCATTGAGAGGTAAAGAAACCAACACACATTATATCTAAAAATCTCATCTGCAAAGAGACTAATAATTTCTTCCCTTCCCCCTTGATAGTGCTTAATCAGTGCTATGGTAAGTACAGGCTTTGAAACCACCACCATATATTCAACACTCCCTATAAAAAGATACCTAATGTCTCACCAACTTCATCCCCTCGTTCGATGGTGTCTACTGATGTCCAAAGAGAAAGAGGGATCACCTTACAGTGACCCATTTCAGAACCAGATCTCCAGGAACACACTTCATCTCAGAACAGAAACACCCACAGCAGTCTGGCTCAGAAGTGTAACACTATTTGGGCATTGCTTAGACAAAGAGAGAGCCATATTTTCTACTACAATTCCAAGACAGCAAGACTACACTAATAGGAACTAGTTGTTTGTTGTTACAGTTATTTTTAATTATTCTAAATCATGGTACTGAACACCAATTTTAACAAAGAGCTTTTCAAGAAAATAGAAAATGCCTAATTACCTGAATATTTTTAAAATCTTAGTATAAACAGATTCTTCCACTAATAAATATATCAATTAAGGAATGCCCAAATCAATGGGATATATTGTAAATATTTCCACTACATAATTAGATAATGATTATATACCCAAGCAATGCCTCTTAATTGGTGTTTTAATCAATACATAAAAGTTGTTGAATGAACAAACGGACTAGACACAGTTGATCAGAAGTAGTGTCACACTGAAGATATCAAAATTTCAATATGCGTATGAAAACCTGTAAATTTATCTGACAAATTTACAGAAGCAAATCAAACAAACTACTCAAAACATGTAGCTATCCAGACTTTTCTCATTCATCATTTCTTGAGGAAACTAAAGCACTGTCTTTTCATGCAAAATTATCATTTTTTCCTTAGAAAAACATATACACATGCTGGGTCACACTGATATACACACAGTGAGGATGAAAAACAAAGAATAAAAACTGGTTTAACTGTTTTTAAAGAGGAAACTTGTCCTGACCAAAACTGTAAGTACAATTTTGACAACCGTCAACCTTGATCTCTGCTCTGCAGTCAATTCACCTGAGATATATTCCACAAAAAAAAAGGACTTCACTAACTCAGAAGTTCTGCTATATCAGTCACAAGCTGAACTCAGACGTTTCATTACCTGGGTTTTAAAGGTGGGGTAAGGCTTGTGAAGTTTACTTGCTTTGCTGAGGAAGAGAAACACATTAACTGCTTTCAAGTACTACAGAATCTCTCGTCCACACCACTGCCACACTGCTTCTGATCAACTCTCTCTAGTCCGTTTTTCATCGAACAGCTTTTATGCACTGATTAAAACACAAAAACCCTGTTTGCCAAGTAAACAGCATACAGATTTGTTTTCTGATAAAAATTAAAAATGCCTTAACTGCGTTTCTTTTTTGAAATTCTATTGTAGACTTCTCATCTGGTCAGAATTCCTTTTCTTCCACAAGATACAAATTAGTGACATTCTACAGCATCACGTTTACCACCGGTCTGGGCCGTCTCATCACCTCTCCACGTTTATTTTTACCTTCTCCAGCCTCTCAAAGTATTCCCTGAGGAACGCCATGGGCCTCTCGGGCCGGGCAGTGCACAGCTGCACAATGGAGTCCTTCAGCAGGGCCTGGATGTTGTGCTTCTGCACGTACAGCTCGCACTCCCGCAGGCTGCGCTCCTCCTCGCTGGCTGAACCACCGCCCGACGCCATGGTTCTTGTTCTCTACGAGAAAAAACACACGTGCTCGTGTAAACTATTCACAGAGAGCAAAAGCCAATCTGGCTTTAAACTTAACAAATCCATTAGGACCAATTCACAAGAGTTTTTTTCCCCCCTCCCTAAATCAATCTTTTTAAGGATGTAGGGGCTAAGGAATAATAAGATATGTAGAGAAACAGCATTCTTCCAAAGTGTTTCACTCAGTTCTTGCTACAGAATCTAGACTCCGCAGACGTTAACAGCAAAAGGCAGTAACCTCAGCTCCAGGGAAGAAGTGTGAGCCACTATCCCCTGCAGAGGCCGACTGCTGAGGAGTCAGGCCCTTAAGGGAATTCCATTCAGTTCTCCCCCTGCAAAAAAAAATTATAATGACGTGGAAAGTGTGTAAATGTTAAATAGGACAGAGAATTACAGGGGCACACAAGCAGGCTCTAAGTAAAAGCAAGTAAGCACAATGAAGAACATCTGACACTCCCTATATGAACTCCTATCCCAAGGGACTATCCTAATGTCACCCAGCAAACCCCTGGGGGAAAGGATCTGATCAGCTAACTACTAGCGTAATCAAAAAATTTTAAAGCATGAAAGAAACCCCGGGTGAGTTTTAAAAGCAATATTTTATTCCAGAATCTTTTACCAGATTCTAGCCCTAATAGATTCTTTACCACATTTAACCCACAGGTAAGAGGGAAAATCCTTAACAGAAAAAAAAAATGTATCTTATGAAGTAAACTATAAAGATTTAGACAGGAAAATGTCCCAATATTTTCTTAATCTGGACAGGAAATATTAAAATACGTTAAGTTTTAAACTTACATAGAGTCAACAGATACACTGCACTTAATGAGTATCAGAGGATTCAAACTACCTGGATGTGAAGGAGAGCTGTAACAATAGGCAGTTAACCTTACCTTGGAATTAAAGGCTTAGTAATCTAACAACAGAATCACGAACTGTTATCCTTCTAATTCCTAATTACTAAACAAGTGGCATTAGAAAATAAAAGCGAGGTCCGCAACTAAAATCAATACTAACCAGACTTTTCCAAATACAACGCACACAAAACTACTGAAATGAAACTGCACATGTAAAAGCACAAAGAAATACTAAAATAAAGGACTAAAGTGTTACACTATTACTTACGTTGTTTTGGCAACTTTCCTAAGGGTTGATGAAGAGCAGGTTAATTAACAGACCCTGAGAAGTATGCAGCTCCCAGACAACACACATTCAAGGCCGCAGAAGCATCATCCCGCTACTTCGGAAATTCACACTTACAAGAAAAAGGCCATTTACTGGAGGATGGACTTACACAACACCAGACATGTTTCTGGGTCAATCATATGAACTGAGGCTATCCTTCAGTACTATTTTATGCATTTCTAACAACAGTGAAGGCCACCAAGAGCAACGATAAATCAGATCTTTTACACTTCAAAACATTCAAACATTTTTCGGGAGTATCAACACATGTATCAACTGACCAGAGAAATAATTCAAAGATTAAGGAGAATGGGCTCTAAGGGACAAAACTGCCTTTTGTTTCAAATAAAGTAATGTATTACAAAGACCAAAAAGCAGACACTGCAGTCACCATGTGAACCCTGGAATTCCGAATTTCATGGCCTTAATAATAATCGAATATACTGAGATTGATTCTGTACTTGTACTCAGTCTGAAAAGCTCAACAATGTAACTTCCCCCTCCAAAAATTATTTAATATTTTAAAATTTTTCACTGCATTGTGTCTACACTTAAGAAAACAGATTATTTTGTTTGGAAACTCAGGTGTGATAAAATTCAGTTTCAAAGGGATTACATGCTAGGAAATATTTTAAACACTTAGACTCTTGCTAATTAAGGCTGTCCCCCCACCCCAATCACCAGCCAGGATCACTTCCATGGAGTTGTCTGGAGAAAGGGTTAGCTTTCTTTCCTCTGCTGAGAAGACCAACCCTTTGGGACTCTCTCAAGCAGTTAAGCCTTTTGGCATCACACCTGAACTGATCTGCAGGGGTTAACAGGTACCGCGCATTTTCGAGAGGAAGGACGACAGAGTGCCCTTCAGTTCACTTAGGCCATGGTCATGGCCACAAAATGAAGAAGAGAGGTAGATCCTTCATCCTACCCTAATCGTTAAGGCCACCCTGGTGGCCAGGCCGGCTCCGGAGGAGAAAAAAAAATCTCCTCCGGGAAAGGGAGGCAGGTGAAAGGGGAAAAAAGGGAAATTTAGGGGCCAGACGAAAATCGTGGAGGGTGGTGAGGAAGGTAGGGAAACCCGCAAAGAAGGAAAAGCGATTTCTGGAAAAGGAGGAGACAGTAGAGAGGAAAACAAGAACTGCTAGGTCTCAAGATCAGCCAGAAACGCCAAGGAAAACCACGGCCAATGCCGGTAAAATTCGAGGTGTTGTCCTTCAGGAAATGAGGGAAAGCGAGCGAGGAGGCCCCGGAGCGCGGGGCGGAGGCGGCGGGGGCGCGTTGGCCGCGGAGGGCTGGGAAAGCCGCGCAGGGCCGAGGGCCGGGGGCCTGGGGCCTGGGGGGGAGTGCGCGGACGGGAGGTGGGGGGGGGGGGGGGGGACGGCCAGGAAGCACAGCACCAGAGCGACCGTTCCTGGGGCCTAAGGGGCCTCGGAGGTGCAAAATCTGGGTTAGGCTTGCGGGAGGCGCCGGCCGAGGAGAGGCAGGGGGTGCGGCCGTCCCCCTGCAGGTCGCTCCCCGTGACGCCATCTTGGATCGGTCCAGCGCCCCCGAACGGGCAGCGGGGCGGCGAAACTCGCCGCACGAAGGCCCCTAGTCGACTGCACTTACCTGGAGATGGGAGGCGGCGGGCACGGGACTGAGGATACGAGTCTGAGGTTTACTGAGCTCTCTCTGCGTTACGCTCCCAGCCCGGCTCTACTCTGCGATAGCGGCTCCGCGGCGGCTCCACCGGAAACCGCCCGGGAGCAGCCAATCAGCGCTCGGCTTCTGACGTCAATGCGCCTCGCTCTGGCCAGACCCGTCGCCTTGACAACATTAAAGGCGCAGCGGCCCCCGTTCCTCTCCCGCCCCTCCTCGAAGGACCCTGGCCCCAACTCACCCTCGAATCTTACTTTTTCGGCTCCTTTCCATCTTACCTCCTCACTTCTCTACAGCGCTTTACTCACTCTTGTCTCTTCTCCTTTTCCCACTCTAGCCCGGCGCTTCCCTCCTGTTCACCTGTTTCTCCTTACCTGCTCCTCTCTGGATGCCTCAGGTCCCCTGTAGTCCTCCTTCTGCTCTTCACTCTCTTCTCTGCGCGGCTTTCAGGAGCTTCCTTTTCTCCTCGCTTCCTCTCTTCTCACTCTCGCTACGATCTGCCTCACCCTTTTCTACCTCACCCTCTGCCTTTTCTCCCTCCCACTCCCCCACCCTCTCTCCACCTTCTCCCCGCCCCAGCCCGCACGGGGCGTCTCGGATGACAGGTGGGCAACTCCGCCCCGTGGCCCCGCAGGGGGAGGACGCGGGGACCGGGCGGGGAGATTCGTGCCTTTTCCAGGCCCCGAGGAGGAGGCGGCCCCCGCGGATCTGCGGCAGCTGCACCGCGGGGCTGGGCGCGGGCGGATTCCCGGGATGAGCACGCCCGACGACGGGGCATCCTGTGCCCCGCCAGGGCCGCGCGGGCCTCCGAGCTCCGGCCGGCCATCCGGTCCAGGAAACCTGAGCCCTGCCAGGTGTCTGCTTGGCAGATCGGGCTACTCTCCCCTCCGGGGGGTGCTGTCGTCAGTAGAGGCCACACCATCCTCATGAGCACAAGACACTAAGAAGGATTTTGTGAGGGTCTAAGATTGGCCTGAATCCTAGAATCATCACGCCCAACCCCGCATGGTGAGAAGTATAAAGGGTGCAGATTGGGACAAACGTTCTGTGACCACACGAAAAATCTCTACTGACAATCCCTACTGACCACACGAAAAAACTGCACTAATCGGGGATGATTGGGGGAGGGGGAGCGACTTTACTCCTTCAGCCATTTTTTTTTCCATCACGATATCTGCCCATGGAAGAAGAAAGGGGCAGGGGACAGTTTTATATGTATATATAGTCGCTAAATGAGTACAGAAGACCCCTGGAGTACGCGTGTCCTTGTGTCTGGTACCTGGTCTACTTGCACGGTATATGGCTCAAGGGCTGTATGTGTAAACGCAATGGATTTAAAACGTAATCTCACCAATAATTTTTATATAGATTCCAGGTTGAAATAGTAATATTTTGGATATATTAGGTTAATATGATTAAAGTTAATTTCACCTTTTTTGATTTTTGATATAGCTTTTAGAAAAAATTTCATTATCTATATGACCGGTGTTACATTTCTGTTGGACAGCACTGATCCAGGAAGCCAACTGTCCCCCTAAATCCACTAGGCTATAATAAGAGTCCTCATTAGAATAGTTTGTTTAGTTACCTTGTCCCCTGCTTGCTGACAGAGGATGCATACGGAACATCAGAAAAACCCATTATGGTTACAGCGGGGATGTAAGAGGGAAGTTTCTCCTCCCACAACCCCTTAGCCCCACACAGTTGAGCACTGGCCTTCTGCCAGGGATGGGTGGAATGGGGGGGTTAGAGACAGAACCTCAGTCATATAGGATTTCACCCTTGTCAGTACAAAGAAGAGCTAATAAACTGAACCCTCAGCTGGCAAGCAGGAGAGGGAATTCGATAGCGTTGAGCAGGCCCCGTCCTGCTCTGAGAAGAAGGCAGTTCAGTCAGATAAATCTGAGTTTGGATTCAGGCTCTGCCATCTCCGGTAATTGACTTAATCTCCATGAGCCTCAGTTTCCTCAATCACAAAAGGAAAAACAGGGCTCTGTAAAATTCACTAGTAAAGAAAATAGTGGCAAACGTGTACACAGCGCTTACTATGTTCCTGGCACTGGTCTAAGTGCTTTACACATAATAATTAATTTTATCCTCATCATAACTGTGTGGCCTAGGTATTATTACTACTGTTATTGTTACAGAAGGAAAATGAGGCATGGGGGAGGGATGTGCTCAGGCCTGCGCAGGCAGTGGTCTTAATCAGTCTCCTTTGCAGCAAATGTATAAATAAAGTGCCCAGCACAGTGTGGGGTACATAAACGAATGTTAGTTTGCTTCCCAATTTCCTCCCCCTTCCTAAAGATCTACCCCGACTACAAGGTCAAGACAGAGTTATACTGTGTCCCACCATTACTGTTACTTTCCAAAGACCATCAGGACACTTAGGATAAGGAAACACACAGCTGGTGACATTGAACTGAGTGTTTTGAGTGACAGCTGATTCCTTGCTAAAGCTCCGGGTGTGTGTGTCCCCATTCAGCTGCGTTCAGGCGCCAGTCCAGCCACGGGCCATTTCCTGTATCAGTCGTGCTCAACCTTGTTCTAGCTGCCAAATCCTCATGCTAGGGCTTTAAAAGACAAAAAGGGATTTAGGCACTCAATAGTTGAGCCTGGGGACGAAAAGTTCACGGAGACAGCTGTCCTGAAAAACCAAACAGCCTCAGTGGTTTCCACATGGTGTGAATGCTGCTTCAGTGCCCCTGTGTGGCTGTGAGAATAACAACTTGTAAATCACACTTCAGAAAGGATCACGGTTCCACTGGAGTTTCTGTGCCGCACCCCCTCCAGGAGCCTTCTGCCCTTGACTCCGAGGTCCATCAGCCTGTCCATTGGCCTGTCCTTTGGCCTGTGCCCTTGGACACAGCTCAACCAAGTAAATTTCTAGGATAGTGGGGTTTCAAGTAAATTTTCTCTTTAAAACAAAACTCCTTAATTGCTGTTCCAACATCTGTAAAACAACAGCAGACAATCTGAAAACCAAACATCGGCGGTGCATTTAATAAGCAGAAGTAGAACCAAGAGCCAAAACATAAAAGGAGGGAACACCTGGGTCGCCCATTTCTGAGTTTTTCTTACGGTTAACATTTCCACTGACTAAGGACAGGGCCACACATTTGAGATTTCCAAGGGGAACTTTTCAGACTATCGACAGCTATTTGTGGTGCGTGGTGGAGCTGTGGATTTATGCCTCCTGTGGAACCCAAGGTAGTCAGTGGTTTTAAACCAAACTCCGTTCCAGCGAGCATGCAAATCACAAAAGTCTTCCTTCTTTCTCACTGGCAAATGCTTATCTGAAGAGAGAATGGGTGTTTATCCTGAATAAAATTGAGAACATCAACCACAAAGCCAGAAACGTGGCAATCTTGGGGCTAATGGTAAGGAGATTTCCAAGTAAAAATATCTTCATCAGCCCTGGCTGGTGGCTCAGTTGGTTAAGCCATGTCCCATAACACCAAAAGGTGGCAGGTTTGATCCCAGGTCAGGGCACATGCCTAGGTTGCAGGTTCAATCCCCGATTGGGGTGTGTATGAGAGACAACCAATTGATGTTTCTCACATCAGTGTCTGTCTCTCTGTCTGTCTGTCTCTCTCTGTCTATCCCTTCCTCTCTAAAATCAATAAAACATATCCTTGGGTGAGGGTTTCTAAAAAATTAAGTCTCTAGGCTCCTGTTTGGATAATTAGGAAATGACCTATTAGCTAAGGTACAGTCTTCATGTCACCCAAGAAGGAAATACCATGAGAATGACCACAGTCACCCAGTCAAAAGTCACAGCTGCATGCAGAGTCCAGTCTGGCTGACCACACTTTGGCCACCCCTGACACACACACACCTGAAGGTGGCTGCATGGAGCGGGGAGCACTGCTCAGGAGCCACCTCACTTTGTGTGGAGGACCAGCACCCAAAATTCTCCTCTGTAACTTGAAGGAAAGCACAGAAAAATTTCCAGCACCTACACTGTGGAACCCTAACGCCCGTTCCACTGTGAAATAAACATCCTACATGTGATCGTCTTTGTGGTGGTTATTGGTGACCCTTCATAAATAGCTGTGGCTGGCCTTTCTGCACCAAATCCTGGCTTGCTGCCCCAGCCCTGCCTGCTCCTAGATTTGAACCCCAGGATGGAAGTTGGTGCCCCATTTCTGAACGTGTTTTCATCGGTGGTTTCTAAATGGGCCTTATCTCCTTCTTTGCCTCTCCTTTTTTTCCTCTCCTACCTCCATGGTGCCTCTGCCCTCTGAGTTGAGTTTGGCATTCTGGATTTTTAGCTAGCCCCTTGGCCATGACCCTGGTTCTCACAGACCCACCTGATCCTTGAATTTCCTTGGTACATTCTCATTTCCTGTCCCAGCATTCCCCTGGTCTTCCCCATTTTTTTTTTTTTTTTTTTTTTTACCACCTATCTGTTCTCCAGTCTTAGCCAGGCATATAATGGGTTAGCACTTCAGGCCAGGCACAAATTCCTGAAACCCTCCCATAATTTAAGACTGATCCTGAGATGGCCTGGTGGGTATTGTTGGTTACCAGGTAAAGTAGTGCCACCAAGTGGAAAATAGTAGAAACAGCTTGAGAGTCACTCCAGCTTTGAAATCAGGTGGTTGGAACTTTATTACATCATCTTATTTCAGACGTGCATCATTCTAAGGCCTACATTTCTGATCTACAGTATGCCTTGATTTGACCCAACTCCAGGTACATTGTAGATCAGAAATGTAGGCTTTAGAATCAGTCACTCTGATGGATCATTCAGAGTTTAATGAGCACCTAGTCTACGAGGATCTGTAATCGTTCCTATAAGAGTGAGCCACACACAGTCCCTGGTCTCTAGGGGAACACAGAAAAATATACACGGGAGATACAGAGAGTTGAAAAGTAGTCAGGGATGGTTTCCCAGATGCAGTGTCATCTCAGCTGAGATAAGAATGAGGAAGAGCTGGGGACCAGGATGGAGGTTGGGGTGGGGATGGACATTTCTCAGGGAAAGGAAATGTATGCAAAACACCCAGAGATAAGAGGGAGCAGGGTGCAGGCTGGGCATTTGGGAAACTGCAAGTAATTCAGGACATGTGGGACCGGACACTGTGTGAGGGGGACTGGCAAAAGGTGAGTCTGAAGAGTTCATCACAAAAGACTGACACACGTGTAGAGTGCTTACTTTGTGCCAGGGACTGTCCCCATGTTTTACGTAAGTTGTGTCCACCGGAACCTCCTGCAGTAGGCACTCTTGTTACTCCCATTGTGCAGATAAGGAGTCTCGGGCATAGAGAAGGTTAATAACTTGCCCAAGTCATATAGCTAGGAAGAGGTAGGTCTGGGGTGTAAACCAGGACCTTGAGCCAAGCTAATGAACTTGGGCTTTCATCTGAGAACACGTGAGAATCTTCAAGGAGGGGACCGACCTGATCAGGGTGTGCTTTAGAAAGATTCTAGATGCCAGCATGTTCTCTGATGTCAGTGAGATTGAAATCAAGGATGTCTGGGAGTTAACACTGGGAGATGACGCCAGCAGACATCAGAGCCAGTCCAGGAAGCAAGGGGGCGGCAGCAGGGGATGGAATCAGGGTCATTGCCAGGTTTCCAAGAACTGGGTGGGGAGCTGCCAGGATCCCAAAGGAAAGGGCAGAAGGAGTGAACCTGGCTGCCTTGGCAGAAACAGCCACCAGCCTGCTGGAAACTCTCTGCCCGGTTTCCAGACTGACCCCTCATCTTTTCAGAGTTATCCTCTTGCATTCACCATAGATCCTCACTCAACATGAACCTATTTATTCCCTAGATCTTCACCCAACATTCACAAAAGGACTGAAGGAACATTACAATGAATAAGCCTATGATAAAACTGTATTAAAATGTGAATAAGAATAAACACTAAGATCAGGAAAAAAAAACATAAATAAGAACAGAAATCAGGCTTGGAGGGCAGGGCCAGGGAGAGGGGAGGATATTGAAACACAAATGTTCAAGCTGTAGAGTTCTAATGTTGGAAGGAGGGGCGGAGGGGGAGGAGGAGGAGAGGAAGAAAATTAAGAATCTCCTTATAATCAAGAGCTGGAGTCTCCTGATACTGTAGCAGACTTCAGCCCGATGATCAGCCCGACGATTTTCATAAAACAATCCCCTGGAAAGCGATTATGTTTCCAAGACTCCATAATGATGCAGGCATTCAAAAAAATCTCAGGGGGTCCTCTCCGCCTGCTCCAGCCATCAGTCAGACTAATGTGAAATTGATTGCAAAGTTGGCTAGCTCCTGAGAGAACCCTTTCTTTCCTTTTGATCAATCAACAGCTCACTGAAACACTAAACGTGGTAGGGACCATAGGACTTGATCACTGAGCACTTTAAAGTATGTTTCTTTAGAATGAATACAATTTTTTTCGAATGAAGGAAATGTAGTGCTTCAGCCTTGGCAAGACTATTTAGAATGTTTCCTCCTTTATTCACCACAACCCTTGTCTCCAAATCTGCAGCTGCAAAATGAAGTCTCTGCCTCTGCGGTTCTGGCAGCATCTCCGTTCAGTAAACATGGGGAGAGAGGTAGGAGAGTTTAGAAGGTCCTATTTCAGAGTAAAAGATCAAAGTGTCAAAATAACAAGCAGCCACTAAAAGAGAAATATTTATAAAAGGCTTAACTCACTAGAAATAACAGATGCCTTCTCCTTTCTACCTTGCCCTCTCTCTTTTGCAAGCAAGCCTCCTGCTCTATCAATTATTATGATACGATCCAAGGACCTAGAGTAACTCCAAGGTCTAAGGTAAATTCCTCCTTCAGTAGCAGCTGGTGCAGAGGGCCCTGGGCAGTCAACTGTTGGTGGAAGGGAAGTCCATTGCAGTCTCCCAGTCTCCATCCCTGTTGAGCTTAATTTAATTCTAGACAAACAGGCCTGTGTGCACAAACCACTGATCTTTCCAGGATTTTTTCCAACATGATTTGGTGGGTGAAATCCTCTCCTGTAATGAGCAGAAAGGTGCCCCACAATCTGCACTTGAACTCAGCAAATCATAGAAGGCCAGACTGTTCTTTGAGTCCTTGGTAGAACACACATCTGTGATGTCTTTATACATTCCTAGGTCTTCACTGGACTGCCACTTTGTTAGTGCTTTGCTCTTCTGGTAGAAAATAAATTTATTTATTTATTTATTTATTTATTTATTAAAGATTTTATTTATTTATTTTTAGAGAGAGGGGAAGGGAGGGAGAAAGACAGGGAGAGAAACAACAATGTGTGGTTGCCCCTCATGCTCTCCCTTCTAGAGACCCAGCCTATAACCCAGGCATGTGGCCTGACTGGGAATCGAACCAGTGACCCCTTGCTTCGCAGTCTGGTGCTCAATCCACTGAACCACACCAGCCAGGGCAGGTAGAAAATAAACTTAAAGTGAATGGAGCAAATATAACTTTGACTTGAACAACAAAATTTAACACTGCCCAGTGAATCACCACATTGATTTTCCTGACACATTCAGGGACATGATTCTTAGTTTGGATGGTCCCCAGGATCTGAGACCTCACCTGGGCTCTGCTCGCTTCCTGCATCATGAAGAAGGACACTATTATGTTTTATCAGCCCTTTCTGCCTAAGCTGATGAGCTTTCACAACTGACCTCCGTCTGATAAAGGGCATCTATGAAAAACCTATAGCTGGTTCACAGTAAATGTTCAGTACACATCAGCCACGATTATTTTTATACAGAAGTTCTAAGTTATATGCAGTCAAAACTGTCAGCCTCTTTCATATGGTGCCATCTTGCTAACTGCCACTCATCTTTCCACATTGGGCTCAGACTCGCCCTCCTTGAAGACAGCCATCTCTCTGCGCCCCAGGCAGCCGCTCCTCACCCACTGGAGCACGCAGCCTCGCCACCCTGCCACAAACCACTCCCTAGTCTGTCTCTGCTCTCCCCACGGACTTGTAAACGCTATCGGTAGCGTTTTCCTTCCACTTTGTGCCTCGGCATGCAGAGCGGTGCCCAGCACATTCTTAGCGCTCAGTACACTTCGGTCTCCTTCCCCTTGATCTGCAGGGCTCAGCTCCTGTCCTACCCCATCCAAGAAGTTTTTCTCGTCAACTCAACTTCCCGCTGTCTCTCCCCACCCCAGCTTTATTGAGATATGATTGACAAATTAAAACTTGTGTATATTTAAAGTGCACAGTGTGGTGTTTTGACGTAAGTACACCTCAGGTAACAATTACCACAGTCAAGTGAATTAACGTATCTGTCACCCCATATAGCTACCATTAGTGTGTGCAGGCGTTCGCGCGGTACCACTGGTTTTTACGTGTTCCAGAAAAATTCCTGTCTCTCATCACCTGGAAGTTTGGGATTAAATATAATAATCATTTTAGGGCATATCTAAGCTCAAGGAGGACAGGGAAACCTCAGGAACTAAAAACACAGCACCGGTGCCCTGGGGGGGGTGGTGGCGGGGATGGGGGATGCTCAGCATAGGAGAGGCAACCCATCGATGCTCGCTCCTTCTCTTTTACCCTCCCTTCCCCTCTCTCCAAAAAAAGATAATAATAATAATAACAACAACAATAAACATGGCATAAGCAGATATGGCAGATAAAAAGCATAAACGAAAAGAGTGTTGAAGCCCAGCCTTGCAAACGGGTGAACACATGCAGTGACTGGCTATGAGGGCAACGCGGCCCTTAGACCTCGCGAGTGGCAGGCTCAGAGTTGCCAGCCAACAGAGACGCCGGAGATGGAGAGGAAGCCTTGGACCTACAGGAGGCAGGGAGTTGAAACCAAGACCTCACATAAAACTGTGGTCTTTGAAACTCCTCCACTACAGCAAAAGTGTAGGAAACTATTTAATAACTCAGGAAGACAAAGAAGCTTTTCTTCATCTTCTGAGTCCTGGGTGAAACGGAAACTCTCCGCAGAGAAACTACAGCCTCCAGCCTGTATTGCAAGTGGCTTTAGGCTTCTAGTGTGTAGGAGCTGGGTTGTCTGGAGCCCTTGAACATTTTTTTTAAAGCCCAGGATGACGATATCTCTGGGCAATAAGCTGGTGCAGCCACTACAGAAAAGAGCGTGGAGGTTCCTCAAAAAATTAAAAATAGAACTGTCATATGTCCCAGCAATTCCACTTCTGGGTATTTATCTAAAGAAAACAAAATCACAAACTCAGAAAAGATATCTGCGTGTTTGTGTTCATTGCAGCATTATTTGCAATAGCCAAGACATGAAAGCAAGCTTAGTGTACATCCATGGATGAGCAGATGAAGAAAATTGTCACACACACACACACACACACACACACACACACACACACAGGAATATTATTCAGCCATAAAAAGGAAACCCTGTCATTTGCGGCAGTACAGATGGATCTTGAGGGCATGATGCTAAGTGAAATAAGTCAGACAGTAGAAGACAGATACCACAAAAACCTCACTTACATAGGGAATCTCACTAATATATGGAATCTTAAAAAAAAAAAGAAAGAAAAAAAACCCAACAATCTCATAAACACTGAGAACAGATTGGGGGTGGCCAGAGGCAGAGGGTGGGGGCTGGGCAAAATGGGTGCAGGGGTCAAAAGGTACAAACTTCCAGTTATAAAATAATAATGAGCTCTGGAGTATGATACACGCCATGGTGGCCGCAGTTAGCAATGTGTATTGGAGAGCAGCCAAGAGATTAGATCTTCAAAGTTCTCATCACACACGTGTAGTGTTGGGTGTTAACTAGACTTATTGTGGTGGTCATTTTGCAATACACACAAATAACAAATCATTATATTGTTGTACACCTAAAACTAATGTAACATTATTTGCCAATTATATCTCAAGAAGATAAATAAGAGGTATACCCAAAATGACATCGAAAAGTTGAAAGCAAAACGCAGGAGAAGATGTGTTAGGTAAAACCAGCCCAAAGCAAGCTCTAGTTGGGCAGTTCCCTCCGCAGTTCCCAGGTCTGTTGTGCATCAATGGTGCTTGGATGGAGCAGACCCAGGGACACCTTTGCCAGCCTCCCACCACCCTCCAATATCTTTTCCACTGGCCACCTTCAGGACCACCTCAGCCATCCTCAGCCTCTGAGACCCACCGACACTGTTTTTTTGACCCTACCTTCTCATTGCCAAACACCCAGGAGCACCCAGACTCTTCAGAATGACTCCACTCTGGGGGAGGCAGCTGTCCACTGCCTGGTCACCCTGCCTCTGGGGGCTTCCCACACCCTTTTCTCTCTGGGCTTCTATTTCCCTTGCAACAGTGTGGCTCTGGAGGGTGTGGGCCACAAGCTTCCATGAGCTGGCCCAGGAGAAGCGCAAGGGCACTGAGAATCTGTGGAAGATCCAAAACCAGCGTAGTGGCTTCATGCTCTTCCAGGAGGTGCTGAAGCCAGCCCATGGCAAGTGGCCATGGAGACCACCACGGTCATGGAGAAGAACCTGACACAGGCCCTTTCGGAGCTGCATGCCCTGTGTTCAGCCGGCGAAGACCCCCTTCTTGGTGACATCCTGCAGAACCACTTCCTGAAGGAGCAAGTGAAACTCATCAGGTGATGGGCGACCACCTCTGAGGGCTGGCAGGCCCCAGGCTGGGCTGGGCAACGGTCTCTTCCAAAAACTCACCCTCAAGCACAACTCTGAGCCTCTGGAGCACAGAGGCCTTTGAGGGGTCTCTCAGGGTCCCCCTGGTGTCCTGCTTCTGCCTAAGCCTCTCCCTGCAGCCTTTTAACCACCCTAGAGCCCTTGCCCATGCACTGGACCAAATGAAAACTATAAAGCTTTTTGCAGCAAAAAAAAGAGAAAGCTATAGCGATATTAATATTGAAAATAAAACAGAATTGAAGACAAAAGAGTATTAGGAATAAAGAGAGATAATGTTTAATGATAAAAGAGTAATATCCTGGGAAGAAGGAAAGACTCTATACTTATACATACCAACCACATGGCCTGAAAACAGATGTAGCCGTGTGACAACGACCCGAATAAATGCACTTAACAAGAAAAATGCCAGATTCACATGGAGAAACCAGAAACACCCCTGAAGGACCCAAAAGAAGATTGGAACAAATGAAAAGGCATGTCATTGTTCAGGGACACCCCGACAGTGCTGCTGTCCCCTCAATAAATCTATACATTTAACTTGAAAAAAGATGCAAAGGTTTATATTTTTGTTTTGAGCTTTGTCTGAGTTTGTTCTTGCCATGCTTCTGTAGTCAGTGCGCTATTTGCTAGAAGTTTTGAGTAGATACTTCCAATCAGGTCACGGAACTTCCTTTCTATTCCCAGCTGGCTGAGGGTTTTTATTATGAATGAATTTGAAACTCATCAGCCCATTAATGTGTTAAAGTTGCATTAAATGTTTTAATTTCCAAATGTTAAACCATCTTTCATTATGGAAATACATTGAATTTACATTTCATCATTTCTAAAAGACATTTTTAAATGTTTTAGTTAGTTATTTAAGCAATAGGAAAACTCGGGTGTTTGATTTCAAACGCTGGTGTTCGGTGCTTTTATCTGATGAGCCAATTGAGAAACCCTGATGGGGCATTATGAGCAAGCCGCCACCTGACTTCCTGCCCCGCTGACCGCTCATCACAGGACCGGAGGCAGTCCTGCCCGCTGCCAGCCTTCTCACTATGTGTGACATCAGGCAGCCAGAGATCAGGCCAGCCCTTGGGGCACTGCCGTCCTGGTGGCCCGGCCCAGAGTCCTCCCTGCCCTCGCATGGGATGTCCAGCACTGGAACCAACCTCCTGTCGGCACCCTCGTCACTCCTTAGGGAGCACACCTCATCTTTTTAAAAACAACCACGGAAATGACAGCTGACACCCTGCCTTTCCAAAGGCTCAGCCCAGGAAAAAACAGAGCAGATCTGACTTAATGCTCTAAGTTTGGAAATTTTCCAGGCTGAACATTTGTTGGCTGAGTCAAAGACGCTGACTGTATAGAGCTCTGTATCCTATAAAATAAATATAAAAATATATTTAATGGCTTTAGAGAGATGAGCAAGAATCAGAACGTTATCAACAGACAGCTGAGAGCTGAGATTGGCAGGCAGCAGGCATTTCTTTCTCGAAGTGTTCCTTTTCTTGTTAAGGATTTTCTAAATTGAACACGTAACACATGCCTGTGCTCAAAGCACCAAACAGTGGCAAACTATACAAATAAAGGGTCAGCTGCCTCCCACCTCATCCCCCTTGTCTCCAAGTCTTTGTGAACAGCAGAGAACCTGCGAATGACTGTTTCCAATTTCTCCCCATCCTCCCAGACATCAGCAAAGGACATTCAGAAGACAGAGGGCACTTGAGGGGTCGATCGGCAGGTAGGCTGACAGCTAGATCAGTGGTTCTGTCTCTTCATGCCCATCAGTTCTGTGGAAGTCTGAATTTACGTTTAAATGTGAGTTTGCACAGTGGTCTCTTCAAAACAATCCTTCTCAAAATTAAGACTGATTTACCATGTGGCGTTTGCCAAGAGCAGCTGACAGCTTCCATTACATCAATTAAAACCAAAGTTCCTGAAAGTATAAAATGAATGACCTCATAAATAAATTTACAGGAAAGTGAACCAGAAAAACCCAATGATCAATCAAGATGTCACATTAACAAATTATTGTGTTATATGAAGTATGACCTCAAAATGTTTTGTTTGTTGTTATTTTTTGTAATGTGTAAGTTTGGTATTTGTGTATCTCTCTTATCTCCATTAGGTTTTATAGTAATAAAATATTTTTAAATAAAATACCTTTAAAAAAACTCATAGACTTCATAGACACGGTCAACAATGATTACCAGGCAGAAGGGTGGGAGAGGGTGAAGGGGGATAAATGGTGATGGAAGGAGGCCTGACCTGGGGTGGTGAACACACAATACAATACACAGATAATGTATTATAGAATTGTACACTGAAACCTATATAATTTTATTAACCGATATCACCCCAATAAATTCAACTTAAAAAAAATTAATAGAGACAAAAAAAATAGCTTTACACTTTAGTGCCTTTAACAGCGCTTTTTCCTGCTTTTTGAATGAAGGGCCCTGCATTTCCATTTTGCACTGGATCCTGCTTTTCCATTTTTTACCCCCAAATTATGTCACTGACCCTGATTGGAAGCTTGGTTGGGCTGCAAAGAGTTGCAGGCTCCCCCCAGCGTGCCTGGGCTGAGACAGCAGGAAAGTTCTCGGGCATTTGGCTGTGTCCCCTAGAATGTGGGCAAGAAAGACGTGAACTTAGAGCCTGGTGACTGCTTCTTAAGGGACAGAGGCTGCAGAAGCCACCAGGTGAGGCTGGAGCCATCTTGAAGGAGCCACCGCCACTCCCAGTACCACAGAAGACAGAGGCTGTGACTGGGCAGGGGTGGGGGGCAGGGAGAAGCTGAAAAGGAGCCCTAAGAGGTCCCTCACCTCAGGAACTAGGCAGGGCAGAGTGTCTCTGAGTGGCCACAAACGGGACCCATGAGAGAGATGGACTTTTGGAGACACCTGGACAGCTGCCCTAGTGGGAAGGTGTGAGGCAGGAAGGAACTACAAGGCTGTCGTGATGAAGACGTCTCCCCTCTCCTGCTGATCCTGTCTCCTGGCTCCAACTCAGGGGAAGACGCAGGGAGAAAGAGGAGGTGGGGAAAGAGGGAAAGAAGAGCTCAGAGGGGTTGAATTAGCTTTAAGAGGGACATTTTCTCCTGAAGGACTTGAAAACAGGGGACCTGCCCACACCGTAATTTCTGTAATTATGATTACAGAAAAATAAGCAGTCTCCCTTAGTCCCTCCATTGAGTTCATGTAAGAAATCAGTTACACGTGCACATCCATACATGCATTTTCTAATAGAAATAGACCTCATGCTACCTTATTTCCTCCTGTAACAATGTATGTCAGCAGCGGTTCTGTGCCGGTACCAGCAGGACTGTCTCATTCTCTCCAGGTGGTGAACGTGACCTGTCTCCTATCAACGGCATTTTGTTCTTCTTCAACCTTCTGCTGTAGGTGTGCTACTTTTCAAATCAGAAAAAGATGCATTGACTGTTTTTCACTTACGTACACATCACTGAGAGAAAACAAAAAGGAACCACATTTCGTGATTCCTTGACTTATTTGTGAAAAATAACAAGGTTAATTTGCATAGTGGGCTCTTCACTGTTTCTAGTGCCGCCCCCGCCCCAGCCATGCTGTGGTCATCTACCAGCTGAGGGTAAAAGCCTCGTGTCTTTGGGGTGACAGACACTTGAGCCCGGTAGTCACCACTCCATCAGGGATTAACCTGGTGACCTTGGATACACTGTTTAAGTTTTCTGAGCTTCCATTTCTTTGTCTATGAAATAAGGTTAATAATTCCTACCTGGAAGTGTTATAAAGGATGGAGATAATCTTTGGAAAATATGGAGCAGGTCGTACACACTCAGTAACTGCTTCTATTATTGATGGTTTTGTTTGTGTTCGGATGCATCTGAGTGCAGCAAATTGTTAATTTGGGGGTTGCTCCTCCACGGCTCATCACTCAGTGTGCATCTTGGCTACCTTTGGCCATGGCAGTCATGAGGAATACAAACGCATTTTAATATTGAGCTATGAAAGGATGTCGAAGAGGAAGATACAGTGTTTAAAGGCAATGCAGTTCAAAGGCAGGAAACGTATTCTTCTCTATTAATATCAATCATTTGTTCTCAAATTGTGCTTCAAGGATGCCTGGGGCTACCCAAGAATCTCTGGGGGCATCTCTGAAGACAAAGCCATTTTCAAAATAATGCCAAGATGTTATTTGCCTTTTTAACTCCCACTCACAAATGCACAGCGGGGACTCCTGAAGCCTGCACGGTGTGTGATAGCAGCACAGACTGAATGCAGAGCCAGCTATGAGACTCCAGCTGTTTTCTATTAAGCCAGACATGGAACAGATTTGAAAAAGTGTAAAACAAAGTTTCTCCTCAAGAGCCATTAATACTGCATAGTTCATGGACACTTGGTGATAATACTAATTAAATTGGGGCAACATTATTTTTGAAGAGAGGCAAAAAGAATAACACTTATGAGAAGCTAATGGAAAGGCCATGTTGGTGCAATTTTTTAAGTGATGGTTTCTGTGAGTCAATCAGTTGGCAAATATTTCATGAGCCCCTGTTACATGGCCAAGCATTGCGCGGACGCTGGGAGAAGACATGCAAGACCTTGACCTTCTGGGGCTTGCCCGCTCCATGGAGGAAACAGACAGGGAACACACCAACAAGCAAACGAACAAGGCGGTTTCAGGTTGGGGGAGCTGCACTGAAGGAAACACATAAGCTCCTGAGACAGGAATGTGGCTCTAAGATCATCAGAAATTACACACCTAGGTCAAGAGGACCGAAGCGTCTATACTATGTCCGTGGATTCCAATGAAAGGAGAATGGAAAATAACAACCTGACACTCAAACAGTGAATGCATAAAGGGGTGCAAAACAGGCTATTCCTGTCCTTGGTGCTGGACAAATCTTCTAAAAAACAGCCCTCCCACCACGCCCTGCGAGTCCCCGAAGCAGGATTCTTTCTAGAGCTCCAGACGAAGAGATCCTATCAGAAATGCCAGCAGAAGTGTCGACGTGCTCCAGGATGAAAGTCAGAGGCAGGCAGAACATTCCAGAGGGCGGGGTCAGGCACAGGTCATCTGCAGACGGAGGCTGACGCGAAGGCCCACATGCGGGAACAGATCCCTGGGCAGAAAGCAGAGGGAAAATACGTCTCCGCCTCTTGGTATCTTTCCTAAAGGCTCCGAAAGAGCCTCTGGAACCAAATTTCCATTAAAAACGAGAAACCTTCCGAGGGGCATCTGTGACCTCAGAGAAATAATGAAACATCTAAAGCACGCCCACTTCACATACGCAGCAGTGAAACCTCTCGGTCGCGTTTGGAAAAACACGCGAGCTCTTTATCCCTCTCACGGACTCGCGATGGTTAGGGGAAGTAGGAGATGGCGGGGAGCAGGCACCCACCCAAACGCGCCCTCAGTTTAGCTGATGAGGGATGGTCTTTCCCTCTGTAACAGCTTCTCACTCGGGAGCAAGGGGAGCTGCCGCAGCCTGCTCCCACCGCCCGCCGCTTTCTGACGGTGTTCCCGAAATCAAAGGAAAACTTGAGACGTTTCGTCCCAGTTCTTCAGCAACTGACGCATCCTCCATGACCTCTTGCCACCTCTCAGGGCTTCAGCTACTGCCTCTGCGCAATGTCTTTCTCAACCGCACGTCCACCTGCCCCCAGGATACAGATGTTTATCAACCCCCAGTTAGCACAAACGGAAGGAAAAAAGAATGATCTTTTCCACACAAGCAGGAGAAGCATGGGGACAAAAAACTGGTGTTGTCACAGTGGGCCACCGTCCTGACAGTAGCGAGGCACCATCTTCAGTGGCCTTTACTGCAGGGACAAACAAGCACGTGATCATACCCAATAAATCAGGTCCCTGCATGTGTGAGACGTTTCCAGGGACTTCAGCCATTACTGGGGAAGGCTTTGAAGGGAGACGCAAGAGCTAGTGAGATGTGAGTGACCGGTGGCACAACCTCATTTCATGCCAGAGAAAGGCCAGCTTACCCTGGCCGCCAGTCTACATGCAGACCCGTCTCTCCTCAGTCTCCTGTCTAATAGGCCACCAAGGCCCACAGCCTCCACCTCCACCCCCCAGCTGTGCCTGGAGTTCAGGTCTAATTATCTCCAGCCTGGGCTGACGCACCAGCCTGCCGCCTGGCTCTACCTCTACTTCCCGGTCCTTCCTCTGCAGCCTCCACTTCTGCTGCCGAGTGAGCTTTCAAAGACGCAAGTCTGACTTTGGGGAGCACCCTTGCTTACACGTTCGCACAACTCGGCGTGTTAAGGAAGTGCACACCTGAGCCTACAACCAACTTGGTCTTTCCCTGGTCACCTGTGTGCGGCCTGAGAAAGTCGGGGGGGGGCAGGGCAGGAGGGAAGGGTGTAGAGCCCCGATCGAGCTGAGAGGGCCCACAGCACAAGTGTTCAGCCAGAACTGTTAACATCAGGAGGCACTGGCCAGATGAGAGGCAACTTATAAAAATAACACACACTATTTTTGAAATGTTTCACAATACAGTCCTCACCCCTTCCACTTATTGTGCACTGTTTTCCAGTTGGCACACAAGACATTTTCAGTGGGTGCAGTGTCTCCACTATAAACTGGCAGAATTTTGTAGTAGGAAGTAGTCGTGAACCGCTGGGGGCTGATCGCACCTGCTGGCAAAGACCACCAGGCTCACCCAGTCGGTGTTGGTTTTATTAACTTACTGCAGCGAAGGACTATGTAACACAGACCAGGGGGCCTTTCCGTAAGAGCCTGGGGGCCGGGGTTTTGTGTACGGTTTGAGTCCGTGTCCAGTGAGTCTAAGGAGGGATGGGAAGTAGAAACAGAAACCACGTCAGGTCAGATCTGGCCCGGGAGCAGGCGTTTCTGTCACAAATCTTTGTTTAGGAGGTGGGAGGAGTGGAGTGAGTCTGGGGAAGGCACTGATACGAGAGCATTGGTCACTCAGTGTTAGTCCTTTTGCAGCTGCGCTGCGGCCTTGAGAACAACACTGCTTTCTGTTGGCCTCACCCTGGGCTTATTCATGCCCATCCAGCAGTGGCATCACAGATCAGGCCAGCTTCCACCTTCTCGGGTCCCACAAGAAGTTAGTGGGTGTTCGGGAAGTAGGAGATTTAACTAGGCCTGGGAAAGTGCTTGTTAAATGATGTTAAACAAAGGCCATGCTGGGCCCTCTGGCACTTTTAACACGCTAAAGTGAATTGGGAATTTCCCAGGGCACCTGCCATTTACTTTCAACACAGCTGCCTGAGGGAGCCTGTTCAAATACAAGTCAAAATGTCCGGTGGCTTGGCAGCCCTCCCCGCCTCCCCTAACATTACCATCCTGACCTCTTTGCCTCCTCCTCCAGCCACCCTGGAAGCAGTAAGAGAGGCCTCTGAGTTTCCCATGTATAGACAGTAAAGAAGTTTTGGAAGAACATGTGGGGAGCCTCCGAGGCTCTTCTTCCAAGGTTTGTAATCAGTGGTATCTTCTCTCACTTCAAGGTCTGTCCACCCGCCTGAACTGAACACTGTAGGTCACTAGATGGCGCTGTTCACCAAGAATCGTGGGATTCTTAGCCCAGTCCTGCTCCCTGGAGGCCCTTTCAGTCAGACACCTCCTTCCCAGGGGTGAAGGATTCTGAGAAATGGGTACTCTCTTCATCATACCTCTGGACTAGGAAGAAACCCAGACTCGTACAGAACCACTTACCAACTAGCCAAACCCGCTATGAGTGTAGGTTAACCCTTTGCTTGGGAACAAAAGATGTTTTGAAATACTAATAATATCCCTGGCAAATGTAAGAAACGCTTCAGTCGCCTTTGAAAGCTGCAGGACTCCATAGCCTCCCCGACGCACTTGGCCTGTGGCTAGCCTTCTTAGCACAATGCTGCCTCCTTCTCTCCACCCCTGGCCTTTCTGTCCCAGCATAGGATGAAGTGCAAGATGCTGATTCTCTCTCTAGCCTTGAGCCGCGGCAGTCTGAGAGGCAGCATGGAAGGGTGACGTGGGAGCCCAGCGAAGGGGACTGGGTACAAACTGTATCTCCATCACAAGCTGCCCTGGACCTTTAGCAAATTCCCCAACATCTCTCAGACTTGGTGTATGCAGCTCTGTGGCGGGAATAAAATATGCAGAACAGGGCAGATGTACCGAGCATTAAATGAGAAGGTGTATGAGGCTTCAGGCCATGCTTTGTGTTCCGTTTTCAGATATCACCTACAGTTATACTCCGAAATTTAAGTCACAGTGATGGGCTGACCTGCTGAATCCTTTTCTGTAATCTCAGCTGGTCTTCCCATGTCCCAGAGAATCAATACTCCATGACTGAACCTCTCTATGTTGTCTCAAATAATAAATAGACCCTTAGCTCAAGCTACGTCTGCAAATGCACACATCGAAAGCTACTGTCTTCACGAGTACCAGCTGATCAGCGAGTATTTATGGAGAACTTGTGACCTGCCTTGGGGGTTTAGGAAGATTATTCTGAAAGCAAAAATAAGACAGATGTGGGAAGAAAATGAAGACAAAGACACCAGCTCACTCTTCAATGAAATGTCATTGTCTTGCCCTTGTAAGGAAAAGTACCATACAAGGAATATTTGAATGGTTGTTGGTTTTGCTCTCTGCCCCTCACCCTCAAATCAATGAGACCAGAAATAATGGTTCCATTCTTTTCACATAAGACTCTTCTTTCCCTGCAGCCATGCTCTCCC
The DNA here is from genome assembly GCA_004024845.1 of Tonatia bakeri. Lineage (NCBI taxonomy): Eukaryota > Metazoa > Chordata > Mammalia > Chiroptera > Phyllostomidae > Tonatia > Tonatia bakeri. Next base: position 101,067 of record PVIA01001688.1, on the reverse strand, counting down.
ACAAGGACTGTGCCTGTGATTAGAAATGAAAAAGTTCAAAGGTGCCTGTTGCTTGGCCATACCTCTGGCCAGGGACTTCCTGTTTGCCAATCCAACGTGATTATGTCCTTTCCCAGAAATCACCCTACTGTCAACCTCCCCCTCCTACTCTAGAGCTGTCTGGCTGCCCCCTTCAGCTTCCCTCACCTGTCCCCGAAGACTTGCCTGCTCTGCACTGCCCCCAGGCCCTCCCTCTCTGTGCTCTTCTCTCCAAGTCCCACCATACTCTTGTCTATTATGGTTTGCCTTTCTTTCAGCACTAGTTCTGAGTGTTGAAAGACATCAGAAAAGCAAAAGGAGATTATTTCCTGTGACCTGATTTTATAAAAATAGATTTCATAAAAAAGAAGACGAGGCCAGGAGTGGTGTTTGCTCACCTAGTACTTACTCTAATTATAGGGAGTTGGGTGTGATGGGCAGCCGGAGCCTGAGGGTTACATCAGACAGGATGTCTCATTCCCTGCTTCCCCTGTGAAGGCCCTGCTCGCTCCCCAGTCAACATTTTTAAATTACAACCTGATTGTATGCAAATAGGAAGCCTTCCCATTCGCTGAAGTGGGGTCTCTGCAATTTCTTAGGCCAAGGGTGTCTGAGTTGCAGAGCCCAGCTTTACTCTCCCAAGATTTTGCTGACTTACTGTTTCCCTGGGGAAATGGACATTTTGTCTGGGAAAAGATAGACAGTTAGGAATCTTCTATTGGAAAAAAGAGAAAAAGTCTTGCTCCCATTGCAGTGAAGTGTTGTGTTCACCGCCCCCTCCCCCAATATCTTTTGCTTCTGTTCTTTAGCAGTGAAATTTCTGTTCCAAGAATGTGGGAGAAGTAAGATGCCATAAATACGCCCAACATTCAAATTAGGAGTTTCCACTCCCATGGAGGTTCTAGAACAAGGACTAGGACTTAAAAAGTAAAACAAAACTCAGCCGGACATTAAGTGAATTCAGCACCTCTGAATTTATTTATAACTTTTTCCTTGGCTTTTTATGTGAATGGACATCTGGGAATGTTTTGTAAGGGCGGAACCCCTCAAAGAGGCTTCTCACCTTCAGCAGAGGTCACACCCTGGCCCTCCAAGAACCACATCCAGTCAGCTGATGTGTTCAGTTTGGCCACATGGTGGTGTTTTTCTTTTTTTAATAAGAATTAGTTGTCAACGTTTTAAATTTTTACATAAAACTATAGGTCTACAAAAAGTAAACGTAGATTTATGTAAATATAGTCATATGAATTAAATATAGATTTATAGAAATAGAAAGTTACATTAGAATATAGATTTCAGTCTTGTCTTAGGAAGAAAAGCAAAGCAGGTGAGGCAGCCCTGAGACACTATTTCCACTCGGGTGGTGGTGGATGGAGGACCAGGAGCCCAGCAGGAAACGTACAAGGCGGATTATTCACAGGAAGGGTGGGACTGGGGAGATGCCCTGTTTTCTTGCATATCTGCGTCTCTAGACCTGAACCTCAGTTCCAATGAACGTTCAGTTCTGCTCCCTCAACAAGTCTGAAACTAAATGCCTCTTCCTGAACACCTGCCCAAGCACCTGAAAGCAGCACCACGGGCTGCCCCTTTCCTAGCCATGGAATCTGCTGTAGCTCTCCCCTCTGCTTGCCTGCCACTCCCTCTTCCCCAGCGTCACCCTGCCCTGGGGTTTATGCTCTCCAAACTCCACTGAGCACTGAGATAGCTACTAACCACGTGAGCACTTAAAATCTAGCTAGTGTGAGTTGAGATATGCTGCCATTGAAAAAGACACACTGGATTTTAAATACTTATGTAGTAATAATAATTTAAACTAGCTGATTAATAATTTTATATTGATTATCTATTAAAATGATATTTTGACATATTGAGTTAAATTTAAAAATGTTCAATAAATTGACTTGCCCATTTCTTTTTAGCCTTCAAAAAAGATTTTATTTACCTATTTATTTTTAGAGAGCAGGGAAGAGACTGAGAAAGAGAGGGAGGGAAACATTGATTGGTTGCTCTCTGGGACCTGGTCGGCAACCTAGGCAAGTGCCCTAACCAGGAATGGAACCGGTGACCTTTGAGTTGCAGGATGATGCCCAACCCACTAAGCCACACCAGTCAGGGCCTTTTTAGCTTTTTTTTTTTTTTTTAAGATTGTATGTATTTATTTTTACAGAGAGGGGAAGGGAGGGAGAAAGAGAGGGAGAGAAACATCAATGTACGGTTTCCCCTCGCGTGCCCCCTACTGGGCACGCGGCCTGCAATCCTGACTGGGATGTGCCCTGACTGGGAATCAAACGGGCGACCCTTCGGTTGGCAGACTGGCACTCAATCCACTGAGCCATACCACCCAGGGCCCTTTTTACCCTTTTTAATGTGACTTCTAGAAAATGTAAAATTGCATATGAAGTTCACATCAGTGATTGACATTATCTTTCTATTGGACAGCACTGTCTCAAAATATCTCTTGGTGTAGTGGTGCTAATTCTCGCTACTTGGCAATCATATTACAATATATAAATGTATCAAAGCAACATGTTATACACCTTAAATTTATATGATGTTACATGTGAAATATATTTCATTTAGAAAAGAATCCCAAGTTTGTCCTAACCCGTGTGACCTTGCTGCCATCCAATAGCATAGTAGTCTCTCACATTCTTCAGTCTTAGAATTTCACGTTCATCTAGGCTCCTCCCCCCTCCCACTCCCCCCCCCCACACACACACTTCTAATCTGTTTTGCACACCCTGGTTAAGTTTATCTGCCTAAAACACTGCTTTTATCATGAAACTCCTGTTCAATAACTAACACCACCTCCCAGTTCTACCCCTTAAAAAGCCCAAACTCCTGGTAATAACAACTTCCACTTTAAAAATCTACTGGGCACTTCCTGTAATTGTCCCAGCAACCTAGCACCTAACATGCCATACCCTTGGTATTCTGAACAGAATAGAAAGGACTGAAGCGTTTGCCTGAGCTGGAAGGGAGGAGGAAAGAGCCTTTGATCTGAGAGGTCACGAAGATGAAGCAGTTAAGGCATCCAGACAGAGCTCTCTTCGCTTAGTGTGTCGTACAACACCTCACAATCAACTAAAGAGCAACCACACACATTGTGGACCTGTGAAATGAACTATTTTTACATCATCTGAGAGAAGAAACTTACATCTGCATTTCAAACCAAAACCGAAAACCCAACCAGAAAATCTTAGGTCAAAATGGTGCTCTTCTCTCATTTTATGTCCAAATTTACATATGTCACAAAATAGATAAATTTGAATTATACCAATTTGAAGTGCTGTGGTATGACAATAATTAAAATACCATTTTATCTTAAAAGTTGAAAAACATGAATTAAAAATTCGTCAGGAATTAAATAAATCCAAAGCCAGCAGAGCTAATATAGCTAATGATTGACAAACTGTGCCAGTAATTCCACATGGTAACATGTATTCAGCTTGTGAGTAGAGTTCCTTTGTCATCTCAAATTACATGTTTTGAATTGTGTATTCAAGACATCATACCTTTCATAAAATACACCTATACACATAAAATCCTATACACATTTCCTTTCATTTTTTTTTCAGCTACAGACCAAAAAGGTTTTGTTAAATACTGCCTAGCAGAGTTGTTTGGTGCATGGATCTTGAAATCAGACAAACCCACATTCTGATTGTTTAGCAGTTCCGGGCTTCAGTTGCCGCTTCTTTAGATTGGGCATAAGTATCCTTTCCTCACAAAGTTTTCTACGAATTCAACGAGTTAATACAGTTTGGCATGTAGTTATTCTCAACGGTAGTGCAATGGGTAAGATAACTTATCTGCCTGACTTTGGCATCCTCATTTTAGAAACGTTTTTCAAAGCAGCTTGATGACTCTACAAATGGGTGGGGCTTTGGCGTCTAACGCTGTCTACTAAGCTCTGTAAGTTTAATAGACGAAGAGTTACACACGACCGAGCATTGGGTGGGGTAGGATCCAGAGCGTCCGCCTGTCCCCTTTGCGGCAGCCGCAACGCAGCTGCCGACTGGACCCAGCAAGTCCCGCCCCAGCTGCACCCGGTCTCCTTTCTCCCTTCTGGTCAGCAGCTCTGGCAATGAAAACACCACCACGTGGCCTGCAGCCTCTGCATCACTAGCCTTTGCCCAATGGCGAGTCGCGTCAGGGAGTTGGGGGCGGGTTTCAAACTAGGCGGGTCCGCCCACAGCCGTCGCCAATTGGTCAAGAGTGTGCCGCGGCAAGGGCTCGTGGCCAATAGCAGCCGGAACCGCGGCAACACTAGGAGGGGCGGGCCGAAGCCAGGAGGGGCGGAGCGAAGCGGAATCGGGGCGGGGCTAGGGAGAAGAGGGGCTGGCCACCCGGTCCCTAGAGCCGGCGCCAACGGGCTGCTGAGGTGGCTGTCGCCCGCTCGGAACTGCGGCTTCCCGGGGTCGAGCCCCCGATGGAGGCCGAGGCCGCGGACGGCACCCCGGGCGGGGTTGAAGCGGCGCTCAGCTGCTTCTCTTTCAACCAGGACTGCACGTAAGCGGCGGAGTCTGCCTGGCCGGGAAGTGGGGGACAGAAAGTGGCGGCCAGAGGTGTTGTCCTGTCCACAACTTGTAGCAACAGGCTCTGGCCTGTGCCCCAAGAGGCCGGCAGCGGGACGGCGGCAGCTGCCCCCGTCTGGTTTGGGTCTAGGTATCCATCTCCTCCGCCAGCAGGGGATTTGGGTGCCCCCAACCCTTCCTTGCTCAGGCCGAGAGCCAGGAGGGGCTGGTCGAGGGTAAACGGGGAAAGTTAGCAAGCGAAGTAGGGCTGAAAAAAGCTAAGGAATGGGGCTGGGATGGTGACCGAAGTGGGGATCTGGGGAAGGAGGGGCAGAGGCCAAAACAAAGGAGATGGGAGGGGAGAGGCAGGTTGGAAATTGACCCAAGGCGTGGTAGTTGGGGCCCGGGAAGCTGGGAGTCCAGGAAAAACTTTCCCATTTGTCCTTGAGCATCTCAACGTGGCATCTGGGCAGGGCCTCCGACAAAGAGGCAGCCTATCCCTGCGGGCAGGCCAGCTTCTGTCCCAGCCCCAGCGCTGGCATCTGGTCTGCTTCCTCTGGATGTCAGAAACCTTTCGGTTTATCTCTCCGCGTTTCCACGCAGCCCACTCGGCGAAGCCGAACCGCCCTCTCCGAGCCCCTGAGCCCATTCTCGGCCCCAGGATGCTTTCCCCCAGGAGCATGAACTCCATTCTTGCTTTTTTAGTAGATTTTTAGTATTTCACCCTGATGGTCACGTTTGGACTTTGGCCAGAGAGCTGGGATTCCCTGGGCTGTGTTTCAGGCATTTGGAAGGTTCCGTTCTTTGGACGCAGACGTCGTTTTCCTTCCCTCTTTTCTTGGAATTGTTAGACGCCAGCCCCGGGGACCCGCAGGAATGATCTCTTTGGAATGTGCACCCAGCCAGTGCATCAGGCAGGGATGACCTCTTCCCGGTTTCCCACTTCCTGCTGTACCAGTTTCTGTTGTGTTCCTTGTTTGGAGTCAGCTTCAGGCTTGTGCTTTTGGCCTGTGACTGGGTTATGCTAATATTGAACATTCAGTGGGGTAATTAAGGCCATCACTTACCGTAAGCAACTCTGGCTTCCATTCCCTTTGCGTTTCTGTTTAAATACACCCCATACCAAACAGTATGCCTTTGTTCAAAAAAAAAAAAAAAACTGTATGCGTAATCGGGTAATCTGGTTACTGGGCATCTTGGTTAGTTAGATGCATGACTTTGAAGCTTTCCTCGACCACAACCCACAATAAGAAATATATATTACAACATCACCCAGTACCCACGTACAAATAATACCGCTAAAAAGTGATTCACAACATGGTGTTTGCCCTTATGATGGGTGATAGCCCCTGGTATTTTCTATTTCCTTTTTTTAAAGCCATTTGTGACTCACTGACTTGTTTTTAGGATTCACTCACAGTTGAGACCCACAGTGTACAAAAATGACAGTCTAGATAAAATTCTGATGTTTTGTAAGAAACGTTTTGCAAGAGGGGATGGCTGTTGAAATGTCTGGGTATTTTCCTTCCCAAATGAACACAGGTTAAGGAAGGGAGTTAGTTTGCTTATTAGTGAATGTTCTAATTTCTGCTTTGTAGCCTTGTTTATTAGATTATTTTCATCTTTATTCTAGTTCAGCCCAGGCTTTCATAGCAGTTGGATAGGAGTGTTATTTCCAAAACCGCAGGGTGCTGGGGAAGTTAATTTCCTCAGTCCCTACAGTTCATTCTGTTTTCTTGGATGAAGGCTCTGCTGGGCAGCTCCGTCTCACCTATAAATAAAAGTTTTTGTCACAGTCAGTTGTTTTGAGCCACGGAGGGTATGACATTGAATTTTAAAGTAAGTCAAGCCCCTTCCTGAATACATTTAGGAGTATCAGTGTGACTTTTTCTGTAAGTATAGTCTGTGTATAAGATCTAGTATTTCTGGAGAAGTGGGGTACAGCAGCCCCCCGTTACCAGTCTCTCTCCCTCTCACATCGTGCTTGCTGCTGTGCTAGACACTTCGGGTACTTTTTTTTCATCTGATTGGTGATGCATGTTTATCCCAAACACTGTGCCCACAAGAGCGGAGGAGAATTTTCCCACACACACACACAAAAAGCTTTATGGATTAAATAAGGTTTTTGTCTGAATTCCTTGATTCGGAGACTTTTGTAGCCATTGATTAATCATTTAAAACATACACAGTGACTGCACCACCATTTTCTCTTATGTAAAATTCGTCTGTTCCAGGAGCAGGGCAGATGTTTGAAAATTATTTTAAATTGCCAGGTGTATTGGTTCATATTATAAGACTCTAGTTACAACATTCTTTTCATTACTTGCAAGTTTTAGGAACCTCCGTTTACAACTAAGCGCGCCTGCATGTGGGAAAGTTTATGTGAAAAGAATTTAGAACAGTAACTACAGAGTATACTTGGAAGGTTTTAAGATGCGGCTGGCTTGTCTTTCCAGTTGCTGCTTGTCATCATTAAGGCTGTAGCCGCAGATGCCAAGGCGACTGCTTCTCCCAAGCCAAGGTCTAACACCAGTTCAGACAGCGGGCAGCCGGGAGGCCCGAGGAACCCGAGCCTCTGCCTCGCTGATTACACGTTGACTGTAGTCACTCATCCCCATGCCCCAAGGAAGAACAAATGATTGGGTAGGAAAATATTCCAGGGGAAACCACGTGGCCTTCTCTTTTTTAGGCTAGTGAAACAAGACCTCTGGCATCGGGCTTGTCGCAGGACGCTGCTTATTTTAGTTCGTGCTTCCCTGTGCAGAGCAAATCCCGCCTTTTCATATGTTTGTTTTAAATGAGGAAGGTGGACTCATTTGCAGGTCCACTGAGGACCATGTTAAAGTCCCTTTCGGCTTGGACATCCCACTTTCCCAGGATGGAGGTGCCCGGGGTCAGACTGTCATTCTCTGTGTCTTCTGTGTCAGATTCCATCCCTCACTCGGGAAGAAGCTGAAGGGGATTCCCAGCTGCTGAACAAAACAGACTCATTTGCTTTCATCCTGAGGCCAAGAAAAAAAACAACCCCAAAACAAAAACCTGGGTTCACGCTGTTGTTATCTATGGATTGAGAAGTGAAAAATTTATTTTTTTTTAGCCCACGTTGTCCCAGATAAGTGTTTAGTTTTTATTTTGTTGGTTGGTATAAAGCAGCATTCTCAACTCTGGCTGCATGTTAGAGCTCGTGAACTAAAATATAAATAGATCAATTAATTAAAAATTGAATGAATGAAAACAGGTCAGGGTTGGGGGAGTAGAGGCAGATGGTCATCAGTATTTTTGTGGTTGTTGTGAATTTCCCAAGTGAGTTTGACGTCCACCCAGGGATGAGAGCTATTGGTATAAAGTATCTGGGAATGTTTCATGGAAAAAAAATTAAAGGAAGCATCTATTAAGTTTTTGCCTACTAATGACCTATTATGTCAACTAAGAACTTGTATTTCCTTTTTAAGCCAAAAAAAAAGGTCATCAAGGGAATAAAAACTGATTTACCTCTTGGTAAAGTACCTCTCAAGCAGCTAGGAGCCCCCTAATTGTGTTGGGAGTGGGAACTATGGTGAATATTCTTAAACATTCCATTTTTCCTATTTCTGCTCAGCTGGGAAGACATAGTCTCTCATAGATTCAACATTTCGCTTGATGACACAGCCCATGGACTGTCTCTCAGCCGTTGCACATTTTTCTGTGGAGTTGCTTTGACCTTGTCCTTTTACCATGCCCGCCCACCTGACAGGGTGCACCTTGCCGGTTAGAAAGTCATCCGGTATTCAAGCACCTGAGGATGCATGTTTATCTGCCCCCTGTGAAGCGAGAGAGGAAAGGGGCTCTGTCTGCAGGCAGGTCTGAGTTGGAACACAGTACCTCTTGTCATGCCCGGGCTGTCGTTCTCTCCCGCAGATCCCTAGCAATTGGAACCAAAGCCGGGTATAAGCTGTTTTCTTTGAGTTCTGTGGAGCAACTGGACCAAGTCCATGGAAGCAGTAAGTGCATGCGTGCGTGCGTGCGTGTGTGTGTGAGCACACACAAGACCTCAGGGACATCAGATCTTCCCTCCAGACTTCAACCCCTGGTGCTCCTGAGCTTTCTGCATTTCCCTCCCTTAGCCATCAAACTGGAGTCAGGATCTTTCAGATTGAAATACAAATCATTGTCTCCTCTTGTTTTCAAAAAAACCATGATGAAGCACTTAGATGTAGCAATAGCTTAGGTAACATTTTATATTAAGAAATCCTCTGTTTGAAACCATATTGCTGATAACTTTTCATGTACGCATGTTAACAGTCATCAGCTTTTACAGTTGGCACACTAAAAGATCAGTTTGGACTTTTCCCGTTATATTGGCGCTGTAGAATATTGGTAGCATTCATTCGATCGTGGAAGTGTGTTCTTTGCTCTAATAAAACAATGCTATCCCGTTTACATAGTCCATATTGAAGGTGTTAGAGTACTTCTAGTGAATATTTTTTAAATTTCAGTTTATAAATGTGACTCTGATTGTCCCAGGGTAAGCAATGGTTCGTGCCATCATAATAAGGAAGAATATACAGTCTTTGGATTTCCTGGAAAGAAAGTGATTTGGCAAATAGTATATTGGCTCCTAATTTGTTTGTAGGATGTCATTTTTATTATGCCATTTTCATGAATATTTTGCTCTGTCTCTCTCCTGTGCCGCTCCTTACGGGACTTGCCCAAGAGCAAGAAAGGCATGAAAAGAACGTTCTCCGCTTATGGGTGCTCAGGAGGCTTACGAATGTACTTTCTTCCAGGGTGCAGAAGTACTTCCCTGGTCATAAGACGAAGTCCAGATTGTTTACAATGGGGAAGGGATTCCAGACAGGGTCCTGGAGTGCAGCACCATGGGGAAGGAGTCCAGACTTTTCCGTGTTACTGCCCCCCATGGCGGTCCCCATCTTAGCAGCAGAAACAAAAAGAATCCTGAAAGCAGAGGCTGTGACAGAGTAGTCATTTCTTTGAAACCTCTCAATGAGAAAAGGGTAGATGGAGATTGCCCAAACCCCTCAAATATGTTTCCTAGAGCAAACAGTGGCATCTGAGGGCCCTAGAGTGGGAACTCAGGAAATCTTGACTTTGGGTCTGGTCTCTGGTATTTTCTTTAGATATTTGTTAGGGCGTTGGAACTGTTACATTTGGAAATGGTTAAATTTCACTATGAGGAAAAAGCATTGCAAATGCGCGCTGATGGCGGGTGCCCGGTCAGCAAGACCCAGAGAATGCTGGGTGCCTGGCGTAGTCAAGGGGGCACTGAAACCAGGTAACTTCCACCGCCCTCCCTTGCAGACGAAATCCCAGATGTCTACATCGTGGAGCGCCTCTTCTCCAGCAGCCTGGTGGTGGTGGTCAGTCGCACGAAGCCACGGCAAATGAACGTCTATCACTTCAAGAAAGGCACCGAGATCTGTAACTACAGCTATTCCAACAACATCTTGTCCATCAGGCTGAACCGGCAGGTAAGTGGGGGAGATCCATCCAGAGTGCAAGACTTCTGCTCATTGGGACCGAAGAGAGAGATGGATATCTTTCAAGATGAATGTTTCTAGAACAAGCATCAAATTCTAAAGGGGATTTTCATACCCAGGCCTCACTTTAGGAGGCTACTGTAAAGAGGTCGACTCCATGCATGTGTTTCAGTGGTGGGTCCTCCCTGGTCCTTCTGCCTCTTGTTTTTTCTCGGATGTTGGCCAGTGGCTAAGTGAACCCTCCCCCGGATGCAGGCTGGCCGGACCTCAGGCTCTGAAACTCTCACCTGAGCTACTGCAGGGACACCATCAACAGAGGGATGCCTGCCTGGTTCGGGTCCCTGGTGGTGGCACTCGCTACAGATTGGTGGCAGTGCCTCTTAGAACAAAGCTCCTGAGGATTAAGCGCAGTCTTCCTGGGTTGGTTCTGGAGCCGGTCAGTAAAAGGGCCCAGTGGGCCAGGTCCTCAGTCTCAGGCTTCCACTTCCACCCAGCAAACACTTGAAGATTGTTCTGCTAGTGTTTTCTTTGTTGAAGGAAGGATTATTCTTATCTCAAATATGCCACACCTTCTCTTGAAAAATATCAGGCCTCGTGAAATAAGTGTTTGAGTTATTAGCAGAGTTTCCGTTGAATTACTAGATTTTAAATCCTATAAGGACAGCAGGGGTGTATCTGTTTTGTTCACTGTTGTAAGACCTGGTAGAAAAATGCTTTGTAAATATCTGTTTCCTGACTGCCTGTTAAATAAACGAACAGGTCGATTCTCTGTAGGACCACGCGGTTCTGTCTATTCCAGTAGATATTCCCAGGATGGTGGAGGTTGTCGCATTCACTGAGGACAGTGTTTTCTTCTGTCTTTGTACCTAAACTATTAAATGATGATTAATTTTTTTAAATAAATAAGACAGTGCTTTCTTAATGTATGGTAAGGAACAGATTGTTTCTTGGAGTTGATCAAATATTTTGAGTGAATATCCAGTTAGGCCTGTATAAAGCAGAGAATAGCCTGAGAAATAGGATATGGGGGAGGAGGGTGTTAAGCAAAGAGAAGCCGGAGTAAAAAAATAAATAAATAAACCCAGGATCTTAGAAACGGAGGAAAAGGCAGTTTGAGAGTTTTCAATTTGAAGGATTCTAAGCACAATCCTTGGCTCCAGGGCTCCCTCTGAATTCTGTTGGGAGCACATTAAATCTCATTACAGAACTATAGTTTTGTCTTTGCATACAGCAGCAGCCAGTATAGGAACAGTATCTGTCCCTTCTGGTAGCTGATTGTCTAAGATTGATTGTTCAGGCAAATATCCTTTGGAGATCAGAACCCTCCAGTAGCACCTATGGCATTTATTTATGTAACTTCTGTCTTACTTGCGCTCTGATATTTTCTTCAGCAAATGGGACAAGGCAGGATTATTCTAGTGTCCGAGCCTGTTAACCTTTAGCTGGCACTGTGATGTAATAACACTTATTAACACTCACTGTAACACTCACTGACTTTAAGCCCCTCCCCCCGACATCTTCCAAAGGACATTGATGCACCCAGGGCTCCTTGGCTGTTCACGGCCAAGCTAATGGGAACCACATTGAACAGGTCTCTCTTCCTTTGACATTTTTCTGCTCCTACGAAGATGATTTGGAATAGGCCTGGGAAATGTTTGGGGGTTGCTTGTCTTAAAACATTCAGGTTTGGGTCTCAACAGCTTCTGCTTTCGGAAAGTTCTGCAGCCCCTCCCTGCCACGTGGTGGGGGGCATCCCTCAAATATACAGAGAGGGAGACTCTTTAGTAATCGCGATATTTTGCATTTTTAGTTGATGTGATTCCCCTGGTGCTTAATTGAGGAAATGTGTTCAGTGGAATAAAGACAGTCAACCAGGGACTTTCTGATATGCAGCTTTTACAGGTCTCTGGTCCTCTGCTATCACCCTCCGTATGGATGACAGGGGCCCCTCGGAACAGGTGTGGCACCTACAACCAGCCTCTGAAGCTAAGTCTCCATCTGTGGTGCTGAAGGGCAGACTCTGAATATTTTTTAATTGGTAAAAGGAATTATGAAATGACAAAACTTAGGAAAGTCGACGAGAGCCAAAGGGACAGGGAGGAGCTGAGTCGAAGGCCAGCAGCCCCTGGTTCTGCTGAGACTGAGGAGGGATTGTCAGACCAAGCCAGTGAGCGGGGCCCTGCCCATCCCGGAAGCGTGCTGTCACGTGAACCGAAGACAAAGTACCTCCTCTTTCCCTCTGAATGCTCTCTGTTTTCCTGCTGCTTAATTCTTGACTGCAGCCAACATGGGGGCGGCCTGAAATTTGGCCAAAGGGCCCCAGAGCTGCGGGGAAAAGAGTCAGACGAGGTCAGACAAGCTAGCAGTGGGTGCCGATTCTGCAGGTGTTGAGGCCCCAGTAGGCTGGGGATTGGGTGCTGGGCTGGAGGGGCTATGACAGAAGATCAGAAACCTAAGAACATAACAAGCATAGAGTAGTAAGAGTCCAAACCACAGTAAGTGCTGGCAAAGGGCAAAGGGATCGGGGCAAAGGGATGCAGTCATTCTCTGATTGCAGAGAATGTGTATTCTGTGGAGAAGCACTAATTTGTCATCAGTTTTGAGACCTGGTTAGAATTTTGTTGCTCCTTAGCACCCAGCCGCAGACCTGTGGCCACAGTGCCTTAATTAACATGAAGATATTTACAATTTATTTTTCTGCTTGGTTCAAGTGTCAATCTCTGTTGCTCTGAGCTTTGAGGAGTCTTGCTGGGAAACAATGGAGCAGGCTTTTCCTAGGAGGAAAGCCTGCTGTTCTTCTGCAGTGTTTTAGGTGCCTGCCTTTCCAAGTTTTGTTCCCTGGGATGAAAGGGTCTGGCCCAAGAACAGTGGTTCTTAAACACAGGTTGCGTCAGAATCACCTGGGGCACTTGGTGAACCACCTCCCAAACCAGAATCTCTGGGGAGAGTCCAGCCCGTGCCCCTGGGGTGCTCAGATTTGCATCCAAGTCTGAGAACCACCAGCCTCGAGGGCAGTCAAGTCAGGCATGTGTGGGGGTAGGAGGCAGCTGCTTGAAGTGAGGCCAGAGATACTGGGCCCCAAATTCCTCCCCAACAGCTCCCCTAGCACCCAACATCTGTTTACCCACACTGAGCTATGCATCCTGTTCCCTTACACACACAGCACGTTAACCCCGTGGTCTATTCCACCTGGTGGAGCATACCGCCATTGGGGAGAGCCTCCAAACCAGACAGGTCTCGTTGAAGAGGAAGAGGAGGGTCTCCTGGCACTGGGGAGGGCGACCCCCAGAGAGAGGAGCCAAGCATGGGAGGGGGACCGGGTGTTCACGTGAGGACTGAAGGGCTTCTCCATGCTTTCTACCAGGGGTGGGAAAGTGCACAAGGTAGATCTGGAGGAGAGTTTAATGAGATTAAAATCTGACCATTCACTGAAGAGGGGTAAAACAGAAGGTTGGGAGATCCAGGGACAGCAAAGAAACCCACCTCTGTACAAGGGGGAGACTTGTTACAAACATTGAAAGGGAGACTGTCTCTATATAGGACAAACCCACAGCCAGCATCCTACTCAATGGACAAAAACTACAAGCATTTCCCTTAAGATCAGGAACAAGGCAGGTATGTCTGCTTTCACCACTCTTATGCAACATAGCACTGGAAGTCCTAGCCATCGCCATCAGACAAGGAGGAGTAAAAGGCATCCAAATTGGAAAGGAAGAAGTAAAGCTGTCATTATTTGCAGATGACACGATACTATATAGAGAGAACCCTCAAGATTCCACCAAAAAAACTACTACAACTGATTAATGAATTCAGTAAAGTAGTAAGATACAAAAGTAAATATCCAGAACCCAGCTGTATTTTTGTACACCAATAGAACTATCAGAAAGGGAAACTAAGAAAACAATCCCATTCACAATTGCATCAAAAAATACCTAGGAATAAATTTAACCAAGGATAAAAGACCTGTACTTAGAAAATCATAAGATGCTGAAGAAAGAAATTGAAGAAGATACAAATATGTGGGAGCATATACCATTTCATAGATAGGAAGAATTAACATTAAAATGTCTATACCACCCAAAGCAATCTATAGATTCAATGCAATTACTATTAAAATACCAATAATATATTTAACAGAACTAGAACAAATATTCCAAAACTGTATATGGAATCACAAAAGACCCCAAATAGCCATAAACAATCTTGAGAAAGACTAACAAAGTTAGGGGAATAACACTGCCTGATATCAAACTATACTATAAGCCCATAGTAATCAAAGCAGCACAGTGCTGGCATAAAAACAGACACATAGATCAGTAGAACAAAACAGAGAACCCAGGAATAAATCCACACCTTTATGGTCAATTCATATTTGACAAAGGAGACAAGGACATACAATGGGGTAGAGACAGTCTATTCAATAAATGGTTTTGGGAAAATTGGGCAGATAGGTGCAAAACTAGACCACCTTCTTACACTATACACAAGAATAAACTCAAAATGGATTAAAGACTTAAATGTTAGAATCAAAACCATAAAAATCCTAGAAGAAAACATAGGTAGTAAAATCTCGGAAATTTCTCATAGCAATATATTTTCTGATATGTCTCCTCAGGGAAGAGAAACAAAAGAAAAATAAACAAATGGGACATCAAACTAAAAAGATTTCTCAAACCAAAGGAAGCCATCAACAAAATGAAAAGACAGCCCACTGAATGGGAAAACATATCCGCCAATGATACATCTGATAAGGGGTTAATATCCAAAATTTATACAGAACTTATAGAACACCAGAACAAACAAACAAACCAATTAAAAAATGGCAGAGGACCTGAATAGACACTTCTCCAAAGAGGGCACACAGATGGCCAATAGACACGTGAAGAGATGCTCATTGTCACTAGTCATCGGAGAGATTCAAATTAAGACCACAATGAGATATCACCACACCTGTCAGAATGGCGGTCATCAACAAACAACAAGTGCTGGCGAGGATGTGGAGCAAGGGGACCCTCACGCACTGTTGGTGGGAATGCAGACTAGTGCAGCCACTGTGGAAAACAGTATGGTGTTACCTCAAAAAATTAAAAATGGAACTCCCTTTTGACCCAGCAATTCCACTTCTAGGATCATACCTGAAGAGACCCAAAACATTAATTTGAAAGAATATACACACCCCTATGTTCACTGCAGCATTAGTTACAATAGCCAAGATATGAAACAGCCGAAGTGTCCATCAGTAGATGAGTGGATAAAAAAACTGTGGTACATTTACATAATAGAATACTACTTGGGTGCAAAAAAGAAGGAAATCTTACCTTTTGCTACAGTGTAGATGGACCTGAGAGTATTATGCTAAGTGAAATAAGCCAGTCAGAGAAATACAAATACCATATGATTTCACTCATGTGGAATATAATGAACAAAATAACAAACAAAATAGAGAGAGACTCATAGATAGAGAACAGATAGCTGTCAGAAGGGAGGGATGTGGGGCTGGGTGAAAAAGGTGAAGGGATTAAGCAAAAATTAATAAAATAACCTCGTAGACACAGACAACAGTGTGGTGATTACCAGAAGGAAAGCGGGGAGGGGGAGGGGGAAGAGGGTAGAGCGGGGATAAATGGTGATGGAAGGAGACTTGTCTTGGGGTGATGAACACACAATACAATATACAAATGGTGTATTATAGAATTGTACACCAAAACCTATATAATATTGTTAACCAATGTCACCCCAATAAACTCAATTTTAAAAAGAGGAGCTGTCTGATGGATATAGGAACCCAAAAACTTACCCAAAATTGTCCGAAACAGCAAAGGGAGTCTGGTCAGGAAGTGTTCAGAAATCCCCATTCTCAGGAGAGGGGAAAGTACAAGGGAGGGAGGGAGGGAGGGAAGGAGGGAAAGAAATCTCAATTTCTAAGTGAAATTTCTAGAGGTCTTATGTTTTAAGTTTCTGTTCAGGCGGCTAATGACGTACATGGGGTATGCATGTGTGCGTACATAAACATTATCCTCAAATCCATCATCCAACTTTGTCCTCTCAGGCTTAGAATCCGGTTAGGACGTAGAGGAAAGATGAGTGATTTTGATTTGCTCAGTCCCTTCTGGCGGACCCGATCCAGTAGGCTGACGCGTCTGTGTGGTTACAGAGGCTGCTGGTGTGCCTGGAGGAATCCATCTACATTCACAACATTAAGGACATGAAGCTGTTGAAGACCATCCTGGACATCCCTGCAAACCCAACAGGTGAGCTTCCCGAGCGAGGTCAGTGCCCCCCTCACCTTACGACCTGGTGCTCCTTTCACAAGCTGCATTTCCAGCTGTCTTTCGAACCCGAAGCAGTGTTTCTGCTTTGTAAGTCTTCGTGGTGTTTACCTCGAGGCTGTGTTTGAATGGTGGCAGGTTCAAGAACGTTAAGGTCGCATGTCCTGTAAGAAGAAGCTGTGTGGCCACCATGGCTGCCAGACAGAAACTCCTTTCATCTGGGACCCGTTCTCAGCAAACGTGTCAAGGCATTTGAGGTAGATGCGTGGGAGATTTCATGCCTCTGATACCAAAAGGTGTTTACTCCTAATTATTTTCTGTGGTCGCTCAGGACAGCGTAGGCGTAACAATTAAAAGCAGGTTTTGACTTGGTGTGTCTACGTGACTAGGACAAAGGCAAGCCGAACTGTGAAGAATACATTCTATTACACCTGACTGGTGTGGGTCAGTGAATTGAGTGCCAGCCTGTGAACCAAAGGGTCGCTGGTTCAATTCCCAGTCAGGGCACATGCCTGGGTTGCAGGCCAGGTCCCCAGTAGTGGGTGTGTGAGAGGCAACCACACATTGATGTTTCCCTGTCTTTCTCCCTCCTTTCCCCTCTCTCTAAAAATAAATAAATAAATGAATAAAATATTTTTAAAAATTAAAAAAAATGCATTCTATTACACTACAAAGAAATCTCCACTTGGGTGACCTTCTAGACTCATGGACTTCACAAACTTCTCTGGATGGAACACTGTTGAATAAGTTTCCCAGCTAAGAATGGAAATAGTTTGGATTTGCTAGATTGAAACAGCAGATAAGGGCATTTTAGGAAGTCAGTGAGTGGGGAGTAAACGAGAGAGAGGTCCTTCATGGGGCGGCAGGGCAGGGAGTCCATGTGAGAACAATTTGTGTACCTAATGCTTCAGTTACTACGTGTAAACTGTGTTCCAGTTCAGGGTCATGAAGGGGCTGCTTCAGTTTGCTGTCGTGTCCCAACTCTTTGACTGTCACTGAATTTCGAGGGCTGCTTGCACCAACCCAAGATACGTAGACTCTGAGCCTCAGTTTCCTTCTCTGTGAAACGGGGTCATAATGCCCATCTCACAGGGTCAGCAGAGAACGAAGCGAGGTCACGTTTGTGAAAGCGGCCAGCCCGCACACAGCCTGCCGTGTGGTACACACGTCTCTTGTGCCTCCTCTCCTCTGCTTCATCTCCTCGCCACACGCTGCCCTTTACTGCTGACGCCGGTGCTGAAAAATCTTAGTCTTGATAAAATATTTTTAAAAGAACAAAGCCATGGAGGCCATTCTAAAGTTCTGTGAAATGACTTTAAAGCTTATTTCACAAACTGGAGCCTGGTAAGTGCAGGAGCCATGGGGGTTAAGTTTGATGTTTTAGGAATGAGAGGCTGAACTCATCTGCAAGAGTCATTACTGAAGACATACTGTGTGCCCGGGACCGCACTAGGTCCTGTCAGGTACCTACAGGTCGATCACACACCAGAAACCCCACGTCCAGCCACACTATTCCCAGAGCCCATGTGCTCCGTGTGACACCCAGGGGCAGGAAAGTAGGGGTAGGACCCAGGGTGTGATGGGTGCGGGCAGCCGACAGGAAGATGTGCTCTCTGGTCCGGCAGGAGCGATGAGTAGAATCTGAGCAGAGCTCCCAGAAGGCGTGGACCTTGGCAGATTTTGACAGGGGACAATCAGGGGGACAGAGAGCTCCAAGCTTTGTGTGGCTCTCCGTTTCTTTGAAGAGCGGGCCGCTGGGCGCAGTGAGTGGCATCTCAGCGCAAGGGACCCGTGGGTTGCCCCGTGGTCAGCATCCCTCCCCCGCCACCCCCTGCCCTGTCACTCTCGGGCTGCCCAGGCCAGGGGACCATGCAGCCTGCCCTTGGGCCGGGCCTGTTCCTCCTGCAAAAGCAAAATTTCTCCCAATCTACTCTTCATTTTTAGCAAATATAGCTGTTTTTCTTAGCTCAAAAACTCATTGGCTACCTTACTTTTTTCAGTTTAAACAGGGAGGAAAGAAGTTTTTGGAAGTGTGGGGCTATTTTGAAAGAATGTGTATTTGTAAAGGATTAATTCTGTCTCGAGAAAAATTAGAAACAATGGTAGGCGTTTTCTCTGTTGCAGAGAGACATTATGAATAGATTCAGGGACAGATTTAGCATTTCCTTCTGAAAGACCAGGGTTGGGTTGAGAAAACAAAGTGTGTCTTATTACACCTGAGCCATCCCTTGCAGACAATGTCCAGGAGTTTTTCAGATCCTGAAATTGATAATTATCATCTCCACAACCACTGAGCTCCCTTTCTACTTCAGTAAAATGGAGATGACATTTTTCACCCCCCAGAACCGTGGGGAGGACTAACTGAGGGCCTGGAGTGACGGCCAAGGCGTGTCTGCTGCACACTCGCAGGCGGCCCGCCAGGCTCACACGCTGGCCCAACGCCAGCCGGCGGGCAGCCCGACAGAGGCCAGAGCTGCACTCCAGTGACCGACCGGCTCCTCACTCAGGAGCCCCCAGCTGCCTCTGCACTGTCAAAACCATGACCATAAAACCCTGAGGCCAGTGGTCTCCTTTATTTGTTCTCGTTCTCTAATATACTTTCTAAACAACAATAAGGATGGAAACTCTGGCTTCGATTTTATAAGCCCTTAATGAGTACACAAGGGAGACAGAATCACTTGTCTCGCTGTCCCGAGCACACAAACTCTGTATGTGCTCTGCCTGCGTGAGCTACAAAGAAATGATATATACGGAGTTCTCCCGCTGCCTTGCGCCCAGTGTCCAGCGTGGCTGTAAATTTCCTTCCTCTCTGTCTCTGTTTGTGCCATGCCTGTTCCTGTTGTGTCAAAGATTGCAGGCTGTTTCCTCTGAAGAGTTAGGCCAGACGGGATGCAAAGCTAATTTCCTGCCAGCGCAGCAGTCTGTGCGCCGAGCAGTGGAGGGTAGAAACTTCCGTGCAGGCTCTGCCAGCTGCGGGACCGGGCGTGCCACAGAGCCCACTGCCTTTCACGGAGGACGGCGGGGCAGTCTGTGCCACACGTGAGCGTGTGTCACAGAACAAAGGAGCGGTTTACTGTGCGGTGAGAGCTCTTGAGGACTGGCAATGCAGGTGGGGAAGCGGCTCATTTGCAGAGACATAGTGCGTTTGCAAGCACAGAGATTCCTTTCTGTTTTTGAAAATCGGAGAGCGTATTCTGAGCTGTGAATCAGCCCAGAGGGGACGGCATATAATAAATCACTGTTAACTTGCTTTAACTTTGACATGTCATACTCTGAATACCAAGATGACAATGACTTAGAGTCACAGGACTTCCTTCTCACGCAGCTGCCAGGACCGTTGGCTCTTCGGCGGGTAGCAGGGCTGCCTGTCCCAGCTGCAGGAGAGTTACAGCCAGACAATTTCAGTGAAATTACTGTTGACAGTGATTTATGAAAATGTGTGTCAAATCTCAAGCAGTCCAGAAGCCACATCAAAACCAGTTCCTACGGAAGGAAATGTGCTCAAATATTGAGAACAGTGAAAAGTCTCCAGGTTTTAGAATGACGGGTGATTTTTTTTTTCTCTTCATGTTTTCTGGACTCTTGAAATTATTTACATTATCACTTTTCTGTTATAAAATAGTATCAAAGAACCCCGGCCAGTGTGGCTCAGTGGTTGTAGCACCGCCCTGCACACCAGAAGGTCACAGGGTTAGTTCCCAGTCAGGGCACGTGCCTGGGTTGCAGGTTTGGTCCCTATTAGGGGTGCACACAACAGGCAACCAATGGATGTTTTTCTCTCACACAGATGTTCTCTCCCTCCCTCCCTTCCCCATCTCTAAAATAACATGTCCTCGGGTGAAAATAAAAAATAAAATAATATCAAAGAAAAAGCTCGTTTTCTTCCACAAAAGGCTTTGTGTGGCACCTGTGACAGAAACAGAAGGCTCTTCATGCTTTCCTTGGGGGCTTTGCAAGAAATAAAGACGCATTCTTGTAGCTGGTTGGATTTGTCTGAGAATTAGATGCTAGGGAGTGGAAGGAACTTGTGTTAAACGCTTCTTGGCACCTGTGTTAAGTCTGCGAGGGCCGGGGTGCAGGACCCCGAGGCTACATTCAGGTGACTGGCAGAGGTGCCAGCCCAAAGTCAAAGCTGTGGAGTGAGTGGTAGCATGTCAGCGTACACCTGCCTTAGCCACTCCCCGTTGCCCCTTTCTCGTTAGAATCTAGGGTCATCTCTTCTCCACTAGGTAATACAGAAATGTCCATGTTAGCTGGAGAAGTGCAAGCCTTCCTTTCTGAGGTATTTACATTTTAACATAGAACTCTGAAGGGCAGCTCGGACCTGCCAGGAGGGCCTTCACCAACAAGACAAGAAACAGCGAGTGTTGTTGAGGACGGGAGAAAAGGGGTTGCGCCCTGTCGGTGGGAATGTAAACTGGTGTAGCCACTATGAAAAAGAGTCGGAGGTTCCTCAAAAAAAATAAAAGGACCCCATGATCCAGCTACTCCACATCTGGGACTCCACCCAGAGAAAACGAAATCACGCTCCCAGAGAGAGACCTGCGCCCCCATGTCCGTGGCGAGCATTGCTCAGGATGGTCAGGATATGGAAACCACCCAAGCGTCCCATGGTGGGGGATGGGTACAGAAAACGTGGGATGCATGCACAATGGGACATGTTCAGTCACAGAAGGAATGAAATAGTGCCCTGGCAACAACACAGGTGGACCTTGAGGGCATTCCGCTGCATGAAATATGTCAGACAGAGGACAAATATCGCAAATACCGTATGATCTCTTATATGCGGCATTTTAAAAAAAAATGTGAGATCACAGATACAAAGAACAGATCAGTGGTTGCCAGAGGAGGGAAGTAGGGGCTGGGCAGAACGGGCGAAGGCGGTCAAAAGGTACAGACTGCCAGTTGTAAAGCAAGTATATCCTGAGAGGGCCATGTGCAGCGTGGCGATTGTATGTCTTGCATAACTGAAAGTTGCTAAGAGATTAAGTCTTTAAAGTTCTGCTCACAAGAAAAAAATTCTAACTAGGTATGGTGATAGATGGTAACTAGACTTATTTGTGATGAATACTTCACAATTCCTACAAATATTGAATCGTTATGTGGTACACATGAAACTAATATGTCATGTGTCAATCGCACCTCAGTTAAACAAATAGTATGTCATGTGTCAATCATACCTCAAACAAACAAACAAACCTCTGCAAGGCAATTGGAACTATTTGTTCAAACGTTCTGCTCCAAGACCTCCCAGCATCCCCTGCCACAAAAATGGGCCCTGCCAATGTTTTCAGACAGAGGAAGCAAATAAAGACTTGGCATGTTGGAGTGTTGCAGCTGGAAAGAATGCTAGATTACTGAAATCCCCTCATTTCACAAATAGAAAGCAGGCCTGAAAGGGCCACCAGGAACTCCGCCAGTTACGCAGTAGGTGGCAGACCTGGGTCTTGAACTCATGTCCTCAGCCTGGCTCTGCCAGATAGATATTCTTAAAACACTGCCAGTTTTTTTTTTTTCTAACAGCTTTACTGGGATACAATTGACATGCCATATGATTCCCCCACTTAAAGTACATAATTCAATAGCTGTCAGTATATTCAGAGTTGTGTGACCACCACCACAATCAATTTTAGAACATTTCATCACCCCCCCAAATGTCATATATCTGAGCCACGCCCCCCCCATAACTTCAGGCCTGAGCACCCTAATCCACTTTCTGTCTCTCTAGATTTATCTATTCTGGGCATTTCCTATTAGTGGAATCACACAACATGGGATCTTTTGTGACAGCCTTCTTTCATAAGCATAATATTTTCAGTGTTCATCCATACTGTATTATACATCGGTACTTCATTCCTCTGTAATATCTCATAATATTCCACCTAAGGATAGACCACTTTTTATCTACCTGTTCACTGGTTGGTAGACGTTTGGGTTCTTTCTACTTTTGGACTATTATGAATAATGTTTCTGTGAACATTTACATACAAGTTTCCGTGTGGCTGTATGCTTTAATTTCCCTTGGGAGCACACCTAGGAGTGGGTTTCAGGGTGAGTCTGTGTTGAGCCTTTGGAGGAACTGCCAGCTGCTTTGCAAGCCCTGCCCCACATTAGGCTCCCAGCAGCGGTGATCAGGGTTCCAATTACCCACCTTCTTGATAATAGCTGTCCTAGTGGGTGTGAAGCAGAGTTAATCAAAACCACAATGAGGTTTTGATTAATTCTGCTGTTTTTAAACTCAGAAACCTTCAGTACCCACTGGCCATATTTACAAGAACTTAACGCTTCGGTTTGGGACTCAAGCCCTTCTCTGGTCGCCACATTTGGTCTTAACCTCCTTTCTGCTAACCACCTCTGTGGGGACCCACGTGCCAGCCATCCTGACATCCTGATTGCTTTCCCTCCCCAGTTGCACAAGACCAGTGTTCCTTCTGCTGGGCTAGCTGTTATTGAAATTGCATTCTGAATCGCAAAGAACCCCGATGAGATGGGCAGTTGGGCTCCCAGGGCAAAACTGGGAAGGTACAAGTGGTGTCTTGTAAGGCCAGGGCCAAGAGTGACTTTGTGCACAAGGAGGCCACAGGCAGCCAGAGCGTGCCAGTGAGGGTGCCAGACGCCATCTCGGTCCTCCCACAGCTCCTGGCTGCGTCCTTGGCAAAGCCAGGGCAGCAGATAGGGCCTTGGTTCCCATTCTCAACACTTGATTTTTCCTCCCTCTGCTCTTCCCCGCAGCAGATTAGGTAGGGTACATTTGAGCCTGATGTGAAGTTTTCCTTGCATTTGTATAAGAAACCCATTTAACATACTAACTAGTAACAAAAGTGTCAGTTACCTATTTTATTTAAAAAGACTTCTCTCTTGCCTGGTCTCGGAGTTCCTCTTCTGATCGTGCTTTTGGTTCTGGCAGTTTCTTGAATTCACATTTGTCATCCACACCTCTCTCAGGCTAAACCCTTGTTGTGAGAAGCCTGCAGTGGAATGCTATCGGAGTCAACCGTGATTGAAAAATAAAAGGTTATTGAAAGTAAAGAATGCTATTAGCATTCCCCCACACACACATACGCCTTGAGCCCCCTTGTAAATAGAAATGGCTTATGTTGGTTTGATGGTTCGACTGGCTGTTTACTCTTCCAGAATATTGTTGAAACGCCATCAGTACAAAATGCCCTTCCTTGACCTTGTTTCAGCGGCAGACACACCACCTCTACCATAGGCGAGGTCCTCAGATGAACTCCCACCTCTGAGGCACCCAGCTCCCTTAGCAAGGGAGGACACTTGGTTCCAAAATGAGCCATTTCTAACTAGGTCCTGTCCCTCCCCACCTCCCATTCCCCCACTTGAAATGACTGGCCGACTGTATTTAATCACCTGCAGGAAGGCTAGCGCTTTCTGCCCTTTTGCAGTGGGAAGTCTTATTTCAGTTATGAGTAAATTCTCCTGTAGGCCTAGAGGGTGGTGGAATAGGAGGAGAAGTCGAAGTGGTTTCAGAGCCCTGGTGTAAAATGTGAAGAAAAACATTTTAAGTAATCTAAATCCTGTAGCCAGGGAGAGGACCTGCCAGTGTCAAACTGGAGGTCTTCCCTTGGGAATTTACTGTATTGGATGCGATTAGAATCATCATCAACTGAGTCAACGCCTCTGAGCCATTCCCTCCCTCACCAGGAGGCGGCGCTGTAGGCGCACTGTTTTCAGGTGCCCTTTCCGAGTTAGGTTCACTGGGTTTTCATCAGCTGTTTATTCTCTGCCAGGTCTGTGTGCCCTCTCTATCAACCATTCCAATTCTTACGTGGCCTATCCTGGAAGCCTGAGTACAGGCGAGATCGTGCTTTACGATGGACACTCCTTGGTAAGTTGACAGTGACCTGGGCTGACCCAGCTCACCTGCTTGGCTCTGTGGCCAGTGGCAGGTGATGAACAGGCACTGTCACAGTGGGGTGAGGTGCAGGGGTGGAGGCAACACTGGGGGAGTTCGTTCTGGCTACAGCATTGGGTGTGGAGGAGAAGGTAATGATATTTGCCCCCATGCCATCAGTCAACATAGCCAGGAGACAGTGTGCCAGGACAAGGCAGACATCTACAGCGTCATGGAAACCATGTGCCAGCTGGAGGCCTGCCGTCAGCTTGAAGGTGTCACGCCCACAGTGTGGCACAATCTGTGACAGTGAGGCTCTTTCACATGTCCTGCCCACTGCACCCCAAGCTTCACAGGGAGTGGCAGGCTTGCTGAGGGAAGCCCCTAAAGATGCACCCAAGGAAGGCCTGTGACCACGATGTCACTCCGAGCAGGCACTGTTGCTGTCCATCTTCCTGAAGGCAGGAGGAGAGATAGAACTGGAGTGGCCCCTGAAGCAGAGTCTGGACACACCAGAAAATGATCGACAGTTTACACGTAAACGTTCTGCTGGAAAGAGAGACAGGGAATCCAGCAAATGAGGGAGAGTGTCCCAGAAGAAAAGAGGAAGGAGAGGGATGTGAAACTCATCTTCCCTCTTTCCCAGCATCAATATCCATTCTTCCCTCTCACTGACAGAAAACGGTCGGTACTGTTGCTGCCCATGAGGGGACGCTGGCTGCCATCGCCTTCAATGCCTCGGGCTCCAAACTGGCCAGCGCTTCTGAAAAGGTGAGTGCACTCTCGTCCTCGCGGGCCCCCCTGCTGGGGGCTCACTGGACAGCGATCTGATGAAACTCGCCTGCTGACAGGAGGACTGACTGGTTCTGGCCCCGCTTGGAATTCATTTCCAAAGAAGAAGTTCTGGCATGCTGTGGTATATCAATGCATCTATTAACTCAACAGACCAAAGGCTTGGGCTGTGCAAGACGCAAGATAACAACTTGCTGTCTGTTGAGAAGTGTGCGTGCCCATCATCACAGACACAGATAGACGCAATGCTGCCTTTCATCAACGTGGTGTAAACAAACTGCTAGAATAATCTGGGAATGGGGTCAAGATGGATTTTCAAATGCCATGAAAGACAGGTCTATTTCGACAGGCAGGGTTGACTCTTCCAGAAAGCCAGGGCCACTCAAGCAAACACACGTGGAGCCTTGGGCCAGGGTGGGAGGGAGAAGGGAGGCAGATGCCAACCAAGAGTTGCTTGCAGGGCGCAGACACAAAAAAGCCTCCATGCCCAACACGCGCTTCCTCTTCGGGGACGGATGTTCAGAGCCAACGAAACAAGTTCCTTTCTGAAGGGACCTGTCTGTGTGAAGCCATTAATGGTATGAAACGTCCCCCTGCTTTCTTTTCCAGGGCACGGTCATCCGGGTGTTCTCTGTACCTGAGGGGCAAAAGCTCTATGAGTTTCGGAGAGGAATGAAAAGGTGTGTGTTCACTGTAAAACCCAGTTTAAAGTACCCACAGAGGTTCTGCAGTGGACGGCTGGCAGCCATCTAGGGAGAGGCAGGAGGGCAGCTCTGCGCCCCCCTCTCTGAGCCCCAGAGCAGGCAGAGCTATACTTTCTCAGGTAACTTCCTAGAGGCCCGCACACTGCTTGGTACACCTGAGAGTGGAGATGCCATTTTAACATAGTTCCGCCACGAGAGTCCTTTTTATTTTATTTTTTTATTTTTTTATTTTTTTTGACGTGGATGGGTGGCCAGCAGAGGAGGAATGTGAGAGCAAGGGAGTCACAATGCAAAAGTAATTCCTGGTGGTCCCCTCTGTGGAAATGAGAGTGTGGTGGTCTGGGATGCTTTTGGCTGCAGCGATTACAGCTAATCGGTGCACAGAGCAGCTGGAAAACTTCCAAGGTGACAGGAGGGAGCAGTGCCTTGTTTCTTCTTGCCTGAGACCGTGACCCTTTATGAATCTTTTCAACGTTAACTTCTAAGGAAGAACACGATGTTGAAGAGGTTCTAGGATACCCAGACTCTCCAGGGTACATGTAGCTGTCTTATAAGGCAGGTTTTGGAACTCTCAGGCTGGAGCCCTTGTTTGTTCCGGCTCACTGGTGCACGTGTTGCTGTTTCCTAGGTACGTGACAATCAGCTCCCTGGCCTTCAGTATGGACTCACAGTTCCTCTGTGCCTCCAGCAACACTGAGACTGTGCACATCTTCAAGCTGGAACACCTCACCAACAGGTAAGCATGGCGCCAGATATAAAGAACCCATTTGACTACAGGAGTGGGGCCCCCATTACTCTGCTCTAGTGGCCAGTGCCAGCACAGCGATTTCTTCTCTTCCTGAACGCCGGACCTTGGCTTTCCTGGTCGGGCCTTCACCAGAGTGCCGAGAGCACGTTGGCCAAGCCTTGATGGAGAAACGCACGGAGGCCCGAAGTCTAGGGACACTCAGCTGGGGGCAGGTACCTTCATCTTTCTGGACTTCCATACAGACCAATCATAAACCCGCCCTCGGCTTGTTGTAAGGATTAAATGAGTTCCTTGACCTCATGCGTTGAGTGTAGTACCTGCATATAGTAGGCACTGATAAGTATCAGCCAGTGTAGCTATAAATGTAGGAGTACAATCATCGCCACTACCCAACCACAGAGCGCTCAGTGCCCGTGAGCGAGGCTGTGGCAGGAGTCGGGCAGGCCGGCAGTGCAAAGCCTGTGTTCAGAGTGCAGCCAGGGCCGTGCATACTCGTTTCCTATTGTTGCTCTAACAAATCAGCACAGACTTAATGGCTTAAAACAGCAAACATGCATTATCTCACAGTTCTGTAGGTCAGTGGGCCAGGACAGCTGGATGCTCCTCTGCTCAGGGTCTCACATGGCAGAAACGCCAGCGTCAGCCAGCTGCGTTCGCATCTGGAGCTTGAAGTCCTCTTCCAGCTCATGCACGTGGATTCCCTCTTGTGCTTTGGATTTCTCTGACTTTCCCTTCTGCTGTCCTTCTCTGCCTGCAGTCAGGGAGAACTCTCTGCTTTTAAGGGCTCACGTGGTTGTATCAGTCCCACCGGGTAATCTCCCCACCTACAGACAGCTGGGCCTTACAACAGCTGTCACTGCTGTCTCCTTACCGTCACGTTCCAGGGACCGGGGCACGGCATCTTGGGGCGCTTCTGAGAAATTCTGCCTGCTGCCATGTGTGAGTGTGAATTTACCGTGCTAAGTACGTGCTACATGAGTGCCCGTGTCCTCTCCTGAAGACATTTTACACTCAAAAGCCGTAAAGGCGTGATGAAGTCCCCTCCCACCCAGCCATCATCTGTGACTGTGTCACCTTGCCCAGCGCTCCTCACAAGGTCAAGATCCCACCTCTAGCAGCACAGCAGGTGGCTCACACCTTTCTCGGGGACTTCCGATACCTCGTGTCTCCTGACACTTCTCTTTAGCATCATTATAGGAAATTGAAATGTGAAGTGTTAGTGATTAGCTCAGTCCCGCTCAGAAAGCAGGTGGTGGGGCCAGCGATAATGATGCTTGTGCACCGAGAGCATCTCACAGTTTCTAGAGCATTCGCACACACTGCCTCCCTTGGTTCCCACAATGTTCCTAGAAGGCAGGCAAGGGAGTAGTTTGATGACCGAGGAAACGGGTTCAGAGAAGTTCAATGTCTTGCTCAAAGCCAGCCTGTCTCCAGATCCAGGTCCATGTGTGAGCACCACATTTCACATCCCCGCCAGGCTCCCAGTGCTTCTCCGGGGTGGAACCCCCCACACGTCTCAGGTCAATGTCCCAAGGGCATCGTCCTGTGCTGGGTTTCACAACGGACCCGAGAGAGACCATCTTCTGAGATTGAAATTCTTCTCCTCATCATGTGGTAGAACTTTCATGAGAAATACACTGTCCCCATAACAAGTGTGACACCGTCCCTGGCCTCTGTGGTTTGCATATTCGCGTGGGCCTTTGTGACTCCAGCCAAGGGCGCCAGCAACCAAGCCACTGTGCCGTGGGTTTTTCAGTCCTGGCTCCCACTTCCGTCTGCAGGCTGGTGTCACCCCCTTCTCCGGAAACCGTGTCCCCCACTGGTGCTTGAAACACTGGGGGCTGCTCCTTCTCACCCCTCAGACTTCCTGCAGCCTTGCAAATGTCCATCTGTTTATGTGCGTCCCAAAGCCCACTGTTTGCTTTCTAGTTCTTACTCTGCACGTTGGTCACAAAAATCACATCTATATTCCAGACTTCTGTCACTTTCTAAAATTCAAGCCCTGTTCTCCTCTGGCGGTGGAATTCACTGCCCGTTGTAGTGGGCCGGAGCACCGGGGTGCGGTGGAACAGTTAAGGTCCCCTTCAGTCCGAGGGCCTGCGAATGAGTGACCCAGCCGCTGCTTCGGTCAAGTCTTTATCTGAGGTTGTTACTGGTGCTTGAGACGGGAAGTTGCCATTGGAACTCGGCTCCCTCTCCAGGCTCTCCTGTTTCTGCCGGTGATCTCAGGTCACCAGGAGCAAAGCCTTCCTGTGGTCCCCGACTCCCACCTCAGCTGCCCACAATGCGTTAACACGTCCCACGTGCATGGCTCACACATGCCCCCAGCCACTGCCCTCATCCGCACCTTTAACATTTCTTGTCTGGGCCAGTTCGTGACTCTTCTCTTTAGCCCCCCTCCTCCCAGGGTCTTTGGACTAGTCCCCCCATCTCTCCTCAAAGGACTGATCTTCCCACCATGCTCCTGAGCACCTGACCCTCCCCTCAGACACTTTCATTCCCCTTTGCCTTTGGGAGCAGAGTCCCAGCTCCTCCAGCTGGCGCTCAAGGCTTTTCCTTGGTGTTCCTCACCTGCTGCCGCAGCCGGACCAGCCTGGCTGTGACTCCCAGGTGGATTACTCTGCGCCCACATCTGAGGTGCCCTCCTCTGGCCCCCACCCCACCCTGGGGCTCGGAGTCAGACCTGCCCTCCGAGCCCAGCCCAGAGGCCCCCACTGCCAGAAGCTCTTCAGTTGCACCACCCTCAAAGATGCCACTTATAAAATGGCATTTGCCATGTGCCAGGCGCTGTGCGAGGCAGGCCTGTGCACATGCTACCTGGTTAGTTGTCACAGCCAGATGACCATGACTGTCCCTGTTCTGCAAATGAGGAAAGTGGGAACCGAGAGGTGCAGGAACTTTATCCGCCTCTCTCCCCGCTGTGGTCCTGGAGTAGCTACCACCTGTGCCTTTATGTGACGTTAATTGTTCGTGCTTTTTTCTTCTTTTTTTTCCCTGCACCGTGAATGTAGGGCCTGGGTATTATACCTCTTTGTGCATCCCCACCCTGAGCACAGAGCTCCAGGGAGAGCAGTACGGGGACGTTCTGTGCTGTGTAAGAGCGTCCTCGTAGAATGATAGTGGTATGCCTAGGAGGGCCCGTCACTTTCGCATGAGAACGTGGAGGCCAGGAGCTTTGTCAAAAACCATCCAGCCAGAGGCAACAGAGTGAGAAATAAACCGCAGAGCTTCTGAGCCGCGCTGCGTGCGCCTGCCAGACCTGGTGCCGCAGACAAGCGACCTCTGAGCAGGTGTGGCCACCCTGGTCCTTGGCGTGCTGCTCACCGTGCAGAGCAAAGGCAGGTGTGCATGTCCTCATGCCTGTCCCCATCCACACCAACAGAGCAGTTGCCCCTTTTGGCAGAGGCCCCGGGGTGCATCTCATGACTGCAGGAGGGGCACCAGGTCCCTTCGAATGGTCTCCACCATTAGCAGCTGCTGGGTGCCTGGGTGCTTCAGGGCTGGAATCAGACACTGCCCAAGCCTCTTGCCCGGAGGTTTGCTTCCCACTCAGTCTGGCTCAGAGGCCTTCACACCGAGATCTGGCTGTTCTTCCCTGAAAACCGGAAAGGCTTGAGCTTCCTTTATAGAGTCCAGAGAGCGGTGCCATCTCATTCTCCACCCTGACCCCCTTTTAGACATCTAGAAACCAGACTGATCATCAGATACCACTTGGTTAATGTAGGAAAGCAGTAACATCGGGAACTCCTTAAGGGCTTCATGACGGCTCCCCTGAAGTACAGACAGGCCCTTGCTGCCTGCCCTTCTGGCACTGCCGGAACAATGCGTCCCGAGCTGTGCTGGGCGGGCGGAACATCACGCGGAGGCAGTTCCTTCCTCCCGCCCAAGTGCGGCTCGGAGCCTCTGGGCCTGCGGATTGTAGGGTGGGTGCTGGTGCCCGTGGCTCATCCTCAGCCTCAGCCTTGCCTGTGCATTGCTCCCCCAGTCGACCCGAGGAGCCTTCGACCTGGAGTGGCTACATGGGGAAGATGTTCATGGCCGCTTCCAACTACCTCCCCGCCCAGGTGTCTGACATGATGAATCAGGACAGGGCGTTCGCCACCGGGCGCTTGAGTTTCTCTGGACAGAGGAACATCTGCACCCTCTCCACGTATGTACGGTGCCACCCACTCCCAACGCTGTTGTTACTAATTTATTTGCACAAACTCCCCAAACGCATGCATAGAAAAAAGGAAAGAAGAGAAGACGGCCAAGAGGGAGAGTGAGCAAAATCAAAACCCTACAGACTCCCGTCGGCTGCTGCTCCTGTCTGGTGACGTTTTCTCGGGCGGGAGGGGCCAGCTGGACACTCGCATGGGAATTTTCACCTTCAGGTGACGATGACAGTGTCTTGAGAACAATTCTGGTTTTACCTCGTTATG
Organism: Tonatia bakeri; assembly: GCA_004024845.1. Taxonomy (NCBI): domain Eukaryota; kingdom Metazoa; phylum Chordata; class Mammalia; order Chiroptera; family Phyllostomidae; genus Tonatia; species Tonatia bakeri. The sequence goes on along the minus strand of PVIA01001688.1, from coordinate 70,269 downwards.
TAAAAAGGCGCTCATTCCCATGCCTGTGTTCAGACACCTGTGGGGTTGTCAGATGTTTTAGCTAAGAAGTGAGAGGAGTGAAAACATTTAAAAAATGTGATAATGTTAGCCAGCCAAGATGGCAAGCCGAATTCCCCACTTCTCCCCGTTCTGCCACTGCCGAAGGCAGAAGCAAGACAGAGACGAAGTCCCGTTCGGGTGAACTGATGTTTTTGTCGGCAGTAGCTTTTCAGGGAGTGATTGTGTGTGCACACATCATTTTGTCTCTTCAGAGACAAGAACTGATCTTCAAGGTAGATCACCAGATCAGAATGCAAAGAAAGAGCCAGAAGCCCAGAATCTAGGGTCAGCAGACTGAGGGTCTGTTGGTGGCAGAAGTTGGTGACTGTCAGGGGGAGTGAGGCTTTGTCATTTGAAGCTGGTCTGTGGCCCGTCCTTGTTGTAACCGCAGCGCCTGTTTCTCTTGGCTCGTAGGATCCAGAAATTGCCGAGGCTGTTAGTTGCGTCATCCGATGGACACCTTTATATCTACAATCTGGACCCTCAGGACGGAGGAGAGTGTGTCTTAATGAAGACTCACAGGTGAAGTGGCTAGTTTTCAAACAGACAGCCTTTCAAGAGCCGGGTGTGCTGAGCTGTCACCTGGCTGAGCACGATGATGCGCTTCGGTGCTCTTGCTGTTCCTCTTTAACCCATGGCGAGCTCCCAGCGGGCCCCTGCTCTAGGGCGGGCTCACTGTCAGGCGTCCTCACCATGCTGTGCGCTCCTGGGAAAGTGCCAGGATGAACCACCACCAAACAAAAAGTCCTCCTCGACCTTTCCTCCTCATAGCAGGCGCTCAGAAACATGTACCGAGTTGAACTGAAAAGTTCTCCTCACTGTTGTGACCAAGCACCGAATGACCTCTTCCTGCTGTGCACAGGACACTGAGCTGCCACTGCCCCCTCACCCACGGAGCATCCCTTGCCTCCGTGTGCCAGGACAAGCAGAGGGCCAGTCCCTATTAAATACGTGAAAGAGGGGTCCCTGTGAAGGTGCATGATGGACCCTGGTGATCTCAGGTCACTGCAGTTCACAGGGACCCAGCAGGGCACCGGGAAGTCTGTCCTGGAAACCCAGGTGGCCAAGCGTGAGCTTCCTAGTGCCGTTCCTCTTGGAGGCCTCCTGGATACGTGATGATCTTTTTTCTTTTCTCTCTTAATTGCTGCAATTAGGTTGCTTGGCTCAGGAACAACAGAAGAGAATAAAGAAAACGACCCCAGACCTCCATTACCTCAGTCTTACGCAGCAACTGTAGCCATGCCGAGCACGTCTTCCGCCTCCACGGTGCCAGGTGAGCAGACGTGGGGGCATGTGTCTAACGGTGACCCTCCCCCCCTTCACTGCTACCCGGGGATGCAGAGGTCACGGGAGGAGCCTGCAAACTCAGGTCCCTAAACCTGGCAGGCATGGCGGCACATGCCCCTTTTCCTAACAAGGCGAGAATCAGCAAACTCTCTGGTGGGAAGCTTTAGGCGCCTGGGTGGAAGGTGGGTGCGCCCAGCCCGCCTGTCTCTCAGAGGCCCAGAGACCATCGATGGTGGGGACTTTGTCCCGAAAGGCAAAAGTGGCCTCCTTGGTTTCCCTGGACTGAGGCCCTGCCCCCGCGTCTTGGCATGGAAAGAGGCCCTGTGGCCTTTCTCACATCTCATTCTTGGTTTCCAGGTTACTCTGAGGATGGCGGGGCGCTCCGAGGAGAGGTTATTCCTGAACACGAGTTTGCGACGGGACCAGTGTGTCTTGACGATGAGAATGAGTTTCCCCCTGTGAGCATTAGGAATCCTTAAAAGAGCGGCTCAGTCTAGACGCTTTGAGGGAAAACCCCACCTCGTGCGCAGGGGCAGAGGCACTCTCCCCGTTAGCTAATCTAGAACAACTAACCCTCCTCTATAATGCTCAGAAAGCCATAGAGTGTTGGCTGTGCTGTGCGCTGCCCATTCTACAGACCAGCCATCAAGCTGCGTGCAACACGACAGTGTTGGAGTAACTGGATACTAATCCGGGGGGTCTCTGGCCTCGCTCGCTACCTTCTGGGGCCTCAACTCCTTGACTTTGCTTCTTTAGCACTATCTCCGCTGCTCCTAAGGAGGAACTTGTGCCTGTGTCCACTCTTATTTTTGTGAGGCTCCTAAGGGTGCTTTTGCAAATTGCTTCTGTCTTTGGACTAAAGATGATGGTCTAACAGTCCTGGGCCCGTGCTCTGTGGGCACACTGCACCCTCCAGCTCTGGCCGGGCAGACCCCAGCCTCTGCAGCAGCTGCAGGCCCTTGTTCATTAACGGCTGTGTGGAGAGCGCCCCTGGGCAGCACCAGCTGGGTTTCCCAGTGTCCTGCTTTGGCTATACTGGCAGCAAAGGCCCCAGGGTTGTCTGGGCAATGGGCTTGGCTTCTCCCAGCATCCCTGTCTGAACAGAAGATTCTCTCCCTGGGTGGCTACCACGGCCTCCTTAGCTTCTGATTCTTCAAGCTCCCATGTGGGGCACCATGTGGATGCCCCTGGTGAGCTTCAGTTAAGAGAACACCCCAGAGAGTCAAACAGAAGTCATACAGAGACAGAAGCAGTGTTCATTCGGGCTGGGACTTGGAGAGCCACCTGAGTGACCCTCTCAGAGGCAGGGACATGGCCATGTGGGCTTTGCTTCAATGCCTAGTAGGTCTTGGTGTGTCCTCTTTTCTCCTGGTCCTTCCTTGAGATTCCATTTGCCAAAGGACGGAGTGAAGGGCTGGTCTCTTGTGCGTGAGTGGAGGGCTGCATGGGTTCCCACGAGGAAATCTGCGCTTGAGACTCACATTCTGGCCCTTAATAGGCAGACTGCCAAATGCTTTGCCAACAAGTAAAGATTATACTTTAGAGCTGGGAAGCAGTGGTTCTTAAAAGTACTGGTTATAAATTTAAAAACATCTGTTGGCTTGCTGGCTCCCAGAGTATGAAGCTGTTTTGCCTTTGGGTTCTCAGGCCCCAACTAACTGTAAAGGGGTCTTTTCTGTGACCCACAAGTTGGTGCTTATTTACCTGAAGGTGCATCTTCCAGGGGCCAGAGTAAGTCAGATGCAGTTGGGCATAAAAGAGACTATTAGGTTCCATTTCAGTAATTTTGGTAAAAGTCTGTGACTGCTATAAAAGGTTATTATATTCTTAACTAGAATCAAAGCAGGCCTTACAACCTCTTACATTTATAGGATCTGGGTAGTTCAGACATTGGCATTCAGGAGGTAGTCTCTTGCCAAGAAAAACCTGCATAAAATTACAGGTATGCTGTGTAGAGCGTTTGTCTGGAGTTAAAAAAAAATGAAGATGCTTAAGAGCCACCCCCACGGCCTGCTCGCCTGTGCACTGCCAGCACGCTGTGCGCGAGCCAGCTGCCCTGTCTCCCTCTTGGACCAAAGGAGGGAAAGTTGGCTTGAATTATGTCAGGGGTTGTGTTCACATGCAAGGAAGGCTGCCTGCGGTGAGATCACCGAAAGCGGTTCCCTAGAACGACTGTCAGGCCCTGGCAAGTGCTGGGCAGCCTGTGTGCAGAGCCAGTGGTGTGTGTCACAGAGGCCACCAGACCCCAGCCTGAGCTCGAGCCTGCGGGTGACGGCGAGGAGAGGGCCATGCCCCTGGCACCGACACGGTAGCAGACAGGTTTCTCCATCTCGGCGTGCAAGGTTCAGAGACACGGGCGCTACTGGGATGTTCTCTCCATGTGGACCGGCTCGGTCACGCCCTTCCTGGCTGTAATATTCAAATGGAGACGCTAGGCCAGCTTCCTCTCTGCCTTTGTCCTCCTGTGCCTGTATAGAAATGTCTGTCCAGAATTCATGTCTCTACCTACATTCCTTAGAAATGTCCAGGATTATGAAAGAATCTCGGAGCCTTAGTGTGATTACAGTCACTTCTGCAGACACGAATGTGGGCTGACCTGGGTAATCTCCTGAGGGGCTCCAGGGGGCTTTACCTTGAGGACATGGGTCATCACTGGTGGTCTTTAAAAAAAAATACTGACACTTCCTTAGATATAGTCGCTCTGACCTCCTTGGGATTTACTTTGCTCCGACAGCAATGAAAGGAAAGAGGACTGATCGCTTCTGGTATCTTAGAAAGATGCAGAGTTCAGGAGGGTGGGCGACCTTTGTTTCAGTGACAAGCCAACCATGACAAGTGGGTGCACTTTCTGACCTGAGCCTTACTCTGGTGAGCAAGAGTAAGGGGACTGGGACCGGGGTAGTTACTGACTTTTTAGTAGTGATTTAGCGGTCTGTGTTTACAAGATGAGCCTTTTTTTAAAAATCCACACATACATATGAATACACACACAAATATTTTATGTATGTAGTCAGTGTCTTCTGAAACTGTGCCAGACTCGCCTACACCGAGATAGGACGGGCGAGTTTTCTGTGGCAGAAGTGCGCAGCCGCCCCCGCCAGCCCTGCACGGGCACAGCTCTGTTCGTGATGCAGCCTGCCTAACCGCCTCTTCCCGGAGAGAGTAAGGCCATTCTGTTTTGATTTTGGTAGATAATCTTGTGCCGTGGAAGTCAGAAGGGCAAAACGAAGCAGTCATGAGGAGAAGCACACCTCAGAAATCAGGACGCCCCCTATGAGGTGGTTTTGGAGAAAACGAGGAAGGTGGAAGAATGGAGTGCGGTTGTGGGCGCGGAATTGGGGGCAGGAATCCCAGGCGCCACCCACTGAAGCCGCAGGGTGTGGTTCACTGCGCAGCAGGCCCTCCTCAGCCCTGGCTGCCAGTGGGTACGGGAGACACGGCACGCACATCCTGCTATTTAAAATATATTACAGCCATTATGTCAATACCAACTAACCATATTGGTCTATATGGAATTTTATATTAAAAAGGGGCCTCCTTTTTAAAAGTATGCTGTGTAAAAATGTACTTATAGGAAAATGTCTTCGAACTGTATTTCTTGTATATTACATACACAGAGGGAGAAACTATTTTAGCCAAGCAAAGTATTGTTTGCAGTGATTGGGATAAATCACTTACTACCTTTGAGTCCCATTTAGGACACTAATAATAAAATCATGGCAATGCAGCTTTGAGGCTCTCAAAATGTATTTCTTTGTGGTTTTAGGAAGCAGGAAGAACTCCTAAGGCCTTTAAAATACAGCCATTTGACCTTTGAAAGGGGGCGGGGGCGGTGGGGAGAGCCGTGGACTTATCTGCTTGGAGCCCTGCAAGCATCTGAGTTTGTCTAGTCAGCGTCCACACTGCTCGAGCCCTGCTCCCAGGGGTGTCCTAGAAAGGGAGGACCGCGGGCCTCAGCCCAGACCCACCAAGTCAGAACATGTCCTCTCACAAGCTCCCAGGTGGTCTGCGTGCGTATTCAAGATGGAGAAGCGCCACTCCAGGGGCCAGGTGGAACAAATCTCTACTAAAATGACCAGTGAAACCAGGTGCATTAAAAAAAAAAAGACTGAAACATATTCAGTGTCTACCTCAAAGGTCAGGCAATAGGCCAGACGTTTTCATGTATCACCTGGTGGAATCCTCGAAATCAGCTTGCAAGTTAGGTAAAGTAAGGGCCCAAATCCAAAAGCTGGGGCTTGACCCTGGTCTGACCCAAGCCCGTGCGCTTCCCCCCACAGCTCTTCCCAGCTGTCCTCTCAAGCCTTCAGCGCAGAAGGGACAGTGGGGGATGCCAAGTGGTGGCTTCCAAACAAAATTCTGAGAGTCAGTTTTAAAGTGTAAAGAACTGTAAAGAGGGTAAGACTGAAGTTAGGGTGTGAACTTGGCTATCTGGCTCCTGATATTTCTGCTCTCGGGAACATCGGCCGGGGAGGTGGTTCTGCAGCGGCAGGCCACATGGTGGGGATTACAGCAGGGAGTCACCGAAGGGTCCTGCGTGTAGTCCGCCTTGGAGGTGTGGTCATCGGCAACGTCCTGAAGGACCTCTGCAAGAACCTCTCTGACCCTGGGCAGTACACTCTGGTATTCGGCACTGCCTGTTTCTAGAGGCACGGCTTCTGCACTGTCGTCTTCCAGATTAAAAATAAGCGGAGGCTCGTGATGCTGCTCGGGCCCCACACTCCCATCACAGGCTTTGGCTCCACCTGGAGAGAGGGCAACAAGAGCCCCGGTCAAACCCAGCGCCAGCCCCGCGCTGTGGGGGGAGACCTGCGACAGACTGTGAATGAGTTCAGACACACCCGCACCCGGCTGTCCCGGTGACTGCGCTCCCTGCCTGTCACAGAAACCACCCTGAGAATCTAATGCCCGTTCCACGATGCTCCTGGCATCCAGAGTCACGTGGAACTTCCCCTTGGACTTGCCCTCAGAGCCAGCAGACCATTCATTCATTCAAGTATCTTTCATCTCTGCCCTTTCGGAGTAAATGTGTGTGTTTGTTTTTTAATTGATTTCTTGGGTAGCAAATGTATTCGATTTGGTGCACTAGGCAGACAGACAAGGCAGCTAATTTCACTTGGAGTTGCAGTTGAGATTCTCGCATGAATTAGAGTCTGGCTGTGAGGGCAGTCCCAGAGAGGAGTGGCAGAGGTTTGGATTTGGGTGACTTGGCTTTGTTGTTTGTTTGCCTTCTCCATGCAAAGGAGTAGATAAGGCATCTGACAAAAATGAATATAATATGACTGAACCCACAAAGGACAGCCCTTGGAAACACAGGTGCTCCTACAGACCTCCTTGGACTCAGCTCCTCAGCAGCCAAACATGAGTAAGTTAGAAACTTAAATGCAGCTGCTCAGGGGAAGCAGAGCATTTTGTGGCACTGAGGTGGGACAGGACTTTTTCCAATGGCCCCGCATGTGTTCTCATGAAGAGCACAGCTGTGTGATTAGCATGGTCCAGCAATGACTTCTTCCCATGCCCTTTAACAACAGGATGACAGCACAACATTAGACGCAGTTCAGTAAAAGCACATCCACGGGGGCCAGAGCCGCGCTCCTGAGGACGCAGCTTTCCTTCTGGTCCAGTCTGGATGAATTCTAGTCACCCAGAATTTGAAATGTTGGGCGACAAGAATGGGGAGACCGCATGCCCTTTCCGGACCGGTGCACCACGGTTTTCCTCCTGTGCCTGAGATTCAGGTTGTTCTGCATGGCAGGAAAGTTTATTGCCTTGGCCTGGTTGGGGGTCAAGTGTAGCTCTTCCTCACTGACAATAAAGAGCACTCACATGAGGTTTGGCAGTCAGTCAAGCGAACGTTGGGACTGACTCCTCATAAAAATCAAAGACTTCCAATTAAGGGAATAGTAGGGGTGGCTTGCACATAACTAACCCCCCTATCGATAACAATTATCTGTTCCAGGCAACATATTAAAAAAAATTGAAGGCACTAGAAAACACAGGCAGAAACTGAAAGGGATTCGATCCTCGAAGGAAAAAAGCCACGCTGGGCTGGGTCTGTGTTTCAAGTTTTCTCCCCTGGCAAGGAGCCCCTGCCGCCCGCCCCAGTCTGTGAACACACAGAGCAGCTATGCCCCGGGAGGAAGCTGTGGTCTTTGTGACTTGAGGTCTCAGGGCTGCCACAACAGATGGAAACTAGTGAGCAAAATTCTAGGTAGGAGGGAGCCAGCGAGGGGAAGCATCCCAGTCTGCAAATAAACTCCTTTAAAACCCCTGGCTGAGCCCTGAACTCCGCCTGCACGGGGGAGATGAGCTCCAGCGGCAGCTGCGAGCCTGAAGAGTTCAGTGGACATTTCGGTGGTGCCCGCTACAGGGAAGATGGAGTTGGGAGTGTGAATTCTATGAAGTTAGAAAGACCGTAAACATTCCATATTTTCCACTGATGTCCACAAAGGTTCATGCTAGGAGTAAAAACCATGCCGCAGGACGGAGTCATTCACCTAAGGTTAGGGACCACAGCTGAAAGAGCCGGTTCTCACAAAGCAGAAGGCCAAGCCTACACAAGTTTAAGGGGGTCAACTACTAATTAACTGCCCATAACAACAACAACAACAAAATAACACTCCTTAAATTACAGAAGTCAGAATCTCTACGATGGGTCGCCTACCATGTCCAGTGTTTTTTCTGAAAACTGCTAGGTAGGAAACTTCCAGTTTCTAGCCCAGCATGTAAGGAACTTAGAAGTCGTGACTCCACCCTAACAAGTGAAAATTACTGAACAAACTAAAAAAGCAACCGCTCTTCTTAGACCTGTCCGAGAAATGAGGTCACAGGGCAACCCAGTGCCCCCAAAACTGCAGACACAGATGAATAAGCAGAACTACAACACAACAGAGCACAGCCCTCCAGGGACCAGTGCCCGGGGCAGGGAAACCTCAGCTGCAGCTGATGAATTGCTGGAGACTTAGCTTGCACAGTCCGGGAGTCGAACATGCCACGGGGCCCGTTATTTCTGAGATGGGAATTCTAAGAAAGAATCAAAAAGAAATGCTGATGATCAAAAACCCTGGGACAGATAAGAATAAGAATGCCTTCGAGGGCTCATCGGACTGAACACAGTTGAGAAAAGAGTCTCTGAGCTTGAGGATATCTCAAAAGAAGCTTCCAAAATAGAAAAGCAAAGACAAAAAAAAAGAACAGAAAAAAAAACAGAACAGAATATCCAAGAACTGTGGAACAACTACAAAAATTATAACAAATGCATAATGGCAATACCAGAAAGGGGGGAAAGAGATAAAGGAGCAAAGGAGATTTATGAAATAAGAATTACTGAGATTTTCCCCAAATTAACATCAGATACCAAACCTTAAACAAAGGAAGCGCAGAGAACACCAAGCAGGACAAATGCCTGTAAAAGACAATGCCCACAGAATGAGAAGACAAGCCATAAACTGGAAGAAAATATTTGTAAAAAAACAAATCTGATAAAGGTCTGTTAAACAAACTATACAAAGAAGTCTTACAAGTCAACAATAAGAACTTTAACAACCCAGTTAAAAAGTGTGCAGGAGACCCGAGTAGACATCTCTCCGAAGTGGCTGCACGGTTAGTTGATAAGCCTATGAAAGATCGTTCAACATCACGTCCTTACGTAACTGCCAATTTAAACAACAATGAGATGCCCCCACACACCTATGAGAATGGCCAGAACTGCAAACAGTAATAACACCAAAATGCTGGCAAACATGCGGAGCAATACGTCATTCCCTCACTGCTAGCGGGAATCCAGAACCGTACAGTCACTTTGGAAGATAGTTTGGTGGTTTCTTACAAAACTAAACAGATTCTTAACATATGATGTAGCAATCGTATTCCTTGGTATTTTCCCAAATGAGTTAAAAATGTATGTCCACACGAAGAGCTGTCCACACGAAGATCTGATGTTTATCTGATTGTCGAAACAGTTCATAACGGTGGAAACTTGGAGGCGACTGTGCCGTCCGTTGGTGGGTGAATGCATAGATGAGCTGTAGGGTATCCACACGATGGAATGGCATTTAGCACTAAAAGCAAATGCTTCGAGCCATGAAAAGACACGAAGAAACCACAAACGCTGCATTAATCAGCATAGGCTGCCATAACAAAATACCATAGAAAACTACAAATCAACAGCCCTTATGGGCATAGATGCTAAAAAATAAAAATTAAAAAAAACCGTCTCAACAAATACTAACAAAGTGAATCCAGCAGAATATTTAAATAAATAAATAAATAAACACCATGACCAAGTGAGATTTATCCCTAGCCTGCAAGGTTGCCTTAACATACAAAGATCGATGTAATACAATGTATGTTGCCCTCACTGGTGTGGCTCAGTGGGTTGAGCACTGGCCTGTGAACCAAAGAAGGGCCATGGGTTCGATTCCCACTCAAGGCACATGCCTGGGGTGCGGGCCAGTTCCCCAGTCGGGCGCGCGAGAGGCAACGGGTTCATCTCTCTCTCTTGCATGTTGATGTTTCTCTCCCTCTCTTTTTCCCTTCCTTCCTTTCTTTCTAAAAAATAAATAAAGTCTTTAAAAACCATTTAACAAAATCCAGCATCCTGTCACGATATAAACACTGGACAAACTAGGCATAGAAAGGAACTTCCTCAATCTGAGAAAAGATGTCTTTGGAAACCCCACAGCTGACATCATACTAATGGGTGAAGAATGACAGCTCCCCCACTAAGATCAGGAATAAGATAAAAATGTCCACTCTTAGCACTTAAATTCAACATTATGCTGGAGGTTGTAGCCAGAGAAATCAGACAAAAACAAAAAATAAAAGGCATCCAGATTGGAAAGGAAATAGTAAAACTGTCTCTATTTGTATAGATGAATTATATAAAGAAAAGTAAATAGACAAAAGTTTTCCAATTAAAAAGCAGAGACTGTCAGACTGGATGAGACAAGAGTGTTCTCTATGCCTTCTACTACAGATTTGTTCTAAGGACAAAGCAGATTAGCTGAATGTGAAAGGAGGAAAATAGATATATCATAGGAACAGTAAGCATAAGGAACCAGAGTGGCTACATTAGCATCAGACAAAATATACTGAAGACACACAGTACTAAGATAAACAGGGACATTTCATTTTTAAGGAAGACAAAATGAAAGGGAAATGTAGACAAATCCACATCCTAAATGGATATTATAACACCCCCTCTCTCAATAACTGATAGAACCAGGCAAAAAAATTACAATACAGATGATCTGAACAACTATTCCCTCCATTTAACTGACACTTACGAGACATGATACACAAGAACTACATCATTTGCTTCACTTTCACACAGTATGTTTACCCGTGTGGAGCGCACGCAAGGCCATGCAAGTCTCAGTAAATTTCAAAAGATTAGAACCTTCCAGGGTAATTTTCTAACCATAATAAAACTAAATTAGAAAGCACAAAAATAAGATAGCTAGAATGGCCCAAAATCTGGAAATTAGGCAACACATTTCCAAACATGGGTCAAGGAGGAAATTAGGAAACACTTTCATCTAAACGATGATGAAACCAAGCCTATCAGTACTCACAAGGAGCAGATAAGGCCGTGTTTAAAGGGTAGGGTGAGCTTCACGTGCTTCTGTTTGAATGCAAAAAATTTCAACATTAATCACCTATATGTCCACTCTAGGAAACTAAAATAAGGAGAGGAAATTAAACTCAAAATAAGTAAAGAAAGAAAGAATAGAAATAAAAGCAGAAATCATGACACAGAAAACAATAAAGGAAATTAACAAAGCCAAAAGCTGGTTTGTTTAAAAAGGGTTAACTAAACAGACAGTGAGGAAATAATATGCAACTGTATGCTAATAAATTTGACATCTCAGATGAAATGAACAGATTATTTGAAAAACACAACTTACCCAAGCTGATACAAGAAATACAAAATCTGAATAGCCTTCTATCTTTACAGAAATTAACTTTATAACCAAGAACTTTTCCTTCAAGAAACCTCCAGGTACAAATGGGTGTACAGGTAAATTTAGTCAAACACAAAAGAAATACCAGTCTTAAAGAGACTGTTTCAGAAAACAGAGGCGAAGGGAACACTTCCCAACTTATTTTATGAGGTCAGCAAAACCCTGACACCAAACCCTGACACAGGCATTATAAGAAAAAGTATAGATAGAATCTTAGCAAATCAAACTCAGATATATATATATATATGTGGAGATATATATATATATATATATATATATATACACACACATACACACACACACACACACATATATATATATGGATACATATAAAACCACAACTAAGTGGGGTCTATGCAGGAATTCCATTTAAAAAGTGGTATGATTCAAAGCATTAAGAGGGTACTCACACAATTACACACATAATAAAAACTTAACAAATTGTACCATTGAGACCTGAGCCTTTCACTGTGTGTAAAGTTGGCCTTGATTATTTTTTACAACAGGGAGGAACAGTGAGACACCTTAATTCTAGGCCACACAGGCTGATTGCCTTTTTAAGGCCACTCCTAGTTCATGACCATAAAATCACAGCCCTGTCATAAAAGGACACACATCTTTCTCTAATCTAATGTTGTAGATGTCAGTCCATCTAGCTCAGCCAAAACCAGCAGTCAGGGACCGAGGGGCAGGTTTCCAGGGGCTGGGGCGGGGAGGAGTCAGAGCCTGTCCCTGTTTCGTGCTATTCCGTTTCATCCCATCTGCCGAGATTTTGGCCCTCCCCACCCTGACTCTCCTGGGAGTTCGATGCCTCCTCAGAACAGAAGTCCCCTGGGTGTTATCATTCCTGTCTGACTGTGATCATTTCAAACAGTCCTGTTACTTCATAGTAACACTTGTGATTCCAACACTGTGGTGCCGAGGGCTTTCTGGCAGGGTTCTTGCTTCTGAAATTAACTCAGCCTGGAGAAACCATACCTCTTAGATAATGTCATGTAAGGACTGTGATCTAGAAACTTTCCATCTGAAAGCATAACAATGATCACACTGGTTTGCGTTTGAGGGTTTGGAGAATCAAAGACTGTTGTGGCATTTTCAATATCCTCCAAGTTATGAACTCATGGAACTTGTTCTGTTTTTCTGCCATATTTACTTTGGGGTCACTTCTTTACACTCAGGGAAAATAGTTTTTGTTCTGTATTATATAATCCTTTGGAAAGCTCTCACATTAAATATCTGAATCAAATTGGAATCCGCAGCAGGTTGCAGATTCTGATGGGGTTAGGGGTTTTGTTTGTTTTTCATTCATTAAAACAAAAAGTTGAAGTTCTGACTGGGTACAAGATACCCTGCTGTGCCCTTCGAGACAACAAAGATTAAACAGCTTACAGAGCTCTGAGTTTAGAGAGCTTGAAACTAGGAGAGGAAATAAAACGTGGACCTCAGGGACTGGCATATATGTGAGGGAACAGTGAGAATACAGATACACAGAATGGAGTCACTTTAACCGAGCTGCTCAGATTAACATCGTGAAGGCGGAGGCGTGAAGAAACAAGCCTGCTCTCATCAGTAGCCTGGGAACGCACACTTGTGGGACTCTCCGGTCCTGTGCCCACGCCTGGCTACGCATCTGGACACGTATCCCGGTCCTCCAGATAGCGATCACCCCCCGAAGGGCTCACACACATACATGTCCACCAGACACCTGGCTGACGACTCTCGTGGGTGAATCCTAAGCATGCGGCATTGATAGTTCTCAAGAATGTACTTTTTACTATAAGAGTTCTTAATTTTTCTTTCTTCCTTGGAACACTTCTCGGTTTTTACCTGTGTTCCCAGGATGCAAACTCAAAGACCCTTAAACACATCTTTATCACTTATTTCGAACAAAGCCTGCAGTCTCTTTGAGTTTGTTTGACTTACGGCAGAATGTGATCAACATTGGATTTCTCCAGACCCTGCGGAGCTGGGAAGACAAGAGGGAGTTTTCTGATCGAGGCCAAGGAAGAGGGCCTTGCTCTTGGAGAAGGCGGGAAGGGAGAGGGACCCAGAGTGGAGGGAGTGTGAATTCAGTTGGTGTAAAGAAGCCACCGGAAGATTTTGAGAATCACTCTAATCCAGTTACCACACTTCTAAAACATACAAGTACATTTACGATGATCACTGAGTGAACCCACAAGCAGAGGCTTCTGTTGGTTTGCTAAATAGACCTCTCACCTCTATTTTCTGAAACAGTCTACTGTCAAGTAAATTATTCTTACGAATATCTCCAAGCTTCCATTTAATGTTCACCCAAGCTGGCATCTATAGCATAACAGTGAAATGTATTAAAAAAAAAAGAAAGAAAGAAAAGAAAAGAAAAGAAAGAAAAGAAAAGAAAAGAAAAGAAAAAAGAACACAACAAGCCAAAATGGAGTCACTTATGCTAAGCCAGATCACCAATCCAAAACTCACTAACCTAACTGCAGTTTCAGCCTCTCTCTGGAGTGGAATTTTAAGCCAATCAGTCTGGAATTTCCTGATCAATACTAGTGAGATTATCTGCAGGATTAAACCCCTGCCACTTATTTCCCCCACAAGAAGACTGCCCTAAAAATAATCCTTTCTTTTCTTTTGCTCATAACTCCCCTGCCACACCCTTCTGCCTATTAAAAACATCCCATTCTGCACACCGCCCCTGTGGAGCGCCCTTCCAGTTGCTGGACGGGTTGCTGCCCAGTCTATGAATCACTTAATAAAGCCGATTAGGGCCCCAAATTCACTCAGTTGCATTGTGTTAACAGATGACACGTTCTTCAAGTGAAAAGGGACTGCACAGATGTGCTAAACCAGCTCTGAGCTTGTTGGAAATTTAAGCAAACAGTAGGAAGGCCTTGTTTGCCGCGTATTGTGGGTGCACAGGGCCTGTGCCGGGGCCTCGGGTGCTGGGACTTTCTGCTGGGCCCAGGCTTTGGTGGGGAGCATTCCTGCAGGTCTGAGTGAGAGCCCAGATGGGGCAGGGGCCCCTGTCTAGGCGTGCAGGCCTGCACCTCACTAACTCACCAGTAACGAAGAAGGCCTTGTGATGCTCCAAGCGGACAGTCTGCAGGGCTCCGTACTCTCCAGCTGCCCCACTGTTGGGGTGAAACAGCACCTGAGGACAGGTGGCAGGGCTTACTAATAAGAAAACCATGCTAGATGCCCCTGGGAAGCATCACTTCCTGTGTCATGACCCCTTCTTCCCACCCCCCACCCCCATTATCCTCACTTCCCCGCCCTGCCCCCCACAACTCCAGCCCTGCCCCAAACGCAGACAGACGCAGGCCTGGAGTCCACCCCAGCCCACTCCTGGGAGCCTCCATGAAGTGGCTGGAGAAGGCCACTGCTCTGGTAAGACTCCTGGGCCCAGTAGCAGCCACGTGGTTTGCAGGATCCTGTGCAGAGTGAGAATGAGAGAAATGGGTCACGGGCCCAGGAGGCCCGCCCCACCTGGGCCCCACCCTCCAGGTTCAAGATGGGGCCTGGGAACCTGTGTGTTTCACAGACTCCCAGGGATTCTGACGCAGGTGGTCCTCACATCTCCTTGCCAAATGGCTTCTTCAGCACCCAGGCAGTTTTTTAACCCTCACTTGAGTAAGGATGGCATAAGGAGGAGGCACGAGGGGAGAAAACCTCTGAGTGTGACTTCTCCAGGAATGGGCACTGCCTAACCTCTGAACAGGACACCCTCGCCTTTGACTCAGTTCCACGCCACTCAGACGGAGGGGCCCCTTCCTCAGCAAGTAGCAGATGGAAGAACCCTACAGAATGGAAACACCTAATTCAGGGTTCTGAAGGGCTGGATTTGGCACACGATGAGTGACCAGTGTCCTTGCTAGGTTGGTGGGTTTGGGCCAGGAGCGGGAGACTGCCCTGGTATGAATCATGATTGATATATACCACTGGTGAGGCGCTTATGTGATTCACAGTTCCCATGGGGCCAAAACAAAAAAATGAGAAACGCCTGTGAGAGCAGTGAACAGCTGTCCCCCGAGTTTCCCAGCTCTGAGAGGATGCCGAGGGTGGGGCTCCTCGCACACCTGCCTATTCCGTGCTGTGCTCTCGTGACAGCCTCTGCAGTGCCCAGCCAGCATGATGACAGTGGGCTCCTTCCAAACAGGAAAAGAAGTCGTAACTCAAAACCCTCACTTCTTCCAACCCTGCTTCAGGAAGCCAAGCCACTCACCGCAGGAGGCTGTTTGGTTTCCTTCTGGAGAAGGCAGGAAGTGGGAGACTTGGAAAACCTATTGTCAACTGATCTATAATGCACTCCGACATCCAGAAGATGGGGGTCAAGGTCTGCTGGTTCAAACCATTGACACAGCGTCTCAGTAACAGAAATTCCATAGTGTGGGCTGGAATATTTATGCAACGTTACCAGAGGCAACCTCCACAGTCCAAGAGGAAGCTAATTTGAGGACGGCTCACTCTCAGAACAAGGACAGAGTTTGGAAAACTTGTATATGCCTTTTTCTTTCCTTTGCGCAGACGGATTACAGCGTTCTTGTTTGTAACAACATCGGAAGGAGGTTGGCAAATTCTCCATGAATCACAGCTGCAGGTATTTCCTCTGCAGAAGACGCCGGGTCCAAATTTCAAAGATGAAACTGTCTTCTGAAAACACGTTGCCCCTTCTTGGTTTCCTTTCTCACCTGTTTGCTTTCTTGCACGCTAGTTCATTTAAGCACTTGAGCATTGCCTCACCTTTGGTCCTGAAGGCCGGCGCCTATGTCACATGCCCAGAAGGAGGCCCCCGACCCCACAGGGTGGGGGCGCACAGCTCCTCTTTTCCAGAAGTGGTCAGCCCTTCACTAGCCATGCGGGGCGGTGTCTTTCACCACTAGGGGCCTCCCTAAGAGAAGTGATGGGTGTTCAAGAACTAAAATCCAGCTTTGGTCCCTTCAGCGTATGGCCTCTGGGGATGTGCCAAGCATTTTAGGACCCACGGCAGACCCAGACTGGTTTGGGCTGGGCAGTGGCAGAGCCAGGAAGCAAGCCTTCCCTTTTTGGACTTGTTCACAGCAACCTGGGGCTGAGATATGACTTGTCCAGTGGGGATGTTATGACCTCCCACTTCCGTCTGGGAGACGGGTGAGTACAAAGTGGGAATTTGATGCCAGGCTGCACCCCCTCCCTGGCCCCCCTCTCTCTCCTATGGTTGCCCTCTTTGCCAAGACACAGATCTGTCAAGATCAGAAACTGAAGGCTCAGTAAACACAAGAAAATGCAACATGACATCGGCTGCTTTTGGCTTTGAACATCACATCACGTGATGTTCCTAGCTGCCCAAGAAGTGACTAGTGAGAAGACCATTCAGTAGGAAAGCCAGTAGCCCATTAATTTGCCTTTAAACCTCTCCACAAAGGACCTAAAAGGGTGCCAAAAAGTAAGTGCCTCTAGGTTACTTCATTTGCAAAATAGGGAAGAACCCAATTTATGAAATATATTTGCATATTGTATCAAAATGACTATCTAAGGGTTACTCTGAGCTTTCTGAAACCAAAATGGTTTCCTTCTAAGCCAAGCCATATCAGAATCCTTTTAAGCCCAGGATATAACTAAGGGTGACCACGATTAAATTTGTGCTTATTTAAAAACACATGTGTACTCATCTATGTACATGTGTGTATATGCATATAAATATGTTCACATATCTATATAATCACTCAGTTTTACCTCTCGGTCTTCCTTCAGCAGATTACAGATGATTTAGTATAGTCTCTTTAGTAGTTGACCAGAAAAGTCCAAGGCCAAATTCAGACCAAGGCCAACAGCGACCTATGTTGTCTTCAGTCTCCAAATAATCTTATAGCAAGTGTCTTCGCTCTCACCGCCAGAACCTGGTGCTCCGGGAGGCTGGGAGTGGCCCACAGGTGCCTGCACCCACATGCTTTTACCCTCGAAGATCTCGGCAGTAGCTTCTAGCGAGAAGTAACCGTGGGGATTTCCATCTGGGCTGTGGGGTGCGGCCAGCCCGACCCCAGCTGCGTTACCACACACCACGGGTTCCCAAGAAAAGCCCGAACGGTGTTGCGGTTTGTATCTGGTCTTTGTTCCCCACTCCTCAGTCCAACCCCTCCAGGCACTAGACCAATAACGGCTGAGCCCTGCGGACGGGGCCTCCGCGTGTCTACAGACTTAAGACAGAGCAAGAGGTCTCCCCTCTGAGAACGGAAGTCGGTGCAGAGGAGCTGGCTTCCACAGGCAACCGACAGCACGACCACAGTCCTTGAAGCACTTCCTGGTGACCCCAATTACTCTATCGGTAGCCATGGTGACAAACACTCGGGAGCACCTTCCCTGGCGTCCTGGATACTGACGTCACAGCCTGCAAACATCCAGCCTGAAGGAGGAAACCATCTCCCTGCTGCTGCTGCTCAGGAGGGGGGCCGACCTGGGAAGGTGTGCAGCTCTGCAGGATCAGATATTCTGGAGAGAAGTGTCCTTCTTCGGGGGACCTGCCAGGCATCATCTGGCAACACCTAGAAACTAATGAGTGTTCAGAAGCACCGACAGCCCACTCTGGCTTGCTGGGGTGGGCCGAGTGGCAAGGGCAGCTTCAGCCACTGCCCCAGTACATTTGAGCAGCATTTGAGTCACTTCCATGTGACCCCCTTGATAAAGACGTAAATAGAAATAGACCCTTTTATGTGTGGGTCCCTAACCGAGGAGGCCTGTGCTCACAGAGCTTTACAAAGGGGGTTCCAGTTCTTCTGTCCTCCTTCCCTCCTCCCACTTCCTCTTCCCCTTTTGGCGAAAGGAAAGCAGGCAGAAATGACGAGGAAAGGTCATCGGGTCTACCATTTCTTGGCTGTGCTTCAGAGCACCTGAGGAGAGGACACTGGGGTGCCAGGGGACACAAGCCAAAGCTAGTGTGGGGGCTGCAAGGCCTCATGCTGGGCTCTCCAGGAGCTGGGACCCGTCCCTGGTACCCAGAGGTCTCTCACAGGGAATTGGCACCATTGTGCACCCGCCCTCTGCCAAATCGTTAGACACAAATCTGGCCTGGCAAACTGGGCTGCTTATGGGGGAAGGAGAGGAGAGGTTCAGCTCTGAGGAGTCACCCTCGGGGGCTCTGAAACTGGATCTGCGGGGACCACCTGCATGCACCTCCTGCGGGTGGCTCTGCACAAAGGCGAACAGGCCCCGGGCGAGAGGTGGCAGGTCCACCCCCCGAAGAGCCCGAGACGGGTACATATGTCCTCCACTTACCCTGTGTCCAGTCTGCGAGCCGCCAAAGAGCACCTCAGAGGCATCCAGCCCATCGAAGTGCCGGCCTTGGGGCAGGCGGGCCCCAGCCAGGGCCAGCACGGTGGGGAAGATGTCCAGCACGCTGCAGGAAGAGTAGGGCAGCCTTGGCCCCAGACGGCCCCAGTCTCTCACCCAGGCCATGCTGTGGTGCAGACCCACCAGAACCAGCCCAAACCCAGCCTCCAGGATGGCCCGCCCCCTCCACCTCCCCGTCCTTCCTTCAGGTTCCACCTTGATTTCTGCTCCTACAGGGGGCAGAATGGCCTGGGGGTTCAGCACCAGGCTCCACGGCCAGGGTTGCCTGGGCTCAAATCCCAGTGCCGCTACCTGTCTAGCTCTTCAGGGCTTCGGTTTTCTGTTCTCTAAAATGGGCATAATCGTCACAGTAAAGGCACGGAGAAGAAGCTGGCACTCGGAAAGCGCTCTCTGAACGTCTGTGCCATGACTGCTCACAGGGGTACCCCGGGGACCCGTGTAAGCGGTTCTGCCTGTCACCAACTAGGCCACGGCCACTCACTGAGCAGGAACAGTGTGTGACAGCTGTCCGCAAGAGAATGTGGGCTTCGTTTCCTTCCCTGGGTCTCCGTGTCACAAATCTCTAGTCTTTGTTCAGAAGCCCGTGACACGTGACACATTCCTTCTCCTTTACCTCAGCTCTTTTCCACACCACAAAACCTAAGTGCTCGTGAAGGAGAAGGAGCACCTCCAGACACGTGCAGGGCGAAACAATGCACACACAGGCCATCCCCCGCGGGCAGCCGTGGGCGACACCTGGCTGCATTTTGTTGATACGACTTTCTTTAACTCACACGGTACAATCTGACTCTACTCTTGGGCACGTCTCCGCCCAGCCTGCTGGAAAGAACTGACCGGCTGCCCTTTCGGCAGAGCTGCTGATCTGAGGGCCAGGCCAGCGAAGAGTTCACAGGACTTGATGGAGCCCCGAGGGTAGGGCCTCCATGAGGCTGGACATACCCGGGCAGGAGGCTCTGGTTGGGCCGGGGCTGGGCGCAGCAGCAGACCTCAGACACACTCATGGGGGGGCCAGAAGGGTCTCACCTGCCCCTTTCCCCACTGGGCGTCTGGCGGAGGGAGCGCTTCCCCCCAAAAGGGGCTGTAGGTGGGACCTGCCACGCACCTCCTCCTCCCTCTGCCAGCCTCCTTCTCCTCTCCAGGGCTCTGCCTACAGCCCCAGGCGGAGTTGCTCCTCTAGCTACAGTACAGAGTGTCTCCGATCTGCCTTCCACTTTCACAGTCCACATAGCTGGCGACCTATCTCTTGAGATACATGCTCCAGGAGCTGGCACCCCACGCTGACGCAGCGTCGAGGAGTGCAGGGTAAGCATTTGCCAAGTACAGCACAGTCCAGAAACCTGTCCAGAGTCCAAGGTTCCTGCCACAGACCGGGCAGCACAGAGGACTGCAGTGCGGCGTGGAAAGGCCCCAGCATGGTTGGGGCCGGTCGTCTGAGCGTTCTCTAATTCGTGCCCCTCGGAGAGGTCTGTGTCCAGATGGGTCACATCAGTGAGCAAGAGGAACGGGGTCTGTCTTAGATTTTGGAAGGCATGGTGCACTTTCTTTTTCCGTCTTATTTTTTCCCCTGTGTCATGAGGCTTGGCCTCCTAATTATACGGCACTAAGTCTAATGTTCTCGGAATCCTGTGTCTCAGAGTTTACCGGGAAGCCTGTCCACCCAGCACACACAGGAGACCTCTGGCCCACAAGAAAAGCGTCAGTGCCTCCGGTGACTCGCCAGTCCCAGCACCGCTTGGCACGCTCAGGCTGTTCCCAGCCCTGGCTCATGTGAGGGAAGGAGCCAAGCCCCTGAGGCTCCCCTGCAGGAGGGAGGTCCTCCTGGGCACAGACAGTCCCGGAGCCTCCCCAGGCCAGGCCTGACCGTGGAGAAACACCGGCTCTACAAAGGCAGCCCAACAACCCCAGCTGTTCCAGACTTCAACCCGCACCTCTGAACTTGGTCCTGGGAGTCTTAAAACCTTGAAAAGAGAGAGAGAGAAAAGTCCAAACCTGACGTTTTCAGTGTCTGCAGCTCATTATGATACTCGAGTGGGGGCTCGGGACAGCCCGACGTGTGGGACCAGCTAACCCACCTCTGCGAGTCCTTCCCTCCACACAAAACACCGAAGCACATTTCACGGCTGTGTGGACGTAGACACGCATATATGGAGTATGCAAAGGACCATTTTCTTCAACCTGGAAGTTCTTTTTTTTTTATCTTCTGGTGAAACTTTCATGTGCTCCCAAAGCCTCAATGGCCCCTGGCACCAGGCCTCCTGAGCCCGACGGAGAGGTGCGCTCCAACTTAGAAGGAAGAAAAGAACCCGTTTCCATGGCCCTTTGGTGGTGAGAAGGGCAGCCAGGCGCCTGCCCACGGAAGGGGAGGCTGAGGCTCCTCTGCTCAACGATACGAAAGCCTGCCGTCGGGGTGGGCAGGGGCGCCTTTGCAGGTTCTCTTGCCCGTGTGAAAACATTCCTTTTCTCTTACCATGGCTTCCACCAGCCCAAGGCACTGAAGGCTGTTCGGAGGAAGTGTGTGCATTAGTGTTCTTATCCAAGGAGCTGCCAAGGAACCTGGGTGTGGAGACGGGGTGATAGACAGAAGGATGTGGGAGGGCCCCGCCCCAGCAGACAGGGCGGGGAGGGGTGCTGAAGGGCTGCAGGGCTGTAGCAGAAGCGCCTGGACCTCAGGACCCGTGCTGATGGGAACAGAGGCACTGTGCTGTGTAGCCCTGGGTTGGAGCACATCCTAGGGCAAAGAGGCAGGTGGGAAGGGACGGGGTTTCCTAGAAAGTGGGGTCATTATATCTGGGGAAAAGGTGGATGTGATCTGAAGATGGGAGGGGAGGACGGTGAGGGGGCTGCTCGGGAAGGACTGGGGGTGCGTGGGACTGGACATGGTGAGGGGTCCAGAGGAGGGCAGGACTTCCTCCAGACCACGGAAGAGCGGGAAGAGTCCCTAGGACGTGAGGGGCAGTGTTTTTAGTGTCTAAAGTTTCTTCCTGCACTGTAATTCCCTCTCGTTTCCCCTAGGAAAAGCGAGGTACCCACCCCTTCCTGGTGTAAGCCAGCTGCGGAGGGAGGTGCGAGGGGCCACAGCCTCCCCCAGAGCATCAGCAGAGCTCCACGGCAAAGCAGGCGCATTCACTGCAGAGCCCTTGCGGCTCCCCCCTTGCCTCCCCCTCTGCCGCTCCCTGCCCGATACGGCAGTGGGGGCGAGGGGGCACTTTCTGGACACGTGGCTTGACCCTGCCCAGGGGTGACACTTCTCCTTGTAGCTCCTATTTCCAGGACACGTTTCTGTAGCTCAAGACTGTACAGAGCCTGTCAAATCCTGCTGCACATGACTGCCTTTCGGATGTCAGAACAGAGCCACAAGGCTCCCCAGGGGATTATCCGATCTCCTGGCCAAACAGCAGCTTTAGCTGTTTTTCAAATGGGATTGTTTCGAGGCTCATACCAAGCTGGTCACCTTGTACTTGCCTCAGTAATCTCTGACAGAGAGGTCCACGGCTCTGAACAGACAGGGGGCTCCCAGTTTGGATGCAGAGCAGGCCCTTCCCCTCTTTATACATAAAGATCTAGCTCTCGACCAGCCTGAGCCTGTCTCCCCAGGGAGCTGCTTGGAAACATTTTGGTTGTCACAAGCGGGGAGGGGGTGTGACTGGCATCTAGTGGGTAGAGGCCAAGGGTGCTACTAAACATTCTACAATGCTCAGGGCAGCCCCCACGAGAGAGATTGAGCCAGTCCCAAACATCAACAGTGTGAGGTCAAGACACCCCACCTTCACGTTTTAGGTCCAGACCACCAGCAGGCCTTTCCACATGTGCTGCCCAAGGCCCGCCCTCCTGAAGGGAGGCCGGCTCCTCAGCGTCAGGAGCATCTGTCCCGAGAGCGATGCTTGACCCACAGTTGGACACAGCAATAAACATTTGTTGCATAAACAAATTTTCTCCCATTCTGTACTTGTGTCACTGGGCTTTGGGGTCAGGGCATGTGCAGACCTTCCGTGGATCTTACTCCATCGGATGGGTGCACGCCCAAGTGTGAGTGCGGGTGATCTCTGAAAGGAACCAGTGGCTCCCTGCGTCCCCCTTCCAACACACTCTTCACTTTTCTGTATCCATGTGATGCTTGTATCAACTCATCTGCTCTCCGGCACTCACAGTTCTTCAGGGCCAACAGAGTACAGGCTAAGCGACTCTGGCCGTATCTGGAGGGCCTACGTCCTCTGAGCTGTGACGTACTGGAACAGTGACAAGGACTTGGGGTGCAGGTGCTGGGTCCCCAAGAGCAGGAAGTCTTAGCATAAGCTTCTCCTTGGAGCTGACCGCGAGGACATCGTGGAAAAGGCAGCAGACGTGCGATGCAGCGGCGGCCTGTCCTGGCAGTGAGGACGCTCCACCCAAATATGCGTGGATTCACATCGGAAAACAGCAAGAGGGTGGATGCTACAGGGACAAACTGTCCTGCTTCAATCCAGACTGATTTAACACCAGAAAATACCCTGCGAGGGGCAGATGTAGTACAGTGGCACAGTCCCGGTAAAAATTGCAGGGGCCCTCCAGCAAGTGTTACCCTGTACCAAGAAGACTCACTTCCTCTGGGCCCCAAACTATCCCCTAAGTCACCTCTGAGTCCCTGGGTGACCAGCGAGATGATGCAGTTTTATCACGCTGCCGTGGCTGACTCTCAGTGTAAACACTGTTCTCAGATGAGAAGCGCGTGCTTGGTTCTCGGTGATGTAACGTGAGAGGTGGCTGGGCTGTTTGTGCGTGTACAGCCCAGCCTGCGAGCACTTGGCCTGCTTCGTGCACCAAGTCAGCCCCACAAGAAGCAGCCCGCCTGGCCCTCTTCCCGGTCGGCCTGACATGACAAGACTCCAGCCCCTCCTGACTGCACAGGGCTGACTGAGTCCTGGGGCCCGCAGGCTGCCAGGGTGGTGCCTTCCCACGCCCTGCTCCGGCCACCAGAGCTGTGTACCCCTCTTTTGCCCTGGGTTTCAGTTCCCCCCTCCCCTCACACCAGGTCTGGGGGTGCTAAACAGGCCCCGAGAAGCTTGCTTTCTTCTACTAGACTGTGTTCTTTTGGTAGATGATGGAGAACCTGTGGAAATAGTAGGTTTGTCTTTAAGCAGACCGAAACCTCCAAGCACGTGAGCAGACATTGGCTTCTGCTGAGGGTCCGTGTCAGTGAACGCAGGGCAGAAGCAGGTCTGAATGAATAGGAAGTCCCCAGTACGATCACGCAGCTACATGGCACTACAGCACAGCTTTCGGAATGGCCCACCTGCAGCCAAGTTCTGTGCCAAGGAGAGGGCCTCCTGAATCTGCTTTATAAGGAGCTGAGAGTGATGGGGAGCTGTCACACTCACGGGTGTCCTCCTGATGCAGGAAGCACCCAGCAACCCACCGCACTGGAAAGCCTCACTGCCAGAGGCAGGAAGACCGTCCTCGCCTCAGGATTCATGCCCACCTGCCAGCCTGGTGGCGTCACCTTCTCCCTCCCCTACAAGGCAAGTGCACATCACATTCCTTTCTTGGGGCCGCGCGGTTGCCCGTGAAATGCTGGCTTCACACAGCCACCCCCAGGCCCCCCGCCGCCCCCCAAGGATGGAATCAGGATGGCTCAAGTGGTCTGTCCCTCCCGTCAGCTTGGGGCAGGGCAGAAGGGGGGCCACTGCCCTCTCTGCCGCTGCCCTCTCCTCAGCAGACGCACTGCCATGACCCAGCGCTGAAGGCCACGGCACCCACCCAGCCCCTCTGCACCCGGACACAGGAGGCTTGTGTCTCTTACACAGGAGGCTTGAAAAGACTCCACCGTGTATCATTTACATGAGCACACGGGATTGCCGACAGGCAGATCCGTGCCGCCATCATCTGAGCCTGGCACCGAGCACGCTCGGGAAAGGCAGGTGCCGGGTGAGGTCTCTCCCCATGTCCCTACCCACTCAAGTGTCCCGTGATTTTCTTGCAGTCAATAAACCCCAGCAAGTCCAGGTGGCTTGGGTCTCTTACCTTAACAAGGCAATGCTGGTGACATTGGTGGGGATTCTGCCAGGCCAGTAAGCCACAGCCGGGACCCGGTGCCCTCCTTCCCAGGTGGTCTGCTTGGCCGGACTGCCCCCTGTGGAAGGAGGGGAGACGGGTGGTTCTTCGACAGTGGTGACTTGGGCCTTCCCCTCATCTCAGAGCCACCATGTGGGACAACAGTCCTGCTCTACGAGGACTCTCTGAGAGCTCCCGATCTTTACAACAAAGGAGTGACTTCTTTTACTAACCAGCTGTGTTGATTTGACTAGTTATCTTTGAATACGCGAGTTTATTTTACTGGACTCAACACATGTAAGTAGTTGCCTCGGTCACTCTTATAAAATCACGTCACTGCACTTTCTTCATGATACTTCACACTTCAGATTGTCTGGCTTACAGACACGCTTCCCACATGTCTCCACACCTCGAGGCTTCATCCATCAGTCTTGGGTACCCAAGACACAGGTACTTAACAAATACTTGTTAAATAAATGAATTTGTCTTCCTACTATTCGTAATGTAATTTATCTGTTTAGGATGAAAAAATACAATTGTTTGAGAAGAGAGAAAGGCAAAAGTCCCCAGGCTATTTGATCTGCCCGAAGCCCAACAACTGAGCTGGCAGTGGGCTCTGTTATTGTATTTTGCTTTGCTTTGCTTCATTTTTCCTTGAATTAAAGAGTTGTTCTGGTGTTGTGGAGACAGCCTTAGTAATAGCTCCGACCTCTTGCCTCTCAGGGGGAGGCAAGAACAATCTATGTGCAATCTATGAATTTCCACTTTGGTAACTACAGGAATTCCTTTTGTAACCACTAAGTCTTTTTGTGACCACCAGTATAATGATGACCAGCGGGCTGGAAGAGATGAGCTCATGTTTTATGGAAACATCCTGAATACACGCTGCCTCGGATTAACCATGACCATCCCCACCACTCCCACACACACCCCACCCTCAGCCCCGTTGAGCCAAGGATTCCACAAAGTTCGCGTGTAGCGAGCCCTGCCAAAGCAAACGTGTATGTGGCTCACACATACTGTGGTCGTGCAACTCCCCAGCTTGGCTGGCGTGAATGTGAAAGCGATGGAGAAGAGAAGGGGGGGTGACAAGTCTGCCGCCCTGCACTCACGCTGAACCTTTGAAGTCCCTGGCCCGGCACACCACACCGGAAATGCTCGGCATTCTTGCGATTTTCTCATGACCGGCTCTGGAGTCCCCCCAGTGTGGAAGTGGGAAACAAAACACAGAACAGCTCCCCCTCCCATGGACTGGTCGTGTTTATGGGTGGAGGGCTCTCGAAACCAAGGGGAGCTGTGCAGGCTCAATGGGAAGCTCTTTGGCCGGGCCTCAGAGTTCTCAGATACAGTCTTCCCAACGAGAGCCACGTCTTCCACAAACACATGCAGTGCCCACTCCCAGGTACTGACGCACACGGAAAAGAGAATCCAGAACCACAGAAAGCACGAAACACACTCCCGCACGGCTTCGGAGGGCATGACTTACGTCACGGCTTAAGGCCAAAGAGCAGGGAGACAAGAAGCGTCCTCGTTTGCACGTGCTACGGCTCTGCAGATAAGTCCACCCCCAGGAGGGGAATTATGTGGAAGCCCGGGGTGGAGGTGGGGATAGGTAGGTGAAATACAGAACCTGTTTCTTTGCGTGTTCATGGTGCACAAAATTTAACAGGTGTGCTTAGCCCTGGAGGCCAGGTGCTAGAAAGTGAAGGCTTCAGTTCCAAGAAATAAGCCGTTAGTTCTTAGAGGCCTGGTACTCCACAGCAACCAGCAGGCAGGAGTGACAGCCTGCGTGGCAGCAGGTGAGGGGCACCGGAGTCAGCACCGGATGCGGTCTCTGCCTCCGGGATGTTTCCAGAACAGGACACTGGCCCCTAATTAATGCATCTGCTAATTGGTCTTCACCACAAGGGGTTCTGCTGGTTTGCCACAAGTTTTTGCATTGCTCCTTTCGGGCAATGGACTTCCCTGAGTTGTGTTTCAGAGAAAAATACTTCAATATGTTTGCCTTATTTCAGCAGAGGGTTGAAAGCTGGAGAGGTTAAAAGGAATTCAGTCAGTTATAAAACGTGCATATGTCAACCAAGTAAACCATCCATAGGGCAAAGATTCAGGATTAAGAGAAAGAGAGAAAGAGGTTGGCTAAGTGAAGTCCCTTGGTGCATCCACTTGAGGGCCCATCCCCCTCTGTGTCGTCAAGACTGTCCAGCACATGCTGGCTGCACCTTGGGTTCTGGCTTTGACTGAGAGACACAATCGTATATCCCAGCCATGCCCAGAGACCTAGTACTCTAAAGCAACTTATCTGAAAGGTGTCCAGGGTGTGGGTAAGCAATTATAAAAATATACATCACTCACAGCGTGGATGCTGTCTTACTCAGAACCCCAGTATCTCAGTGGCTCTGCTGGGGATGGACAAACGAAAAATCTGACCAGTATTCCCTATGGGTCCCCAGGGTTGTGGAGTCTGATTATCTGAATAACAGGGCTGGCTGTGGTTTATCTGCACTAGCAAAGGTTGGATCCCAGGATAGCTGCCTCTGGTCCCCGTACTCTTCTCTGATTATGTGGTCCTAGGGATGGAAACTCACTTCCAGTTACACACAATAACAACAGCAACAACATTATCTCTTACTGACTAAGCCCTGGTTAAGCACCAAATCAAGCATCCCTAAGCATAATGTCGAGAGCTTCCCTGAATTATCTCGTTTAATCCTTATCGTGACCTTTGAGCCAGGTACTTATAAATCCATTTTTCAAATGAAGAAACTGAAGCTCAGAGAAGTTAAGTAATTTGCTCAAGGTCACACAGCTAGCAAATGCTAAGAGCCAGGATTTGAATCCAGGTCTAACCACACAGCCAGCACTCTCACCCATTAAATCTTCTAGGACGGTAGCTCCCACCCACCCCTGAATGCATATTAGAATCACTAGGGAAACATAAAACGTACCCATGCCAAGACCCCTTTCTGAGGAATCATGATTTGACTGGCCTGGGATGTACTCCTGCTGATGTAAGGCGAAGAACACCCATTCCAGAGGTAGGAGGGCAGGGGCAAGATCAGAGAGTGGGCATAATGTCTTTCAAAATTATATGTAGCCTAGTGCCCACACCTTTATACTTTTAAGTCACAGGATCATAAATACGAACCTATACGTTATAATAAGAATAACAGGTAAGAAGTCCACAGATTAACTTCCTATGCACTTTCTGATTCCAAAAACAATTTTTCAGTTTAGATAAACCC
Source organism: Tonatia bakeri (assembly GCA_004024845.1). NCBI lineage: Eukaryota > Metazoa > Chordata > Mammalia > Chiroptera > Phyllostomidae > Tonatia > Tonatia bakeri. The sequence goes on along the minus strand of PVIA01001688.1, from coordinate 42,380 downwards.
TACTACTTCGATCAGCGGCACTGGCACATAAGAAGTGTTAGCTGGATATGGCTTTCTGTTGAGAACGCATTTCAAGGCACTTGTGGTTAGTTATGACTCTAATTAAGGCAGAACCTCTTACTTAAAGCAATAAATATTTAGCCTCAGCAACCAAAATATAAACAGAACCATGATTCATGAACTTGCTTCCTTGTTCTTCCCGGCTACGGAAGTGAAGTGGCATTCCCTGATGCGCGGAGACAGCGCCAGCCAAGGAAGACTCACTTGGCCCATACTTGGGAAGAGCAGTCTCTCCCAGAAAGGACACAAGTGCTGCGTGGCACTGACTCAGAGAGACAGCGCTCACGACCTCTCAGTGCAGCAGCAGAACCACCAGCAGAACCCTGGAGATGCTAATTTAATGAGCCTAGGGTGGGCCTCTGGGTCTAGGTAATTCTGATCTCGGTGGTCTGAGAGCCAGAGTGTGAGAGGTGTACGCAGGTACACCTGCAGAGTGTGCAAGGTATGCAGGAGGCACCCTTGGAATCAGGCAGATGGCAGGTCTCGCCGCAGGGCCACCCCTCTTCAGTGCGTGGCCTTGGGCGGAATTCTTAATCTCCGTCACACTTAGTCCCCTCGGTCATGAAGGGAGGACATGATGGTGCTCACTGCCTGGGGTTGTGGGGAAAGTCACATTAGAGAACGTGTATGGAGTTCGAGAAGCAAGGTCCTTTGGCCTGGTGCCTGCCGTGGAAGTGCCACACAAACGCCATCCAAACAAACAGACAGACAGACAGACAAAACATTGCCTACAGATAGAATACAGCAGAAGTTGCAACCTGGCAGCTCACACGCTGAGCTTAGCCCTCTGACACTTGGCTTGGCGTGGATGGTTTTGTTGTCATTGTTGTTTTTAATTAACTTTGAATGTCATCAGACTGGACCCTGTCTCTGGCCCCCTGCACCCCTGACACGGCCCGCACTGCTGAAAGGCGTGTTCGTTTCTATCACCTGCCTGGCCCACCAAGGCACTCGTATTCGTGACTCGGGTAGAAGAACACGCCTGTTCTGAGGAGTGCACATTTTATAACCTTCTAAAGCAGCAGGCTTCGTTTCTAAATATAAATATGTGCCCTTGCCAAGGATGCCTGTAGCATGCTGGTTTTCTAGAAACAAAAGGCCATCAGGCCAATGACTCTGGCTGGCCTGGTATGGCCTTAAGTGTGATGAAGAGGACATTTCAAGCCTGGTGGCCAAAGGCCCAGAAGGACACACAATTCAACTTCCACTGGGTCCCCACCAGCTGGCCCTTTCCCTCACCAGGGGCCAATAGCCAACATGCCTTTCCCCTTGCTCCCTCACCCCTCCCCACCTGTGATCTCTCTGCACCCTACCCGTACCCCACACTGGACAGAAGGCCCAGGATGCAGAGCCCGCTTCCCAGTGGGAAAAGTTATGCAACAACCTGATAGCATCAGATTACAAACAACCAAGGTCTCCTAGAAGCTGAGGATGCCAAATTCAACAGAATGTTTCCTCATCACCAAAGGGGAGGAAAAAACAGTTCTGCTCTTCAAATAAAACACACACATACACACACACAGTTTCCAGACAGAAGAGCAAGTCTGTCAGGGACAAGCGAGGTGCTGTTTCTGTCCTGGGTGGGAAGCAGGTCCCGGGTGGGAAAGAGTGAGGGCTGCTCTGAGCCGGGCCCGAGCGGGGCCGTGGGCTGGGGGTCAGCAGTCGGTGGGCACCTCATGTCCTCTTTGGGAGAAGGCAGGGCCACCCTGGGTTGCCCCCCATCCCCCAATTCAGTTTCTCCTCACCCCTGCAGGGCGCAAGCCAAGCCCAGGGGAGCACCCTCACTCCTGCACGGGGTAAGAAGATGACTCCAGGAGACGCTGCCTCATCCCATCAGCTGAGCACGGCAGCTTGGCCAGGAAAGGAAAGGGAAGACAAGGAGGGGGGCTTGGGGGCCTGAGAACAGGACAACGCAGCATGGGGCCTGACGTGTCAGGCTGGCTGCAGGGCGGAAGAAGCAGGGCTCCGGGTACTGTTTGTCCTACTTCACTGCAAAAACACTGACTGCCTTCTCTCTTTCATCTGCTCCAAAAGCTGGCCCCTTGCAGCAGGACGTGCAGGCATCCCACTGACGAGGAACCTGGGTGAGGAGGAGCAGGTGGTCAAGAAGGGCCCCCAGCTACGCTGACCTGAGCCCTGGGTAAATGCCCTTCCACACGGGGCTCTGCCTGCCTTCCCAGGAAGAGAGGAGGAGGAAGCCTGTGGAATAGTTGACAGAAAGCTGGTCTAGAGAATGGAGATGATGAAGTATTTACTACTAGGCAAAGTTTGCCTTCGGGATCCCCTGAGAAGGGAAGAAAATGGACCCAGCCCCAGCCCAAGCCCCACCATGAACTCAGGTGCTGTGCTGGCTGCTTGGATGAAGCCGCGACATTTGGGAAAGTTCTTGCCCCAAACAGTGTTCTCCTGAGATAACTGAAATCCGGCTTCTGGGCTCAGTTTCCCAAGACAGAGGCCCAGAACCTTGGAAAGGTATCCACATATTAGGGATATTGCCTGTATAGCCCAGTCGGAAAATCTCTTTAGGGCACCTTACCCTTTGTGGTTCTCCCACTTTGTTTCAGCTGGAAGGGAAGAAATCGAGTCTTGGGGAGTTAGTGAAGGCCCAGCACAGAGGCTGAGAGCCTCCTAGGCAACAGTCCGGTGGACTCCCCTGGTCACCCAGTGAGATGGGTCTGTCACCCTCATCACAGAGGAGGAAATGGGCTGAAAGGGAGCGGTGTGCCGCAGGCACCGGCTCCTAAATTCAAAGGACAGTCAAGCCCAACCCGGGCCTCCAAAGCCATTCATTCTTTCCACCCCTGCAGTCTGCCTCCCAGGGGTTTAGGAAGACCCAGACTGTTACAGGGGCTCAACACACTGTCCTCAATTCCCAAGGGGGCCAGGGAGGCAGGGAAGATTTTCCAGATGGCTGAGCCGTCAGTCCCATGGAACAGGGCATGATTGTCCCCAGGATAATGTCGGGGCTGTGGAATGAGCCACTGGGGCCAAACAATGTGACCTCCTTGATCGACGGCCTTAGAAAAGCTCTCCACCTTGCTCAGCCTCAGTTTCCTCATTTGGCCACCAGGGCCGCTGCAGTGAAGATCACTGAGGTCTCCTTTGACCCTGGCGTGCTTCGAACGCAGGGGTATTCCTGCGGACTGTCTCCTGCTTCTCTCATTTACCATCTCGGGCTCAGCGAACAGAGTCCATCCTTGCCGCTCTCCTCACTGACAGTAGAGGGGTCTTTGAAAAACGGAGCGAGGAGCGGGAGGAGTGGGAAATGGGGAGGAGGTGTTGAGCGTGCACGGGGTTTTCTCTGGAGGTGATGGAAATGTTAGGGTCTCGGCAGAGGTGACAGTGGCACGACACTGAGTGTGCCCAATGCCACCGAATGGTACAGGTTAGAGTGGTTAATTTTATGTTATGTGAATTCCACCTCCATTTTCAAAATCGAATAACGTCACTCTCATTCTTAAAACCCAGTGATTCCTCATTTCTTTAGATTGATGGCTGAAGTGTTTGCCTGAAAGAAAAGACCATCGGACACTGGCCCCGGCCTTGTCTCTCTGCCCCCACGAGCTCCAGGTACAGACGGCTGGGCAGCCCCTACTGTCTGGTCTTTCCAACCCTGCCCAGGCAGCCCTGAGCCCCCTCCCTTGAAAATCCCTGGCCGTCTCCTACTCATTCTGCAAACCTAACCACTCAGGGCAGCCTTCTTGTTCCCCATCCCAGTCGGTGAAAGGCGCCTGTGCTCCCTGCCACCATGGCGTTCTTGCCCTGCAGCATGATGACCTGCCTATACGTTCCCTCCCAGTACTGTCCAGCAGACCTTTCTGCCATGATGCAAATGTTTCATATTTGCACTGTCTGGTATGGTAGCCACCAGGTGGCTTCTGAGCTCTCGAAGTGTGGCTAAGGTGGCTAAGGAACGTGTGGCCACTGCCTGGTGTGCGGGGCAGTGCAGCTATAGACTGACGGTTCTCAAACTTTAACCCACATCACAGTCATCTGAAGGACTTGTTAAGACACAGATTCCTGGGCCCACCCCAGAAAGTCTGGGGTGCGGCCCTAGAATTTCTGTGGCTGACGGTTCACAGGTGGCACTAATGCTGCTGGGCCAGGGACCACCCTCGATTACTTCTGGTTCACATCCAAAAGGTCCAGACTTCGATGACTCTAGAATCCACGGGGTCTAGATATGGATGTTCTAGACTGGCTGTTCTCCGAGTGTGGTCCCTGGACCAGATGCATCAGCATCACCTAGGAGCTTATGGGACAGGTAACATCTCCATCACTGTCCCAGGTCCACTGAGTCAGAACAGCATCTTAGCAGGATCCCCGGGGGACTGTCTGCTCATGAGAGTCTGAGAAGCACTGCTCTAGACTGTCATTCCTTAAAGCCAGGGGCTTCGTGGGTCTTTGTGTTCCCAGCACTCAGTTCCTGGCCCATAGTCTGTGCTCAAGAAATGGAAGGAAAGAAGAGACGGAGGTTGCCCAGGCCCAGCCAGTAAATGTGTCTCTCCTAGGGCTAAGTCCTTCCCTCAAAGAACGGGCCCCAGCCACATCCCTGAACTGGATTCGATACTTCAAACCTGCCTCATATGACGGGGAAGAGGCAAGATGAGGCAGGGCTTCAGATGGGAGATCAGAGATCGACTTTGGGAGAACAGAGAGCTCCCCACAGGGCCTGTCAGTAAGAAGCCACTTACTGACAGGCCCTTTCCCCCTCATCCTTGCTTTCCATGCCTTCTGCATTCTTATCCTCCAGAGTTCTGACCCCAGGCTCTCCCAGGCTTTCCCACTGAGCTGAAGAGGACAGCCTGGCCTGAGGGTGTCCCAGGTACTAGAGGAGGAACTGTCACCAACCAATGCAAATAACCGCTCTCAGCTTAACACTGTCTCCAATGCAAATAACTACTCCCAGCTTAACACTGTTTCTCCCTCTTGGCATCTCTGGGCCACACTGGAAGAAGAGTGGTCTTGGGCCACCCATTAAATACACCGCAACACATAATCACAAAAAAATAATCTTATAATGTTTTAAGCAAATTTATGATTTTGTGTTGGGCCGCATTCGGAGCCATCCTGGGACGCATGTGGCCCGTGGGCCGCAGGTGGGACACCCCTGCCTAGGCTGCTGTTGCAGATATTGGACACGGTGCTGCCCACCTCCATTCCTGGGAGCTTTTCCTGGCCCAGCTCTCCAGCAGCCAGGACTAAGTTACAGCATTCTGGAACTGGAGAGAACCACGGAGATCAACGGGGAGAGAGAAACAGCGGCAACACCAACCCCGCACGACAGAGTATCTGTTCACTGTGCAGAGGACAGGAGGTGGCACCCCATCCCCTGGCTCCTCGCTCTGCTCCCTGACACCAGACGGGGCCACAGTACTGGCAGCCACTTGCTTTGAAGCTCTCCAGGGATCTGAGCCAAGGAATACCAGCTTAAAGACAAATAACAAGGAATGACCAGCACGTCCGTCTTGCCCCCAGTCATGTGGAACACAAAGATTCCAGTCCCAGGAAACTACAAATATCCTGCCAGACTAATATGAAAGGGGCTTTGTGTCATTTGACCTGGACAGCGGGGACCGTAGCTCAGGACTGAGCTGAACAGCAGGAAAACCCAGGCCCTGTGGGTAATGTCACCAAGTCCACCTCCAAATCCCTTGGATACAAGTGCCTTCTACAGAACTTAATGTTTTCAGATACGTATTAATACCAGTTAATTGTGTGTGGGGGGATCACACTTAAACCCTCCCTCTGCTACCCATAAGTAATTACTGCTAATCTTTTGTTACCTTTTCTCGCCTCTTTTAATTTCCTGAGAATAACTATGCTTATTTTTACATACTAAAATTATCTTTTACGTATTGTTTTGTAACCCGCTTTATTTGCTGAAAAGTATTTAATGTAACAGTTTCCAGGTCAATGATATGCAGCATTTCAGGGGTTCCTTGGCATTTCTTTAAATGAATGTATCATAATTTCTTTAACACTCCTCTACTACTGGATGCTTGGGTTATGTCCACTTGTTATTTTAAAAATCCACTGCCATAGCATCATTTTACATACCCTATTGTGTACTTGGCTATTTATTTCTTCAGGACAAATTCTTAGAGGAGAACCTAAAGCATCAACAGGCATGTGCCTTTTTCGGGGTTTGGTCCACGCCACCGAGCTGCCCCCAGTACAGCTGTTCTCTCAGAAGAGTCAGGGCCTGGTAGGGAAAATTTCCCAGAGCACATGGGTGCTGAGCCGAAGGATGTTTCAGTAGGGAAAGGAGGTATGGTGTAGTGGGAAGATCACCAGCTTTAACTTGCTAGTAAGCCTAGCCCCCTCCTCACAAACTGTGTGACCACGGGCAGGTTGCCTGGCCTCTCTGAGCCTCTCTTTCTTCACCTGTAAATGGTGATGAACCTACCTACCACGGCTGTGAGGTCTAGAGACAATGGGTACAGAGACCTGCAGTAGCTGTGCACTAAACATTTATTGGATAAATGAAATGGGTTAATGGTTGGATGAATGGAGGGATGACTTTAAAAACAAGGAAGAAAGAAGGGACAGAGAATGAGGACTCACAGCAGGATGAAAGTAAAGGGAAAGCGCAGGGGTGGGGAGGGCTGGCCCCCTGAGGGAGTCCCAGGAGAAAAGGACTGAGGAGGATGCTCCAGGCTGAACAGAAACCCTCTCCGTCCCGACTCGTTTCTTTTCTGGGACCTGGTGACTGCGGGGGACCTTGTCCCTGTTTCACTATCATGCCCTAAGACCTGGCCCTTCCAGAGACAGAATCCCGTGTCCCACCCACAATGGGACCCGCCAACCGCAGCTGACTCCCTACCTTGGCGAACCTGCCACGACCCAGTGAAGGGACCCATGCTGCCCGCCAGCTCACATTTCTGAGCCCATGGGCCGTTGTCTCCTAAAAACCAAAAGAAACAACAGGTAAAGGTCCGTAGGCTAGTAGACACTTCTGTTGATTCTCTCTCTCTCGGGCCCTACATCCCTGGGCACAGCAGAGGCCTGGATAGAAGAGGGACTTGTAAAGTCAAATACACCCTACCCTTGAAGGGCCACCCTTCAGATGAAACTCTGCTGGGCTTTCAGAGAGGTGGGCTTTCCTTCCCCCAAGCTAGTCCCATCTTGAGGCCCTTGCCTTGCAGACTTTTGCCTTTTATATACTTTCAGCAATCTCATTACCATTGTCATCAGCTCTGCAACTACTTATTGAGCACCTGTGATGGGCCCCGTGCTTCACGTACATTATCTCCTGATCCTCCAACATGCTACGAGCTGGATTCCACTGGTAGCTTAATTTTGTAGATGAAGAAATGGAGGCTCAGAGAGATGAACCTTCTCAACAGTAGCAAAGGGACTCAGATCCAGGTGTCTATGTGACCAGAGGCAGTGCTTCTAACCACTGCCTTCACACAGACAGGCGCCTGAGGCCCACAAGGCCTGCGGGCCCTCTAAATGGCTCACTAGTTCAACTCCTCTCAGCCTAAAGATGTGCGACCTGGTGATCTGGTGGCCAGTAGCAACCAGAGTCTCCGAGGACTATATAGGTTCACAATATCAAAGTCATTCATTAACAATTAAGAACAATATCCAGATGACCCTGATCAATTCTTAACGGGCCAGCAGGTTACCTGCTCTTTCTGTGCAAACCTTTCCAAGGGGCTCAGCCGTGGAGGCCCCAATGGACAGGTGCTTAGCACTCAAGCCAACAAACACTAGTGAGGGTGCAGGGGCAGAGTGAGCCATCAGATCTCAGGGAGGCTGGCTGGGTTTTAGTACTTTACCTGTAAACCAGATGAATGTATTTTCTTTTGCGGTGCGGTCAACTGTGTCTTTAATCTGGCCCATCAGGCTGTCCATCTCCCGGAGGCCTGCAGCATACGGCCCGCGGCCCCGTGGGTCTGCTGATAGCTGGGTTTCGGGTAAGGGAACGTGCATGTGGGCCAGGCCCACGTAGAGCAGGAAAGGTCTTCTGCTGGCGCTAGAAGGGAAAAGCCGAGACATGGCTCTCCAGAAGGCTCTGTCTTGTCCACGTCTCTGCCTTGTCTCAGAGAAAACACCCAGAACACCTTCTGCTCTATGTGCACAAGGAGTACTTACTTGTCCAGAACCTTCCTAGAATAAACGAGTTAGCCAATTAAAACCTGAAAGTAATTGTAATAACAGTTACTGTCCTTTAAGGTTTCCTGAGAGCTCATTAAGTGGGACTCATGTTGTCTACATTCATTCTCATAATCACCCCCAAGTTCCCTTTTTCAGATGAAGCATCAGAGGCTTAGGAAGACTAAAGAACTTGTCCAAATTCACACATTAGTAAATGACAGAGCCTGGGTTCCAACTTACACCCAGCCGAGAGAAGAGCCCTTGCTCCTAACTGCTGTACACTGAAGTCCAACGCAGACATATTTTTAAATTTTATCTGCTTTTTGCAGCATCCAGGCCATCACATCCATTCTCAGACTTGGCCCTGGCTAAAAAATGAATGGATAACTCACGTTGGCCACAAGGAATGCCAAACGAAGCACATCACTACCCAGAGCATCTAGACCAGGTTTTGTTACAGACCCAGGTGCCCAGCCCCGAAGATTCCTATGGAAGGCATGTTGGGAGCCAGGGTGGGCTGTTCCCAGGCAAGGAGCAGGATCAATGCAGCTGTAGGACCACATCCTGTCCCCTCCTGCTGCCGTAAGAACCCTCATGCAGCTACCTGACACAGGCCACACCTGTGGAGTAGTCTTTCAGAGGACACAGCAAGGGTGAGGGTACAGCTCAGTCAAATTCCCACCAAGTGCTGATAGAGGCTGGCTCTTTCTACCCCAATGCACCTAGAGATCTGACTTTCACATTGGCCTCAGTGCCCTTAGTTTTCCCTGATTTATATCATCCCACACCAAGTTCTCCAAGTACCCCCACCATCAGCTCCGCATCAGTTCAAGCCCTGGAGAGTCCCCTGCTTCTGACTCCCAGGGTCTTCTAACCGGGACTGTGCCTGCACTCAGTTCTCTCTCTCTCTCTCTTTTTTTAATTTTATTTTAATCATTGTTCAAGTACAGTTTTCTGCCCTTTACTCCCATTCCAGTCCACCCATCCATCCCTCCCCACCTCCCTCCCATTTCCACCCCCACCCCCTAGTTTTGTCCATGTGTCCTTTAAATTTGTTCCTGTAAACCCTTCCCATTCTCCCCTGAAATTCCCTCCCCTCTCCCTTCTGGCCACTGTCAGCCTGTCCTCTATTTCAGTGACTTTGACTATATTTTGCTTGTTTCTTTGTTTTGTTGTTTAGGTTCCTGTTAAAGGTAAGATCATATGGTATTTATCCTTCACTGCCTGGCTTATTTTGCTTAACATAATGCTTTCCAGCTCCATCCATGCTGTTGCAAAGGGTAGGAGCTCCTTCTTTCTTTCTGCTGCATAGAATTCCATTGTGTAAATGTACCATAGTTTTTTGATCCATTCATTTACTGATGGGCATCTAGGTCGCTTCGAGCACTTAGCTATTGCAAATTGTGCTGCTATGAACACTGGGGTGCAAAGGTTCTTTTGGATTGGTGTTTCAGGGTTCTTAGGATACAGTACCAGCAGTGGAATTGCTGGGTCAAAAGGCAGATCCATTTTTAGTTTTCTGAGGAAGTTCCATACTGTTTTCCGTAAAACCCAGGACACAAGTCCCAGTCATGGGCCTCTCCTTCCCCATTTTAATCAGTGATTTCTCTTCAACATTTCAAGAGTTGGGTTATCTAAATGCAGTAGTCACAAGTCCTGTGCAGCTATTTAGATTTCAATTAATGAAAATTAAATAAAACAGAATTCTGTGTCTCACTTGCTACAACACAGAAGACATCACGCCAATGGAAATAAGCCAGTCACCAGAGGACAAATGCTGCATGATCTCACTTATATGGGTAGTACACAGAGTGGTCAACTTCACAGACACGGAAAGTAGAGAGGTGGGGGCCAAGGGCTGGAGGGGAGGGAAAGCGGGAGGCTGCTGTTTGATGAGCACAGAGTTTCGTTTGGGATGGTGGAAAAGTTCTGGAGATGGATGGTGGTGATGGGTGTAGAACAATGTGAATGTTCTTAAAGCCTCAGAACTGTACGCTTAACAAGGTGAATTTGTATATGTATTTTACCACTATGTCTGTACAAATTCAGCGTCTCAGTTGCCCTACCCACATGCCAAATGGGCAGTAGCCACAGGTGGCTACTGGCTGCCATCTTGGACAGCACAGATAGAGACATTTTTCATCCTCACGGAGTCCTACTGGATAGCCTTGGTGTAGAGTGTCTGTTGCCTGCTCTCCTGCATGAGCACAGCCTGCTGGGTAAGTGAATGGGGGCTGAACACCAGCCCACAATCCACTGGCCCAGTAGGCACTCGGACACAGATCAGCGCCCACCCAGTGGGGGCAGCTTTTTCTGATTTGCAGGTAGATGCCACATTGCAGTGGCGTGCTGGATACAGCTGGCTCAAATTTCAGGAATTTTGCAAGCCATGACCGATGTTTAAAATCAAATTAAATCAGCTTGCAATTAAATAAATTATATCATAAACAAAAATGATACATTCTTGTGGTTTATCATGTCCTGATTATTCTACTACGTTTCACTATTGACTGTGCTCTCAGGGTTATTTTCACCCACTGTATCTGTGTGGTGGAAATACTGTGTAATGGTGTGCTGTATGTCTCTTTTCACGCCATACTCAGCGACAGCACATTGACAGCCTGAAATCAGCCAGGGTGAGAGTATTTGTAAGACAGAAGTGGACAAATGCTATAAATTAGGGATTTTTTTTCTCCAAGTGCCAGGTGTTAAACAAGTACCAGGGGGCTGGGAGGTTCCCATCGCCCACTCTTTATCTGAGCCCTCATCATTAGCCTCCCGACTCTACCCGTTATCGCCACCCTGACAGCACCCTGGGCCAGAGACTGAAAGGGGCGTGCAATCATCAGCAGGTAGTGTGGACTGATGAGAAGAACAGGCTTTGGAGACCTGTACCCAAATTTCAAGAATTTTTATTTCATGGCTGCCTGACCCTGAGCAATTACCTTAACCTCTACGGTAGCCTTTAGACCATACACTGTGATTTTAAATATCCTTAGCTGCTCCTCACACCTGTGCCCAGTACCCTCACCCTTGTCACAACCTTACCCCTCGTTAGCTTCAATGCCCAGTCCCAGACCCTGTACGGAGCAGAGTCCACACCATCTGCTTTCTCCCTTTTTGTCAAGTCAGAGCTCTGCCTGCTGTTTTCAAAATCCCAAAGCAGGGATTAGCTTTCAGCGATGATGCCAGATGAAGGGCCTACATTCAAGTCAGGATCCAAGTAAAACTTTGAAAGAAGTCCTAGGGCTGGCCCCGTGCAGAGGAGAGGAGGACCCCACACCCTAGGGACCCTGGTAGCTCTGACGCACAGATCCAGGTGGAAGGAGATGGGGGTGGGGGGAGGGACACGGAGGTGGAAGGGGCACAGGCCGGGGGGCCTTTTCTGCTGACTTTCTGAAAATCAGGAAGGAGCTGGCAAGTCAGCCCTAAAGAAATCAGCATGCCTGAGGATGGTTTTCTGTGAAGTCAAAACCAACCATATTCAGGTGACTTTTCACTTAATAACTAATGAATAAATTAGCAAACTCTTCATCTTTTTCATATGATAAGTAGAGTGTTTGTTGACTTGTCTTTAAACTGATGAATGAACTGGTGAATGAACAGGATCACCTCTCTTTGGAGCAAGTGTTAAACCATCCCTAGGCCCCTGGCGGCCACCCCTCCCTCTGTGGAGGCTGTGCTGTTTGGGGCTCCATGAAAGCAAGCGAGGCCGCTCCCCACCTGCCACAAAGTGTCCACCTGTCACAGGCCTGAAACAACCTCAGAGCTCCAGAGAGCAGAGAAATGCTCAACCCTCCAGATGGAAGAAGGGGCTTTCTCCTTTTCCTATCGGTCATCTGAACAAAAGTTAGCGTTTCTCAGAAAGCCCTGAGAATCTGGTTTGAGGCAACCTCTGAATCCCCAATCTGGAGATGTAGGCCTGAGGTAGTTTTGTTATCGAGAAAACAGAAGCGGATCTAGTACATTGCTGCCTCTGCCCTCCCTGCTGCCCTGCTCTCCAGAAGAGTTCAGTGTGGCTGAGCGAGGGGCTGAGGGGCTCTTGCACATTCAAGGAGCTGGAGTGGCTGGTTTCCCTCAGGTGAAGTCCACTTTTAATTCTAGCCTCCAGATCTGTGGGAGAATAAACTGCTGTTATTTTAGCCATTAAGCTGGTGGTAAGTTTGTTACAAAAGCAACAAAAAAGGGAACATACCCAAGAAAGGACTAACAAACTCATCGAATGCTTTGAGTGCCCAAAATACATTGGAGAGACACTGCCCTGGAAGGACAGGACAAGTAAAACTTGTCGACAGCAGAGCACGATCTCGGCAGGAACATGAGGGAGCCCAGGCACTTCAAGCCCAGGCGCGGGGCCTCCAAGGAGGGCTGCTTTCCTGTTCTGGTCACAGGAGACAGGTGTGCGTTCATCTCCGCCGGCCAATGGGAGTGGGCCATCCACGGCTGTGTGAGAGCCGAGTGAGGCCAGGGCACTCGGGGGGCGGGGGCAGGCCCTTGGACCACAGGACCCCTTACCTCGCATGCTGGATGAACTGGGCAGCTTTCTCAGCATACTTCTGCGCCAGGCGGCTCAGGTTCACAGGCTGCTCCACGATGTTCAGGTTTTCGTACAGAGGAAGGGCCACGTGCGTGTAACAGTCCCTGTCAGGGCTCCTGTGTGGAAACCACAGATGGCAGAGTATTCATTTCCATGACCTAAGTAGTTATAAAGGAGAACAAAATGCTTTGATTCGGCAGTGGAGATAAATATAAAACACTTAATAGCCTGGTGCCAAATGATTTTTCCAGTTGGCCGCTTCCTCCAAGTGTGAAACCAATACAATACCTTCTTCCATTCTCGTGGAGTGGATGTGTGTGCTCCTTGGACAACCCTAGGCACTCAATAAAGATCACAAAGACTTTTGTGAGCTAGAAACGTTATTATTCCCATTTGGCCAGGAGAGAAACTGGGGTCTAAAGAGACTACATCACTCAAGCAGAGCCCCACAGCCAATCAGCAGCCCCATCCCTGGCTTTCTCCACCGTTCCCGCTAACCAACGACTTGTCCACGGGATGCAATGCTGGTTGTTGACTTGTTTTCCTAACTCATTAACTTCATGAGGCACAACATCTGACAACAGAACAGATGGCCGGGGATCATTTTAAAATTTCAAGCCATGTTTAGAGAATTTGGAGAAACTTTAGCAACTGGAAAAAAATGGAAGGCAAACCAATACTTCTCTCCCAGAAAAAAACAAACCCAGCCCTCCATCATTCAGATCAAAATGAATCTGACTCATGAATACTCCATCACTTTGGCTGAAGAACGTTCTGGCCATGACTTTAGATCTACTTACATTGCTGCCTCTACCCTCCCTGCTGCCCTTCTCTTGAGAAAAGTTCAACGTGGTTGAGCGAGGGGCTGGGGGGTTCTTGCACATTCAAGGAGCTGGAGTGGCCGGTTTCCGTCAGGTGAAGACTCTAAGCTCTCAGAGCCTGACTTGCCTTATCTGAAGCATGGGGTGGCCTGTGCCCTCTTACAAAGGCATTAGAGGACTAAATGAGGTAATGAATGGCTAGTGAATTGCACACTGATTACCATTCCAGAAACTCAGCAAACACTCAAGCACTCTGTCCTGGGTGCCACAGAGAACCAGGAGAGAGGCTGACAACAATGGAGAGGACTGGGGGTAGGGGGTGGCGTGCACAACGAGGGGGCAGTAATGGGAGGCCTCTCCAGTAGAGAAATGGTCCTTGTGGTACAGTGGAGGACTTGAGGAAAAAAATGATCACACCTGTATACAAATGCACTCATGGGAGCTTAGGAGCCAAGGTCAGACTGGGGTAGGTCATCTCCAAGGATAATAATTGTTTAAAAAGAAAAAAGAAGTTATCACCATACTGGGCATCACAATGCTAATCTCAACATTTGTGTTAAATTTTTCAGCTTTTTATGTTTTCGCTGTAACTCTACCATCATTTACACTCTCACCCCCAACCCCACCCCAATTCAAGTCTCCTTCCATCACCACTGATCCCTGCTTTACTCTCTGCTACCCCCCACCCCACCCCTATCTGATTTAATGTGGACTTAAAGGGGACTGGCTGGCATCTGCCATACCTCAATACGGCCACCTGGAGCTCCAGGCAGGGAGGGAGGTGACATATTCTACACCTCACATCTCGCACTGCAGTGAACACATGAATCCCCCGGCATCTTGTTAAAATGCAGGCCTCGGGGTGGGGTCTGAACTTCTGCATTTCTAACAGGTGCCCAGGTGACACCCACACTGCTGGTGCGGCCACCACAATTTGAAGAGTAAGGATCAAGAAGAGGACATGGGCTCAGCACTCAGAGACACCCACACTGAGTCTCCACCCCTCCCTCTTACAGCTCCAGGGTGACCTGGGCAACAAGGCCCGCTTCCTCACTGCAGATAGTATACAGAGTGTCTAGAATGTAACACTTGCTCAATAAGCAGCCATTATTCTATTATATTAACTATTGTGTTATTAATGAGCCAGCTGAGACTGCTTTCCCCAAGCAGCTGCAACACCTGCAGCCTTATAAATAAGCCCAGCGCACATCCTGAGCAAGTGAAATACATGGTTTGTGTTGCTTCGTTACCTGAGTGACGTCTACTACCTTGTTCTGCTAATTAATGTATTACATGCTATTACTGACTTTTGGAAAACAGCGCGAGAAAGAAAACAAAATGAAAGCCCTTCAACCCCACAATCGGAGTGAATGGCCCGTTGTTACCACTTTGGCGCATTTCCTGTGAGCGTCTCTCGACAGGGCTCTAAAGGCATAAATACAGAGACAGTCAAGATCACGCTGTTGATGATTTGTTTCCTGCTTTCTTCACTTACTATTATACCGACAGCATTTCCCATGTCATTGAATATGTTTTTAAAACTTCTTGTTTCGTGCCTGCAGGGCATTCCAATGGCGGAATGGCAGAAGGTTTCTAAGCAGGGGTGGGGAGTGGGGTGAAGCTTCTGAGGAGCCCTGTGTACATTCTCTCTCCCTCTGTCTCTCCTGATGTCCGGTGTCTGGCCCAGGTCAGTGTACCAGGAGCAAAGCCAGCAGGCAGAGAAGGGGGGAAGAAGCCCCACTTGAGAGACCGCGGTGGTTGGTACCCGGCTCTACCCAGCAGAGCTAAACAGTCCAAGTCACCCGGCAAATTCCAGTAAGGAAATGTTGTTGCCCTCACCTTCACTAAAAAGTTTTCTTTCGCTCTTTTTGATGCCTTAACTGGGCCCTGTCAGCTTCTCTCATTTACTCCTCATGGAACACACCCTCGGGGCTTCTCCTTGCTCTGCATCCTGGGGCCAATTACCTGGATGGTCTGTCACCCCGTGGGCACGCCGGACAAGGAGGGTGGTTGTAGCCTGGGGTATCCGTGCAGCCCATATCATGGCTGTATGGGATTCCGAAGTAGTAATCAAAGCCTGGAAGGAAAGCCGCTGGTTAGCACCCCCACTTGGCGTCTTTCTAGAAGCCTGCATTCTTACACCCAGTAGAAAAATTTAATTTTCCACGATTTAATACTGCAGTGCTACGGAGTATGTAATTAAAAGAGGATTTGATGAATAACCTTTTGTAGCAAGCAAAGAAAACACTTTGCTGGGTTCTGGCTAGAAGACCAGATTTGCAAACCATCTTGCGATTAGTTAGCCCGAAGTGGGAGAGAGTAAAGAGAATTATTAAACACTGACCACCCCCAGTGCAATTACTGACACATTCAGAAAGTATTTGGTGAAAATCTACTACATGCATGACACTTTAAGGGATAAAAGAATAAATTCTGCCCTCAGAAGATGTCTTGTCTGAAGAGAAAATATGACACACAGAGGAAGCTGTGGGAGAAGGAAAATCAGCAAGCCAACAGGAGCAATCAGAGCAAGGAGTTATGCCCAGTTGCTGGGGGGAGGAAGGGATGGGACAGAAATCTCAGAGTGCTTCTAGAAAGAGATGGCATTCCAGCTAGAAGGCTAGTGGGATTGGGCCTGGGGTACTGCGGTGAGGTGGGGGTGGGGAAAATGTGAGAGCTAAACTGAGACCTGAATTCCTGGTGTTGACTTTTTTTCTGAGATCCTCCCTTGGCCTGTCTCTTCTCCAACCTGAGCTTTAGTGAGAAGTTCCCACAGCATTTCCCTCTCCTCCCCCAGGGCCCACAGGGCCCGGATCCCTGCTGCGGGGAACCCATTGGATGGGTTTTGCTTCTTATCACACTAGATGTGTTTGGACCTCACAGCAGCCAAATGTTCCCTAGGGTGGAGGAATTTCTACGTCATGGAGAACACTGAGGCTCACAGTGGGGAACCAAGGACAGGGGACAGGAAAGGTGCTGGGGGAGAGGGATGTGAGATGGAGGGGAGCCCAGGCACCCCAAATGCACCCAAGTGATGCTGTGAATGAAGATATTCTAACTTAGGAGAGATGTCCACAAGAGCAGGAAGGCTTAAACATTACTGAGGTCTTTTCATATGGAGGTCTTTATTTTCTGTTTCCCAAGGAACAAATCCCCCAGAGAATTCTTACCACGGAAGTTGGGGTGGTAAGAGCTATGATGCCCAAGATGCCATTTGCCTGTAGGAAAACAAGAGAGAGAATTTCAGAGGAATCCCCATGGGGCTCCCAGCCCCTCTGGGGACTTTATCACACACTCAGTTCTCCATCAGCATTGCCCTTTACTGAGGACCAGTAAAGAGAGGCTGTACACAGTGTCAAAGCCAAGCCTTGCTCTGTGGGACCCTGAGGGAGTCCACAGGGAGACAGAAAGCAAGCAAGGATGACTCAGCAGCTACACAGGCACAGGGAAACGAGAATTCAAGCCATTACTGGGACCCCAGAGAAGGCAGCAGGCTGAGCTTCTTCCCCTCTGAGAGGTTTCGGTGCTGACTGCAACCCCACAGAGCCCACTGCACCCTCCACTCTGCCTTCCTGGGCTGGGGCCCTGCAAAGGGCGCAGGTGCACGCCCCACCTAGTCTCAGATGCCCGGTTCCTGCCCGGTTTCATCATCTTCTTCTCTGGCCAACGTCAGCAGCCTGCAGACAAAGAACAAGAAACTGCCTCCCGCTGCAGAGCCAGTGCAGAGACACCCATCGGGCTGCAAATGAGGAAGCTCGGACGCGCTGCTGCTCCTCACTCTGTAAATGCCCAGGGTTTGCGGGGAGTGACTGGTGATGTACACCGACAGCTCTGACAGTACTGGAGCTCTCTGACCTGTTGATTCTGCTCTGAGGAAAGACTCCAGGGAAATGACCCACAAGGCAAAGGGGCAAAGAAATGGATATGGCACCGAGATCTAAAGAGTGGGACCCCACCCTGGCTGGTGTGGCTCAGTGGATTGAGTGCTGGCCTCCGAACCAAAGGGTCGCCAGTTCGATTCCCAGTTGGGGCACATGCCTGGGTTGCAGCAAGGTCCCCAGTAGGGGGCGCATGAGAGGCAACCACACACTGATGTTTCTCTCCCTCTCTTTCTTCTTCCTTTCCCTTCTCTCTAAAAATAAATAAAATATTTTTTTAAAAAAATAGAGTGGGACCCCCACTGCAGGCCTGTCTGTCAGCACCCCTCCCTAGCCACCGCACACACTGTGGCAGGGGGCAGGCCTCCCACAGGATCCAGGTCTTGCAGTCGGAATAACAAGCACAGGCGGCCTGAGGAGTCTGTTAGGACGGCTGGGTTGTCATCTCCCCTGCAGGGAAGACCAGCCACGTGGCAAAGCGTGAGAACAAGTTGGGCCGGGCACACCTGTCGACACCTACCAGTTCCAGGCCAGGTGACACTGAACAACTCCTATCTAAAACTCAGTTTTCTCACCTAGACAATGGGGGAGATCATAATCTCAGAAAATACTACCATGCCCTGGTGCAAATAAACACTCAGCCTGGTGCAGAACAAATACTAAGGAAGAGGTGCTGACTTAGAAAGAAAAGAAAGCTGTTGGACCCTGTGGCAGACGCTGCTGTTTGCCTGCCCTACACCCGTGAGAGCACTCATCTTACTCGTAGAACTGCGGATCTGCTCAGGGAGCTGGAGACCTGTGCCTGAGGCCAAACCAATCATTATAATCCTGACCCCCATTTCCCAGCCTTCCTTGCAACAAAAAGTGGCCATGTGACCCAGCTCCCACCAATGAGACTTAAGTGCACTTCTGGAACTGAGAAAGGATTTGTTTTCCTGATAAAAGTGAACTGCCCTCCCTCCCTTTTTCCTTTCTTGAAGCCAAAGTACCGTGACTGGTACTGAAGCGGCTCTACTACAACCCTGGGACAGCAAACGTGAGGACAAAAGCCAACACAGTAAGGACAGCAAAGCAGAAAGATACGATTTCTTTGAGTGACTGAGCCAGTGAAAGCAATCATTTACCTCTAAGTTTATCAGAATGAGAGGAAAACAGTTCACATCTGGTTTAGCCCACGACTAAATCCTTGCACTTACAGAGGAATGCATTCCTAACTTACACGGCAAGAAATCAGCGACAATGCAGACATGAGCAGACGAGGCAGCAGCATGTTAGGGCCACACAAACACGAAGCAGCAGGCCCGGGAAATGCAGTGGGAGACGGGGGTCCAGGCTGTGGGGCGCCGGTGTTACCTATCATCCCAGTGATATAGCCAGCCTGCTGCAACACCTCAGCCAAGGTGGTCTCGTTGAGCGGAAGACCCCCTACGGAGGTGACTGCAAAGTTGTGTGTGACTCCATTGCGAAGACCCAGACGGCCAGTGAGCAGCGAAGCCCGGGAGGGTGAGCAGGTGGAGGCAGCTGCGTGGAAATCCACAAACCTGCAGGGAAAGGAAAGCGATTGAGATCTCTCCAACCACAGGAAGATGAACCACGAGAAAAGCTCACCGCCACCCAGTTCCGGGGACTCCAGGGTGGGGAGAAAGCTCAAGCATTGCCCCGTAGCAGGACAGGGAAGGGGAACGAAGTCCAGAGAGGCAATGTGACTGACCCAAGGTCACACAGATAATTCCCAGTGATGTAATCCAACATATTTAAGCAATCCCCTTTATCCAAAGATTCTATATTTCCTAAGTTTATTGGTAACCCCCAAATCAATACTGGGTGGCTCTGAAGTGGCTATACATGCAGATCTTTGGAAAAGCCGAGTCACCCAACACGCATGTTCCCAGCTGAGGCCCGCCCTCATACTGGGAGAAAGAGTCCTTCTCACTGCCTGTTTACTACCGTGGTTTTCTCCGTTTCTGTTCTTTGTGTTGTCGATTTCTCTGTTTAAAGCCGCCCTCGAGCATAGTGCTGAAGTGCTGGCCAGTGTTCTTTATGGAAAAAAATATATCCATGTGTTATATAAGCTTAACTCAGGAATGCAGTGGAGTGCTGTTGGCTGTGAGTTCAATGTTAATGAATCAAAAATGTGTATTAAATAAGGTGCCTTTAGAAAGAAACATAAAACAACGTTCTGTGCTGATTAGTTGATGAAAATGTGGCCAGAGGCTCACAGCAACCTCACCTTGTATTTCCCCTGGAAGCAGTGGCTCGGTCTTCCCTAACTCAATGCTCACAGAGACTTTATAGTACGTAATTACCGCCAATAACAAGAACCGACTGTATCTACAGCGCATGACCATAGACCCAGCCCTTTTTCAGACACTATGGAGAAGTATAAAAAGTCTAGCCATTTTCCTACCCTCGAGGAACATGAATAAACTTCATGTCACTAACAATGAGGCAACTTGACCTTGTGTGCCTCCTGATGGGATGCAATATGAAGTTCATAACATCAGAGATTCTTGCCAACAACTTTACCCTGAATGTAATCAGACCTCTGGACCTAATTTCCAGGTTACAGAATAGAGCTAACAGGAAAACAAGCTGTTCGACACTACCGGGAAATAATTCACAAGCCAGCCTCTAGACACTCTCAAGACAACTGGTCGATCTCTCTAGAAAGGTCACTACCTGAGGGGAAACTGGATAGAAGGGGGGATACTGCACATTAAAAAGACTAAAGAGACATAACCAGATGGGATGCTTGGTCCTTGACTGCATCAAACAAGCTAACATAACACATTCAGGGGTTAATTAGAGGAATTTAATATTGATTGAATATAAGATGCTGTTACGGAATTATTGTTCATTTTCTTGATTATGGCCAGGTGGAAAAATGTTTTTCTTCTTTTTCCAGCTTTACTGAGATGTAATTGACATATAACATTGTATCCATTTGAGATACACAATGTAATGATTTGACACGTGCATATATTGTAAAGTGATCACAGGAAGTTAACATCCAGCCCCTCCCATACAAAAGTTTTTTCTTGTGGTGAGAACTCTTCAGATCCACTCTCTTAGCAGACTGTAAATGCCCAGTACGGCATTGTGAACTACAGTCTCCATGCTGAGCACTGCACCCCTCACTCTTGCGCACCCCTTGTGTCAGCCTGGTCACCGAGCTCTATTGATCCTGTCGCCTAAACGGCTCCCGGATCCGTCCCCTCTCTGCCTCCCACTGCCACCGTCTTGATAGAGGTACTTAGGAATTAGAGTCAAAATTATTACAAGAGGTTGGTCTTTCTGCCACCCCAAACCCGTGCCCCACATTAACCCAGAGGTCTTTCTCCAATGCAAATCTGATCATAGAATTTCTTATTGAAAAACATGCTCTCTCTCTACCTGCTTCCTCAGGCTCATCTGCTTCCCCACTCCTCCATACACTGTGCTCCCAACACACAATACCACTCCCATACCCTGTGCCTCTGCACATGCTGTTCCTACCACTGGGAAGGGCTCCCTCAACATGATGGACAAGTCCCAGCTGTCTTCGTGACCTCACTCAAATGTCACCACCTCCACGTCATCTGCCCTGACTCTCCTCTCCCCCAAGCTGTCTGTACTCCCTCTGCCCCCCATGCTTGCACATAATCAGGCCCCCTCTTCTCTGTGTAATTGCATTGCCTTTGGCGTATCCTCTATAACACTGAACTGTAATTCTTTGTGTTGGTGTTCAGGACAGTATAAAGATGGCCACAGATTCTTCGGCAAGCCTCCCATTGAGAGGTGAGGTGTGAGTCCCCTCCCCTTGACTGGGTGACTGTTTTGACCACTAGGATAATGTGGAAGTGACACTGTCCTAGTTTCTGGGCTCTGGCCTTACAGGACTGGCAGCTTCCACCTCTCCCCTTGAAATACTCTGTGAACTGCCACGGAAGAAGCTGGACTACCCCAGACCACCCTGTTAGAGAGGCCGTCTGTAGGTGCTATGGCCAATGACCCCATCTAGAGGTCAGGCACGTGAGTGAGGCCACCTGGGATGCCCACCCATCTACCTGCTGAATTCCATGGACTGACCTTTGTCAACGCAACGTGGAAAAAAAATTGCCCAACCAAGACATGCCTGAACTCCTCACCCACAAAATTGTGAGATGCAATAAAATAGCCGTTGTTTTAAGCTACTACCTTTGGGGGGCAGTTTTGTAGTTTGTTACTCAGCAATACATAGCTGGAACGATGTCCCACTCTGCCGTGGAGTGGGCACTGCCCGGTGTGTGCTGAGTGGATAATAACACTGTCCTCTTGGCTTCTGCACAACATCACGAGTCTTGCTAAACAGACCTGGGCCTCCATCCCAGAACACGGTTAATTCCCTCACAACACTTTTCAAGGTGACAAACAGCAAGGAAGAGACAGCACCGAGAGCAGTGACAGTGCCCTGTGAGATCCCAGCACTGCCTGTCCGGTTACACTGGCCCCGAAGCCACACTCCTGGAAGCAGGCTGTGTGACATCTTCATCAACAGAAGGAGAGTGGGGAAGGTGCGTGTGGCAATATGCACTGTTGACCTCACACGTGTGCGCCAGGCCTCCCCCCAGGCCTCAGGGGCACCAGGGCTCACAGCTCTGGCCTCCTACCCCTGCCAGACATATGGGGCCACATGGAGAGGGCAGGGGTCAGACTCCTGGAACCAAAACCCAGGGCCCTCGCTGTTGCAGGTGGCTGGCAGCCGCTGCCCTTAGAGTTCCAAACCAAGCTCCCCCTTGGGGATCACACTGTGCTCCCAGGAAAACGCTCATCCCTACCCAGCCTATTCTGTTCCTTTCCCTGAGACTGAAATACAAGGCCCCTTCTACCTCACACTCCAAAATGTTCCTTATAGTAACTCTCATTAGTCTCACAGCTAATGCTTGTAATGCCCGTCTACCACCTAGGCACTTCTCAAAGCACTGCGCATGCGTGAAGTCAGGAGCAACTGCCGCCCCAGATTCACTCTGCTTTGAATCTGTTGTTCTGTGTGGGCTCCCCCAAGATTGCTGCAGTCACTTCTCTACCCACCACAGTGGAGCAACTGCCCAGTTTGCAGGGCCCAGTGCACAGTGAAAACGTTCGGGCCTCTGTTCAAAAGTTACCAAGCATTTGAAGATGGCGACGGAAGAGCATTAAACGTCATTCACACTGCAGTCTGGAGCTAACAGTGCCCATGTGTGCTTGCTGCCTTGCTCCCCACTTACAGTTCCGGTTCCCAGCGCCCCTTTCCCTTGCCACTTCCCATGGGTCATACAAAGTAACCTTAAGAACTGTTACCAGTTAATATTAATTCCTGGCTGGAAACCCTCTAATGGGTTCTCATGGCCATCTAAGTAAATCCAAACTCATTATCGTGGTCTACGGGCCCTCCACCAGCGCTCTCCGGCCCAGGAGCTGGAACTCACAATAGGACCACGTGGGTTACAGGTTTACAGAGACCAGGCTCTTCCCAACCCCAGGGAAGCCAGCTGGGCAACTGGCGGCTCCAGGGCAGTCTGTGCCCTGCACAATCCAGGGAAAGAGACCCCCTTAGGGCAGAACGTGAGGAGGGGCATTGCAGTGGAGCGCCAAGCATCCTGGTTGAAGCCCGTGGCTGTCTACTTCCAACTGCCTTGGTGGAAAGGGGCACAGGTGTCATCAGTTTCTACATGTGATGCCACATGGGAAAGGTGGGGACTCACGGATGATTAGACCCCATCCAACACCTTCTCCCCACTCTCTCCCCTTAGCCACCCTGTCCAGAACTGCTCTTCCTGGAACACCACAAGCCAGCTCCTGCCTCGGGCCCTTGTAATGTCCCACCTGGAAAGCTCTGCTCCAGTCTCCACGTGGCTGGCCCTTTTTGTCATCGGGGTCTCAGCTCTCCCTTCACCTTAGGAAGGCCTTTCCCGACCTGACCACTGTCCGCAACATCCCTGGCTCTGTTTTGTCCTTGGCCCTCATCATCTCTGACCCCCTCTTGTTCATGAATCTTGTGTCCATGCTTGCTGCCCAGCTCCCTCGTCCAGAAGGGAGTTCCACAAGAGCATAGGTGTCTGCCCATTCCCGCCAATGACCCTGGGGTCTGTTCCAGACCTCCGGAAGGCTGTCCCTCCACAGTCAGCAGTGGGGGTCCTACACTGTACTGGTGACAGTTCTTCCCATCTGGTGAGACAGCCTAGCCTGCACAGACGCTGGCTTGCTCAGCTGGATTCTCAGCGGTCACCAAGACACTGTCTCTCCAGCAGCTGGTTATACGGACACTGAGACCAGACCGGACATTCCTTCCCTCACTCATCTTTCCACCTCCCAGCAGAGAGACGTGCATGTCACCTCTCACCTCAAACCCATCACCTATGAGCTGAGGTTTAGTTCGGTCAACCTTGGCAGAGGCAGCTACAGGGAGGAAGTCACAGCCTTTTGCATAAGGAAGCTAATACTTTGGCAAAAGTGTGAAGAAATATCTGGATAAGGAAAAATAAGATGATCCCCATGCAAGAAACAGAAAGAAAGTGTTACAGGAGGCTATTGCAGGGAGGCTGCAAGTGTGGGCAAACAAGTTGGAGTCAGACCCAGGCCCAACTCCCTGTAGTGTGAGACTAAACAGGTAACAATTTAACCTAAACCTCAGTATCTCCCTCTGCAAAGTGGGCATAACCATCACCAGGTCATTTCATGGATTTGATGAGATGAGGCACATGAAGCGCTGAGCAGCGCCTGAGGTGCAGAGTAGGTTCTTTTAAAATTCACAGTAGCCAACATGATTACTGCCATAACTAGCTACTGGGGAGAAAAAGAACATCCCAGATGCAGCAGGGGAGCAGTGAGTGGGGAATGAATGGCTGGAATTCCAGTGGTGAGTTGCTGTTGATACTACATGGGCATCAAATTCACTGCCACGCCTACGCTGCAGGTCACCTTGGCCTCGACATCCATGGAACCAATCTGAGTCCTCCCTCCCAAAGCCTGTGTCCACTCCCTTCCTGGTCACATGGGCTGGAGTCTGTCTTCGAGTGACTGTGCCAGCTCCTGAGTCCTTCAGGTCCTCCCATTCCCAGGATGCCACAACATGGTCATTGTCCCTCACCTAAATCACTTAGAGACCTTCCATGATGCCAAGCTAACTCTCTCCAACCCATGAGAGCAGAGGCATGCCATCCCTCAACCCCAGGTTTTCAGTGACTTCCTTCTGCTCGGCCACCATTACCTCCTCTGCTCTGGTTCACCCTACCTCTCCAGCCTCTGAGCCACCGCTGCCTGCTCTGGGCTCAACTGTGTCCCCCAAAAGGATATGCTGCAGTCCTAACCCCCATACCTCAGAATGTGACCTTATCCAGAAATAGTCATTGCAGAGATTAGCAAAGCTGAGGTCATCCTGGAGCATGGAGAGTCCTTAACCCAAGGTACCTGGTGTGCTTATGACAGAAACACAGAGAGGATGCCACGTGCAAACACAGACACACAGAGGCAAGGACTGGAGTTACACGGCCTCAGACTACGGAATGCCTGGGGCTGCTAGCAGCTGGAAGAGGCAAGGGAGGAACTCCACCAGAACTTCAGAGGGAGCATAACTCTGCCAACACCTTGATTTTTAACTTCTAGCCTCCAGAATTGTGAAAATAAATTTCTCACAGCCACTCAGTTTGTGGCCCTTTGTCACACCAGCTCCAGGGAACTAACACAGCCCCCTGTATAGGCCCAGAGTTCAGCCCAACAGGACTCTCATTCCCGGAAGATCTCACATCCCGCACACCGCTCTCCAATGTAACAGCTGGACTCCGTCAGGCCTTGACCCAGAGTGCTTGCCTCTCATCTTGCCCTTCTAAGCCCCACCTATCCTTCAAACCCTGCCACTGTCACAGAACCTTTCCTCACCCCCTGGGAGGCCAGGTCTTGACTTTGATTTCTAGAACATGTGAATCTTCGGCAGCCTTTACATGCCTGCACGTAGCCGTCCGCCTGACAACATCAGAGTACTCACTGGAGCCGTCATCGGGGTGTCTTCCTGGGGTGCCTCCGCCTGTCCTCCCCTGCTCTTCCACGTGACTCCTGTGCCTGGTCCCTGCCCTGCACTCACTGGGGTCCCACTCACTTCCACACAACCCTGTGCGCCAGAGAGAGACTCGGGAATGCCCATTTCCCAACTGACTTCCAGGGATAGGCACAGGAACCTGCATCAGTGGTCACAAATTACACAGGAAGTCAGAATCTGAAGTTTGCCTTGGTGAGTGTATGGTTAATTAAGGCTAAGGACATTCAAATGGATCAAAGAAAAAGTCCTACAGTTGCTAAGCTTAAGAGACTTTTGTCCCGCTGTGGCTTGACTTTGCCAGTGGATCTGGGATGCTCAAAGGCTGTTGACCATCATTTCCTCTCCCCAGTGCCACAGACTGAATGTTTGTGTCCCACGAAATTCGTATGCTGAAATACCAAAGGGATGTATCAGGAGGCGGGGCCTTTGGGGTCATCAGGTTTAG
The DNA here is from genome assembly GCA_004024845.1 of Tonatia bakeri. Taxonomy (NCBI): domain Eukaryota; kingdom Metazoa; phylum Chordata; class Mammalia; order Chiroptera; family Phyllostomidae; genus Tonatia; species Tonatia bakeri. The sequence continues at coordinate 16,501 of PVIA01001688.1, read as the reverse complement.
AGAAGGTCACAACGGCAAAGCTCCCGCCATGATGGGGTTAGTGACCTTTGAAGAGGAGGAAACCAGAGCTCTCTCTCTCCCCTCCATGTGAGGACACAAGGAGAAGTTGGCCTTCTGCCATCCAGGAAGAAGGCCCTTAGCAGAACCTGACCATGGACTTCCCAGCCTCCAAAACTAAAAAAATAAATGTATATTGTTCGAGCTACCACTCTATTGTATTTGCTGTAGCAGCCCAAGCTAATACACCTGGGCATTGCAAAACTACGTGGCAATCCTGAGCCCGCTGGCCTGTTTTTCCTGACTATGCTGAATGTGGTCTCTCCTTGGCCATGTTAGTGCCATCGCCCTGGAAACAGCTGCCGCACATTTCTACAGTGAGATGTAACTTCAAGTTTCTTCCCAGACTAGAGGTTCTGCGAGGATGGGGCTCGGAGCTGCAACTCCAGCCCCAAGCAGAGTGCCTTGCTGGGATGGAGCTACTCCAGCAAAATCTGGTGGATGAACAAACAAAGCTGGAAGAGAGAGAGGCCCGTGTCGTTCAATTGGAAAAAACACGTTAGCCCACTTACCACATGATCGCTTAAGCCGATGTTTCTAGGGCTCAATCCATTCCCCTCTGTGTGATAAAGTTCATAGCTCAACTCTCAGAAACAATCTCACTTCCTTTATTCCCAAGTTTTTGGAGAGCTCTGACTGTGCTCCTCTCAAAAAAAAAAAAAAAACCTAACAACATCCCACGCAGCCCTACGAACTGACCGGCACGTCACCTTTTCCCCTGCGTCCACCTCTGTCTCCGTTTGGCAGGGACTAATTAATAAGTAATAAAATGGTCTTGCTATTTGGAAAGCGTCTTTTGTTTTTCCCCAGCTCTATCTGGGCAGGCTCAGGCCAGTTCACCAACAGGGGTCCTAATTAAAGTCTGAAAATGCATTGTAAAGCAAAGCTGGAAACACACAGCCAGACATTACAGCAGCCTGTTAACGGGAAAATCAGCTTAAATTAAGACACAGCCAGACGGAAACCAAAGCAACTTGCCATTGCATAAATTACGTGTATTAGAATCAGGGAACGTTAGCGCTGGAAACACCACCCTGAGAGCCCTGGGGAGACATAATATTGCAAAGTTAAGCGTGTCCAGCCTTCATTTATAAGGAATTTAAAATAGATGATGGGGCCTTCTGTGGCAACTCTCTAAATTGCAATGTGACTGGAATAAAAACTATCTTTGCTCCATTCATAATTTAAAGGCTTAGAGGTGGCAATGGGTTTTTAAAATCATTCGCTGTGGCCTTTGTGGATAGAGGGACAGGGATGGGAAGTGAGAACTGGAAAAACACTAACGTGGGGCTGAGACACGCCAGCTCACCTCGGGCCCCATGTTTCCTTCTGTTAAATGGGAAGACAGCCGAGTCGCCCCTCAGGAGGTTACTAAGCAGGATAACTGAGGTATCCAGGATCCCGGCCCTTTGTAAATTACAAGCAAATGTAGCAGCAAATAGCAAGGTTTGTGTGTTTTGTTTACTCATTCATTCATTCATACATCTATTCACACTCTTGATCTTGGAAAAGAAAAAAACAAAGATTCCTAACAGCTGACCTTGGTATGATCCTGGGCAATTTTTTCCTTTCCTCTTCACATTTTCCTTGTGAATATGTGCACGTTCACACTCTAGGAAGGACACACGCAAGGCACATGAAAACGCGATGCACACACAGGCATCTCAGTGCCTCCTAGACCGGACACTTCCCACCTCGGCCACAACCTTGAGCCAAGCCATCCAGGAGGCGTCTTCAACATGCCCCTTGCCCTCCACGCCACCAGAGTGAACCACGCCTAGTAAGCTGGGATGATCCATCTCAAATGCAGTGGATGACTCCAGTGCTCAGGGCGCCACACTGCTCTCGGGACCCAGTCCAAACACTTGAGCATGCACACAGTGCCCTTCACCAGCTGCCTGTCCATCAGCTTAGCTTCATGCTCCTTGTCCCAGCCACACCCAACCACCAGAATGCAAGCCAGCCCCAGGGGAGTGGGGGCTTTTTACTGTGTGGATCACATACATTCCCAGCACCTAAGACAGTACCTGGGGGAGCCTCTAGGGGTACCTGCTGAGTGAATGGGGCACCTTTCAGTTCTGGGCCTTGGTTCATGCTTTCCCTCTGTCTACACCACTCATTCCTCCCCCTGCACCTGGCCAATTCCTACTCATCTTTAAGGGCTCAGCATTCGGTCCTAACAGAGTAATTGGCTTCCCTCTGGAGAAGTGGCCTTTCTTACTGTCCCAAGGCACTATCCTAAACATGATTTTTACTCGGAGCTTTACCCCCCAAAGGTGAGAAGCCCAGCATGAAACTTTCTTCATCCTTGACTGTGACCCATCTGTAAATAATGTGCTCATTCCATCCCCTAGGATGTCCACTCAGGTTATTAAAGGTGGGACATATGTCAGGAATCCCTGCTCCGACAGCACATTGCCCTTCTGCATTCTAAATGCTGGTTTTCTTGTCTTTATTTGCTACCAGACTGTAAGCCCCTGAGGGGCAGAGCTGGCTGAGGTCTCCCAGCCTTAGTCTCAGGACCGGCTCTCAGCAGAGATTCATCATTGAACGAATGTAGTTGGGGGACTTAAAAGGGGAATGAATGATAGCCGCTGGACAGGCTATTCCAAACGTGCAGTTGTGAAGCAAGCTGGCACCAAGGCCTCACTGGTTAATATTTCAGTTCCTTTCCTCTAAGATTAGCTGCCATCTAGATCACCGCGTTCCTGTGTGTCCCCATCTATTACACAGAGCCGCAAGGTTAAAACCTGCAGTACCATTTCTAAAGACTTCACCTTGACCCAGGTGGGCATTCCGTGACATTTATGTCACCTGACCGCCTTACCCAAAGCAAAGATGTAAAACTGCCCATCCCATGATGCTGAGAGCCCACAAGGAAAAGACAGGCTGGGATCTTCCAAATCACACATCTCAGAGTTAATGATGATGGTCACAGGACCAGAAGATGTCTCCCTGACAAGGGCCCTCAGCCCTGAATCTGAATTACTGTGGGGCCAGGGCAGGGGTTTGGAGGGAAAGCTGGAAGGGGATCACATGGTGGGGGAAGGGTCCCTCTCTCCCTAACATAAGTCTCCTTTGGAAAGTCCTTTCTGCCCTGGCTCTCACGGCCTCCACCAGACCGCAGGACCGCACCACAGTTCCCCACAGTTCTGAATGCCAGCCTGGCTCTCACCTTCCTCTGGTTACCTCGGAATCCCAGGGGCAGCAGGATGGCTGAGGAAGTCCTGAAAGGTAACAGGATGGATGAATTTTTGCAAAAGCCAATGCTGAGAACACAAATCAAATCAGGTGTTCGACTGAACAGACAGTTCAACTCCTTCCTTGCTGAGGCCCTTTTTAGAAACAGCCTCAAGGCCCTGAGAGTCTCTGACCTCCCAGTGTTGAATACTGAGCTTTGATTTCCAGCTAAGCCCCTGCCTGCACCTCTTGGTGATAGCACTGACTTTACACAACATTAAATTGTTGGCAGAGAAGAGGTGAAGCAGGAAGGAAGAGAATTCAAGGTGCAAAGCTAACACACTGCAAGTCAATTCACCCACGTAAATGTATTTACAATATACAGTCAACCTCACGTCTGAGCCAGCCTAGCAGATGATTTGAGTGAGTGGGCAGAATTAGGGCTTGGCTGGCTGGGACCACTCCTCTGTATCACTGGTCTTCCTTCTTCTCCCTCCAAGACACCTGTGGGCCGTGACTACTCAAGTACGCAAACCCCAGTGTGGACACCCTCAGCCACTGCCTGAATCCAGTCACCCAGACAAGGAGACTTAATGCACGTTTCTTCTTAACCTGAGGATTTTCAAGGAACACATCACTCGTTCATATCAGTGAAACCACCACTGGCCTTGTCTGGATGTGCCGCCCACAAGAACCAAACAAGTACTGAATTATCAAAATTATTCACTGGGTTCTCCTAATGATTAAAATGATGTCCACATTTTCCAGGCTGCTTGAAGAGCTGGAAGAGATGCCAGGGAAACACATCTGCCATCTCTCTGAAAGCACAAGAAATTCATTCCTCCATCCTATACTGTCATGCAAGTTTTCTAACTGCTTGCAAAGCTTAAGGTGTCATTGGTTACTAAGTCCCTGGCATTTTCATTGAAATTACAACACTTTGACTTCCTCAGGTTCTCATATCTTTTTTAAACTCTGAAATGTTCCCCAGCACCGCCCAGCTCAGAGGTGCACAGGACCCTGGCAAAATGACAGCCCTGAGGCCAAGGGCAGAACACGCTTGGTTGGTGGACCTGCTGACAAGCGCAAGAGGACTGCAGCCTCCCCGTGCACGCATGCGCAGTCACTGACACCAGGGAGCCCCGGACCACGGCACCGCCCTCTCACAGAGACGTTTGCTGCTTTGTGACAGCTTTCACTTTTCCCCACAATGATCTGTCATCATTTTTAACGGGGTGCATCTGCAAACCAGACGACCTGCTCCCACATGTTAGAGAGCTGCCTGTAACAGTAAAATCTTCGTTTCTCTCTGAGCCCGTTTCCCCTATGCGATATGCGACGTGGATGCTCTGAGGGACTGAGAATGAGCTCAAGGCCCTGAGGTTTGAGACCACGATCCTGTTTATCTCCGTGTAAGTGGCGTTGAGGAACCCTGAGAGAGGACGCCAAGACTGAGACACAGAAAGTTCTCTTCTCCTCCCAAGGATCCCTTTGCTCTGCAACAAATGACGGCGTCAATTACGGTGTGAGTGGTCTGCTCATCTGGCAAACTGCATGTTATCAAGGCCAGGTTAAAACGGCGGTGACGACGATGAAACTTAGCGTGCATGGTGGTGGGATCAAGCAGATTCTGAGAGGGCAGCCCAGGTCTTCAGCCCAGCTTGGAAAGGGATGGGGGTCAGGGCACACAGAAGGTCCAGCGAGGGCACAGGGACATGGAGGAAAGCAGGGCAGCAGAGCCAGTGTCATGGGGGACAATAAGAGCCAACAACCACCAAGCACCGGTATGTGCCAGGGACTCTTCTACTGCCTTACATGACTTAATTCATTTCCTCCTCAGAATGACCCATGAAGTAGGCCATTTTTGTCCCATTTTAAAGATGAGCAAACTGAGGCCCGGGAAAGTTCAGTATTATGAGCCAAGAGTCTCAGAGCTACTAAGTGACAGAACTGGGCAGACTGGTCCAGACCCCATGCTGCGGTGAACTCATCTACACACGTCCAGAAAGTTAGATCCAGGAGTCGAACCAACACGTAAACAAACACGTTTGAGGACCCACCAGAAGCTAGGCATTGTTTTACGCACTGGAGGCCATCGTTACCTCTGCCCCTAACCTAGCCTGCAGCGTAGCAGGTGCCCAATAAATGTTTGCTGCTCTGAAGACTAAAGTGTACACAGGATAGCTATTTTGTGCTGGGTGGGACACTGCCCCTCTCCCCAAATTTCATGTCTATCCAGAACCTATGAATGTGACCTCATTTGGAAAGAGGGTCTTTGCAGATGTAATCAAGTTGAGATGAGGTTGCACTGGGTTAGGATGGGTCTTAAATCCAATGACTGGTATCCTTACAAGAGAGAAGTTTAGACACACACACGCAGGGAGAACCACGCAGCCACGGAGGCAGAGAACGGAGTGCTGTCACTATATACCAAGGCGGGTCAAGGATTGCTGGCAACCACCAGAAGACAGAAGAGAAGGGCATGGAACAGATCTGCCCTCAAAGCTTCCAGAAGGAATCAACCCGGCCGACACCTCGATTTAGGACTTCCAGACTTTGGAACTCGGAGGGGACAAATCTGTGTTGCTTTAAGCCACCCAGTGTGCAGCAGTTTGTCGTGTGAGCCCTAGGACACGAAGACGCTCATTTTTTTTTAAAGACAGTAGATACGTTCTCAAGTCACCCTGTTTGGCAGTCTGAGAGCTCTCATCTGAAGGTCACGGTTCCCCACTGGCTGTGAGTAGGCAGGGGAGAAGCCAGGGAAAGACTAATCCCCAGCCTCACAGGAAGCCCGCCTTCCTGTCAACAAAGCGCAGCGAGAAGCCTCAGGCCAGAGGGCTGTCTGCCGGGCTGTCACAAGGCTCACATGGAGAAAATATTTTCATTCATGGAAGGAAAAAATAGCAGAGCCCACCAGACCATGTTTGGATCTGGTCCCTGAGAGGCCCCTTCTGCTCAGGGTGAGAGCATGCAGGTAGGGACAGCTCCTTAAAAGGACAAGCCTTCCCAAAAGTCAATTTAAATAATGGGTCTGCCGTTTTTCCACTAACCCACTCGACACTGAAAGCAGAAGTTCCTAAGCACTTGGCAACCCACTTCCCTTTGAAGATTTGGTAAATGGTATGGATTAACTCTTTCTCCAGTAAAAATCTCTATGTGGAAAATCTGGGGGGACATTTCAAGGCATCGTGAACTCCTAAAGCCTATTTATCAAGGAACAAAGATTTATGAATTGCCTACTACATGCAAGCACTGTGCTATGGGCTAGGAAGATAAAGGAGGAAGAACAGATAAGGCATTTCTCTTCCTGAAGCCCAGAGCTAGAACTGAAGTGTATGAATTTCCTGCAGCTGCCATAACAAATCACCACAAACTAGGTGGCTTCAAATGACAGAAGCTGATTCTCTCCCAGTTCGGAAGGTGAGAATTCTGAAATCCAGATGTCTGCAAGCGTGGTTCCTTCTGGAAGCTCAGATAGAGAGCCGGTTCCATGCCTATCTCCCAGCTCCCTGCGGTTGCCAGCAAGCTTTGGTATTATTCTCGGCTTGCGGACGCCTCCATCTCCACATCGCCTTCTCCCCTGTGTGTCTCTCTGTGTCCTCTCCTCTTCTTATAAGGGAACTAGTCATTGGACTTATGACCCACCCTAAATCCTATATGGCATCATCAAAATCCTTCAGTAGTTACATTTGCAAAGACCCTTTTATCAAATAAGGTCACGTTCTGAGGTTCTGGGTGAACATGAATTTGGGGAGGATGCTACTGAACCCAAACCAGGGGGTCAGATGGTTAAACGATCACCATGGAGAGTAGCAAGGGTGACGGGAGAGTAAACCTGAGACACCTGAGCAGGCTCTCCTGAGGACCTCATATGGAACCAGAACCCCGCGGTGAGCAGAAATCAGCTAAGTGGAGGAAGTGGACCGGCACCAGGAAGAACTAATCCCACGGGTGAGGCCCAGAGAGAGGACGGCGAACTGACAGCAGCTGAGGCCAGAGGGGCGTGCAGAAACCGGTGTGGTGCGAGGGCTGGTCCTGTGAGTTTGGGTTTCCTCCTTAGGGACACAAAATGACTCTGAAGGACTGGAAGCAGAGAAGTGTCTCCACAAAGTCTGCCTTGGCTGAGATGAGGAGGATGGACCGGAAACGTGAGTGACCACATGCAGGGATCCCAAGGGCCCCGACCTCAGGGAAAAGCTCCAGGATACAAGATGCCCCAGCCTTGTCCTCCCTAGCAAGCTGGAGTGATCCCACTGAGCCAGAAGGAGGCGTCAGCCCAGGGCAGATGGGATCTGAGCGGGCCAGCCGGGTCAAGGTCAGCCCGAGAAGAAAATCCAAGGGGTTGAAAGCGGACACTTGTACTCTATTTATGTGGGGAGGGGGGCTAGCACTTCAATCCATTCAGATGCATACTCCTCACCTTGGCAGACCCTGTGCGGTAGGTGTGCCTCATAAGTACTGTCACCTCAGTCACCTTGCCTTCTGTGCCTCCCTGATTCAGGTGTTCAAAGGTCTCCTTCTCCCTTGAACCCCCAGGCTGGGTTCCAAACCCTCCCAGGAACTCCAAACATTCCTGATGCAGATTCACGCACTGGGTCCCAATCCTTACCTTCCACTGAACCCGTCTCCACACCAGACAGGAAGTACCTCAAGGGCAAGGCTTTTCATCTCGTCCCTAACACACACAGACTCTGAATGTTATCAGATGGAAGAACGAATGAATGGATGGATGGATGGACCACAGATTTGTCATAGATTTCTCTATAAGGCTGTACTGCTTTCACACCAAACTAATCAATCATGTAATTAAATTAACATGGACCCATAAATTGCCCTTTAAATGCTTTATGCCTCCCTCTCCCCCCAAAAGAGGCAGAGTCACACATCCAAAAAGAAAGTAACTTAGCGCCCTCAAGACTCACCTCATGCCCTCGGCAGCCATCTTATCGAGGTTGGCAGTGTCCTTCGTTTCTGCCCAGTTGGCTCCCAGGTCACCCCACCCCATGTCATCTGCCAAAACGATCACAAAATTCGGTTTCTGGCCCCTTGTTTCCTCATTGAAGCAAAAATTCACAAGAGGATAAAGACATCCCAAGAAAGTCGCCCCCACGAATAAAGCCTTCAGGAAAAGCCAGGCCATGGTGGCATGGAATGATGGGGGGCCACCACTAGATACTTCTCATGGAGTCCCCTTCTGCTCACTTGGAACGCAGGCAGTTCCTGGAGATCAGTGTTTTTGCAAGAAGATATTCCAGCTCACTCACCGTAAAGGTGAGCGTGCTGAGGCCCAGTGTCCTGGTGGCGGCGGCGGTGCCTGCAGGGGTGGTGGGGGCTGTAGAAGTGAGTCCCCCATCTAGAATCCCAATTCAAGAGAGTCGGGAAACTTGCACCCCCAGCTTTGACTTTCCCCACCACAGCTCCCTGAGATGCCTGGCTGTGTGAAGCAATCAGACGTCAGTGTCAACAACTGCCCTGTGGCCGATTAGAGAGTGACCCCTCTGTGCTCAGAGATGTCAGAGCCGAAGCACAAGCCTTGCATCTGGTCAGGACTCCAGCTGGTGAGTGCAGGATCAGATCTCACATCTGCAGAACACCTGGGCGTTCCAGACGCCGCAGTCAGCCCCCAGTGAGTTTCGGAGCCCCAGGTGGTTGAGGGCTTCATGTTTCTGTAAGGTTTCCTGAAAGAACAAAAATTGACAAGAAAACAGAGTGAAAACTGCCAGCACAGCTGTGTTGTACACAGTAGCTTAGGAAATAATCACTTTTCCATGCCAACACATGTTTTTCTTGTTATCCGAATATTTAACTGGTTCATCAGTTTCTCCACCTGAGGAACAGTGATGATAACAGTATTTGCAACGAGCCTATAATCGCAGGGGTGGGAGCGACATCTCTCTCAAACCACTCACTGTATACATGAGGGTGCTGAGGCCCAGTGCTCCGGATGGGGCAAGGCCAGCGCCCCGCTCCGCCACCCACCAGGCTTCCCTGATTCACAAGAAGGCCTCCCACTGCAACATTGTCAAACTCACTGAGGACGATCCTGATTGAATGACTCCTCCTCACTGAGGAGAAAGGGTGAGAACCCGATTCTGAGATACGACCCTTTCTAACAGGCAGGCTGCAAACAAACATTTCTATACAAAATTCTCAGCCAAAACCTGGGGGAAAGGAAATGTAAAGAAGTTAAGTTCATGGCAGAATCTAAGTGGAGAGCTCATGGCGGTTCACTATAGACTCTTAATTTTACCGTGTCTTTGAACTGTTTCATAATAAAATGGTAGGAACAAATGTTTTATTTCTTGATGGAATTGTGTCCCTTTACATATTGACAATGTAATTTTTAGTAAGCAGATCTAAAGGCATGCTTGGCCGGTGCCTCTCATGCTTCGATGTACATAGAAATCATCCAGGGATTTTACCGCAATGCAGGCTCAGTAGGTAAGGCTGGCTTCTGGGCTCTGCATGCTAACAAGCTCCCCAAAAAGTCCTGCACTGCTGGTCCCTGAATCACACTTTCATTACCAAGATGCTCAGAAAAGGAAAACATCCTGATTCTTGTTCTAGGAGAAAACTAGCTCAACTGGAGATGACAAACCTAGCGGATGCTCAACCTAACCAGAGGTGAGTCAGCTCCAGTGGGCAAGCCCAAAAGCAATAAATCGGGTTCAGATTTGAAAGACAGGAGTTGAAGGTTTCAAATGGGAATCATAAAATAAAATTATCACCCCAAGTTTACTTAAAAGCCCTCAATTTTCCGTTAGTAAGGAGAGAAAGGCTTGAAACTGTGGACCAGGTAAAAAGCTCAGCTGAACACCCAGACGCAGGGGGAGATGGAAGGAGAACCAGACTGTAACACGTGAAGACGCTACTAGGGCTGGGTTACGGCAGCTCTACCTCCAGCTGTGACCGCTGCCTTGGGAAGGAGCGCACGGCTGGCCAAGCCAGCCCAGTGGCCAACCCGAGTGGATGGGGCGAGTCGCAGGCACGTAAATTCTGGAAGGCCTGGACAAACTCAGAGGGATGGGCAGATGCACACTTCACCATAAAAAGCAAGTCCAAGGAAACAGGCATGGTCATCTGGAGGCCAGTGAATCAATTGTTCAGAAATGCAATTTTTTTTCTGTTTCCTAAAAGGAGAGTTATTATTTCAAAGTCAATTGGATGCAACTGGCATTTGTTGATCTCGAGGCCCCAGAGGCTCTTTCCTTTCTGGAAGAAAGAGCCTGTGCACGAGGGGGTGCCTCGCAAACCCTCGTGGGGCTGCTGGGCAATTCCCGGCCTCATTCCACTGGCTCCTGACCATGAGCAACAACCACAGGAAGCTTCTCTTCTTAAAGCGCCTTAGCCTGGAATACTGGAGTAGCCACTAATGCATTTCAGAAAGATTCAACACGGAAAGACTTCAAAAACCTGGTTCACTGAAGAAAGAAGCTAAAATTAAGGCGGAATGTACAGAGTCCAGCAGAAGTAACACCACTGAGGGTGGTGGGTAGGGTACAGGAATGTCTCACACGAGATGAACATCAATTTGAATATTTCACCTAAAATGCCATATGGTGTGCTTGAGTGTGATATTGTTATGTTACAGAATTACATGCTTATGATTTTTATGTAATAAAGGATTTTTATGTAATAAAGAAGGGGCGTTATTTGTGCCGGACCCTGTAAATTGTTTTGTGTAAGAATTCCATAATAAAACATGCCTTTGAGGATTTTTATTTTTATTTAATTTTTTACAAGATTTTATTTATTTGTTTTTAAAGAGAGGGGAAGGGAGGGAGAAAGAGAAGGACAGAAATATCAATGTGTGGTTGCCTCTCACATGTCCCACCCCCACTGGGGACCTGGCCTGCAACCCAGGCATGTGCCCTGACTGGGAATTGAACCAGTGACCCTTTGGTTCTCAGGCCTGTGCTCAATTCAATGAGCCACACCAGCCAGGGCCCCTTGAGGATTTTTAAAGTGAATCATTAAGTAGTAATGTTTTCATAGAATAGAAATAAGCCAATTTACCCAGTGCTCCATTGCATTATCCTTCATGCCCACACTTCAAGGGAGACTTTTAATCCTTTCCCCCTTTATTTTTTTTAAAACTACAACAAAAAGGCAAACCAGACATTCTAAGAATGGACTCCAAGCCACAGACTTTGATTAAGATCCAGCTGGAAAAAAAAAAAGGATCCAAGCTGACATTATGGGAAACAGTATGGAGGTTCCTCAGGATAGTAAAAATAGAATGACCATATGATTCAACAATCCCTGAGTATTTAACCAAAGGACATGAAATAATTATCTGGAACAAATACCTGCACCCTGTGTTTATGGGAGCATTTTTCACAATAGCCAAGATACAAACACAACCTAAGTGTTCATCAATGAATGGATGAATGAAGAAAATGTGCTGTATACATAACGCATATAAACAACGGAATATTATTCAACCTTTAAGAAGAAAGAAATCCTGTCATTCACAACAACCTAGATGAATTTAGCAAACGTTAGGCCAAGTGAAATAAGCCAGGCACAGAAAGGCAAGTGCTGCCTGATGGCACTTAGGAGTGAACTCTGAAAAGCTGAAGAACTCACAGAAGCAGAGGGTAGAATGGTGCTCGCCAGGGGCAGGGGTGGGGGAGGAAACGGGGAGTGCTGATCAAAGGCACAAACTCTCGGTTACGCAGAATGAGTAACTTCTGGAGAGCTAACGGACAGCATGGTGACTACAGTTCATAATACTGTGAGACAAACTTGAAATCTGCTCAGAGAGTAGATCTTAAATGTTTCTACCACAAAAAAGCGTAAGTGGTAATACACGAGGGGATTGACGTGTTAATCAGCTTCATTGTGGTAATCCTTTCATAATCAAAACATCATGGTGTGCACCATGGATACATACACATTTTATTTGTCAACTGTACCTCTGTGAAGATGGGGAGGGGGTTCTTTTTAACAGGTCGGAGCTGAGACTTCGAGCTCAGTGCCTTATCTGGGGTTACTTTCCCAATTTTTTCTCTACCCACCACTTTCCCCCTCTCAGAAGAGAAAGTAGACATTAGCAAGGTATGCTCCTGTGGGCTAAGGAAAAAGAGGGGCATCTTTGGCGAATGGAGCATCCCCCTCCTCCCAGTGAGCTGGGAGGTGCATGACCACCTGACTCCACAAATCCCACAAGGCAGGCCCATCTGTTCCACGGGAGCGGAGCTGACCGGGATAGATCCCTGCTGAGCACAAGTATGAACCACTGCCCTCCTCTCATTGCTCCTCTGGCAGCAGCAGAGTGAACTGGAGCTGCCAATCAGCTTGCAATGATTCCTGTTCTTTTTGATGACCCCCGTCTTAAAGCAGAACTGCTGGGTCTGCTAAAGTGTGGCTCCTCTTTCGGGTTCCAGGCTTGTTTCTAGATAAAGGTGTTCACAGAAGTGGCATGAACATGCGGGCTGTTCTCCAGAAGGGCTGGGAAGCGAACGGGATGAGGCAACCTGAAGATGTGCTTTGCAGTGTCTGAATACCAGAGCTGGGAGTCCATCACCTCACTCACCACCTGACCCTGGCTCCCTGGGGGCCTCCCTGTGGCCAAGCTGCCTGCTAGAGAGCCTTGAAAACAGCTGAAATAACCAGAAGGTCCAGCCGACCTTTCTGGCAGAGGGCTCTGTTAGTTTTCCAGTGACAAAGCTTCTGATGAGCTGAGGCCAAAAAAGACAAAGGCACTTGGGGAGTGTGCTCTCTGGGTGCAGAGCACTATTGTTTTGCCCGGGATCAGAACCTGGTCATTGTGCCTGCTGGGCCAGGAGTCATGTGCGGGCTGCCAGGAGGGGCCTGGGGCACCCACCACCTGCCCAAGAGGAGTCAGAAATGGCTCCCCCATGCATTGCCATCTACCTGCAAATGTCGACTGAGTGACAGGTGTTGATCTAGGTGCTGTGCATACAGCCTTGAATGAAACAGGAAACCTGCTGCCCTCATGGCACTTCCTGGTTGGGGGAGGGGAAGGAAGTGAGTAAATAAATGGGGCCAGGAGAAAATCAAAGCAGAAAGAGGATCCGGAGTATGGGGGTGAGCAGGTGCACAGTGAAAGAGGGGGATCAGAGAAAACCCCACTGAGAAGGTGACCTTTCTAGAAGGATCTGTAGAAGAGAAGGGAGGAAACTGTGAGGCAGCAAGCACAAAGGGCTGACACCTGTGAGGGGCAGCAAAGAAGCCACGGTAGAAACAGCAGCATGAGAATGGCAAGTGTTAGAGGAAGTCAGGAGGAAGACAGGCTTACTGAGCAGACGGCGAGGCTGGAGGGTCTGAGGCACAGCAGCAAGTTCTGACCACACCCTAACAGACCACTGACGGCTCTGCTGAGAGGGAGAAAATGAGTTGCAACAGGACAGGTGAGGGGACACACTGAAGAGTCAGGAGTATGCTGCCTCATCAAGGTGAGATGGTGCTAGAAGCAAGCCAAGTGCCCAGGGCACAAAATTTAAGGGTGCGGCACTCCTTGTCCTTGCATGACCCTTACAATGAGCTCCTGCTTACGTTGGGCCTCACCCTAATCCAAACATGAACGGAGTGGAAAATCTCCTTGCCATGGTAGCCAGGACAGTTATTAAGGTGATTAACGCCTATGTATAATCGACATCCTCATGGCCCCTAACTGCCCCTAAACCCTAACATGTCATTTTGGGGCTGGCCCAACTCAGAAACATTGCTTTCTAAGAGAGTATCTGGGGGACCTCAGTCTTAGCTCAACAGGAAATACAAAGAAAATCTTTTTTTCCTGTTCTATTTTTTTCTTTCCATTTTATTGACATATGAGGTCTGTCCAGAAGGTATCCAGCCATGTAATATGAAAACCAGACATTTATTGAAAAAGATACAAGATACAAGAACCATTGTACACAGGACAATGATTTCTCAGTCCCCTTCAAAGTAGGCACCTTGGGACCTCACACAGGTCTCCCAATCACCATCAGCTGCCCTGTTGTATTTTCCTGAATCTCATCATGGTCTGAAATCTCTTCTCTTTCCAAGGTGATTTTAGTTTTGGAAAAGCCAGAAGTCACAGGGCATCAAATCTGGGCCATAACAGGGCTGAGTTACCTGGGTGATTTGATGTTTCGCCAAAAAATTCTGCACAAGACATGATGCTTGATCAGGCATGTTGTCGTGATGAAGCTGCTAATCACTGGCAGCTCCAAATAGTTTTTGCAGAGGAACGTTCAAGCTTAATGCAAATTTTGATTAGATTCATTGCTCTACTCGCTCAGTCATTTTGAATGTGATAACCACACAGTACACATGTTCATTGAGTGAACATGTGTACTACCACCCTTATTGACTAGTACAGTGAAGTCGTCATTGTTCACACATGCGCATTCTGGTCCACCCTCCTTGGCTGTCAGGTTACATTAATGTTGCATAAACCTTTCCCGTTATATTAACAATGTCTGGAATTTTTCCGGACAGACCTCGTATAATTGACACATAACACTGTCCAGGACTAAAGGGTACAGTATAATGACTTGACTTACATATACAGTAAGTTGACATGTATCATTTCATATAGTTACAATTAAATTTTGTCTGCCTGACGAGAACATTTAGGACCTACTCTCTTATAAACTTTCAACTATACCCTACAGTAGTGTTAACTATAGCCATCATCCCCTACATTACATCCCGGTACTTACTTATAACTAGAGCAAAGGAAATTATTGATCGAATGTGTCCATCCTGGCTTGGAGAACAATTCCTCTTAGATCATTAAAATGTTGGCTTATTTTATTTTTAAAGATTTTATTTATTTATTTTTAGAGAGAGAGGAAGGAAAGGAGAAAAAGAGGGAGAGAAACATCAATGTGTTGCTTCTCATGCACCCCCTACTGGGGACCTGGCCTGCAACCCAGGCATGTGCCCTGACTGGGAGTAGAACCAGAGACCCTTTGGTTCGTAGGCCAGCACTCAATGCACTGAGCCACGCCAACCAAGGGCTGGGTGTTTTTTTTTTTTTAAGCTTGAAGACCTCAAGACAGGCCCTGTTGTTGGAAATATCACTTCAGTGAACCCAAGGATGCAGGGAAACTCATCCACAGGGGGCATATGATGTGCTGCCTGCCTTGATGCTGGAGCCACCTGTTGGGACCATCACAGAAGGAAGCCATGTGGCAGGAACCAATTTGGGAAAGCATGGGTGGCATCATGCCATGCATCTACAAACCCAGTTGCCGTGCAGAAATTATATCTGGGCCCTTGAAATCAGGTCACAAAAACAGAAAGAGCAGATGGGCCACTGAACATCTTTTCTCTGAAATTCTATTCTCCCCTTGAGAAAAAACTCATGAGAGGTGTGGTCAAGAGGAAAGGCCTCAAGGTCAGTTACCTGAAATCTACTCCCTGAAAGCCTGTTTCCCAAGCTTTTAAGAATGTTAGCCCTAACTGCTGTGGCTCAGTGGATTGAGCACCAGACTGCAAACCAAAGGGTTGCCGGTTTGATTCCCAGTCAGGGGACATGCCTGGGTTGCGAGCCAGATCCCCGATATGGGATGCATGGGAGGCAACCACACATTGATGTTTCCCTCCCTCTCTCCTTCCCTTCCCCTCTCTAAAAATAAACAAAAATATTTTTTAAAAAACAACAAAATTTTAAGAATTTTTTTACAAAGTAGTACTTACTTTTCATTAAACATTCTACTATGGAAGGTCAAATATACAAAAGTGGAAAAACTCACACATACTCATCCAGTATCGAGATTCAACAACGATCAGCACACGCCAGCCTGGAGGTTTTCTCCATCTCCTCTCCTGCTTCTCCCTTCCCTCATCCTCCACACACACTCAAGTATTTGAAGCAAGCCCCAGATTATCATGTAGTTTCATCTGTAAACATTTCTAAATGTCCTCTAAAAGACAAGGATGCTTTTAAAATATAATTACAATTCTATTAATAGTCCCTTTTAAAAATTAACAGTAATTTTTAATATCAAAAATCCAGTCAGGGTTTAAAAGTCCTCCTTGTCTCATCAATGATTGTTTTACAGTCGCTTTGTGATACTCAGGACCCAAACAAAGCCCACCACACACTGCACTTGGTGCACGTGTCTCCTCTCTTTTAATTAATAAGTTCCTCTTCTCTCATCCCTGCAACATACTTCTAAATAAATTTGATTGTTTGCCCTATAAAATGGCTAAAAATATATTTTATTGATTATGCTATTACAGTTGTCCCATTTTTTCTCCCCTTTATTTTCTTCCACCCTGCACCCCATCTCCCACCTGCATT